>VYZX01019243.1:63890-224388 GCA_013401335.1 Brachypteracias leptosomus
TCACTCCGCGCCCCCTCACTCCGCTCCCCCGCCCGCCGTCGCCCCTCCTTGCCTAGCGCGGCGCTCAATCGACACCACTAACCGCCCAGCCCCGCCCTCACGCCCGCACTGACGCCTCCTCCCACCAGTAGCAGAGCAGCCAGCTGGCCTCCGGCCACTCCCACTCCCCTTCGCCGACCAGTCGGAGCTAGCCGTGAGCCTTTCCCCCTCCGCCTTCCCCGCGGGTACCGCCTCCAGCTTCGGCCCCGCCCGTTCTCGCGACGGGTTGGGTTGACTCGCAGCTGCCGAGCAACGGGCAAGGGGCTATGGGCAGCGGGGCTGGAGGACGTGTCGCGGCGGGGGGCGGCCGCCAAGGGCAAGCCCGGCTGCAGACATGCAGTGACAGCCCCGCTGCGGGCAGGTGGAGGTGCGGAGGGCCAGCCCCCGGCAGCGGGGCAGGGCCGTCAGGGACGCGGCCCTCTCTGGACTTGGGGGTGGGGCAGGTGGCTGCTCGTTCCGGGGAATTTCGCCTAACGGATGGGCTTTTTTTTTTTAAGTTTTTGCCCTTTTTTTTGTTGGCGTGGAAACTGATCCACGCCCCCAGCAGACAGAGCCGGTAGTCCCCCGTGTGCGGAGCGGGGAGGAGGCGGAGAAGGGCCCTAGGAACGGCTGGTGCTTCAGCTGGAGGGATGGATGAAGAAAAGGGCGGTGGGAATGTTAAAAACCTGGCTCTCCTTTTTTCTCAGATCAGCTCCTGAAACCGTGAGAATATCTCCAGCACGACCTTTACAAAACCATAGTCTCGTTTTGCAGGTTCTGTTGCTGGCATCTGTAAGGCTTGTGCTTTCCAGCTTTGCTCACACAAGTGAAAAATACAGTTAAAAACTAAGGCCACTTTAAGCTGCCACTTTCAGGCAAAACATCAAGTATCGGATGCATCATGGCAAAATGCTGTTCTGCAAGTTATGGATGCTTGAATTCAGCCCCTATTTTCCTGGTGTGCTTCAATGGTTATTTAAATTAGAAAAATGTTGTGAAGCCCACAGGACATAACATGCCATAGGACTCAGCAGTGGTTAAGTATTGCTAATCTAACGCTAACCAAAAGTATATTTCTTTTGGAAGGATATGAACCTTAAAAAAAGTCTGCACAGACAGATAACAGAACTTAAAGCATTGCAGTGCATAAAAATCAAGCTCCTCATTTTTATTTGTCGTTCCACACAGACTGCCCTTTGTGAGCCTTGGGGCGCTTAAGTATTTTAGTGTGGATTCTGGATGCACTTTTGAAGTAAATGCTGTCATCATCTTAGAGTGCTTTGATTCATAGTGTGGGGTAGTGTTGGAATGCATGAAGTAGATAGATCCCTTTTGGATAAAGCTAAACTGGCAGAGGTGCTCAAGAAGTGCACCTGATGCATCCCAGCCACAAATGAACACTCAGTGGTAATCGAACTGAACTCATCAAACATCAGGAATCCCTGAAATGTGTGTAGCTTGGAGCTCAGGCCATTGGCACCAAATGTTTCACCCTACAGGTCTTGTGCTAGGCCTTGGTGCTTGGCAGTGTAGTCAAAGACTTGGAGTTTTGTACCTCTGAAGAAACCCGGAGGGTTTCTAATGTAACATCTGAAAAACCTGATTCATGGTTCACAGCAGGCAGTCAAACTGATCTTCTGAAACTTTGATGTTTAAAAGTCTGCCAAAACTCCCAGTTTGTATATGGATCTTTCCATGCTGTAGCGTCAGGAGTACATCACATCATCCATAGCTGTAAGGATAACTTGAACTGAAGTTCAAGATGTGATGCTATTGTCTAAAGGGTAGAAAATGTGCTACCAGTGTTGGTACTCCAGATACTGCCAATGGCTTTTGTGGTTCTTAATTATCCCCCTATGCCTGTAACTGATTCCAGGATAGAGGGCAGTGGTGCTACAAGTTAAAAATGAAGATAAATGACTGGGTAATGCTTTAATGCTTAAGAATAACTAAATGAATTTCTGATAACATATGCTAGCAATTAAAACAATTTTTTTTTCCTGTCAGTGTATCTTGTCATTTTAATATGAGGCCAGATTGTAAGTGATGTAGTACATGTTGCATTTTTATGAAAAGGCATAGAAAGAACCACTGCTGTGGCAAAATCTGAGCAGAGAACTGTGGATTTATTTGTTATAACCTACACAAAATCAATTTCCTTTTCCTACAATTCTTCTCACAAGTAACCAGTTTCACACACTAACATGATGTAGTTACTCTTATTACTGAGATCTACCTTCTTTTGCATGTTTCTTATAATACAATATGTGATAGAGAAGATAGAACACTTTATTATAAACTTTCATCTTGAGTGTTGCTTCAAAAAGGACAGCAGTCCATAATTTTCCATGCCTGAAATCAAACATCATAGCTCACTTGTCTTCTGGGTTTCTTCGGTATTCATCAGAATATTTTTCTACATGATCTTGTAGTTGTAACAGAAGTGTTAGAATACAACAGTTTTTTGTTTACTACATCCAAAAATTTAAGGCTACTTTCACTCAACTAAAAGATGGAATTTTCTAATGTGAACCTTTGCAAATCAGGGGTTGTGTGGAGGCCAAGCCCTTTTTTTTCTGACACACACATCATGATCTAGAATAGAGATTTTGTTTTGAGAAGCTAGACGAGACTCCACTAAGTCAGAAAAAAAAAAAAATAGGAAAAAGTATAATTTACCAGGTAAAACAAGTGTATATGACTCTGAATACAAATAAGCAGCAGGTCTCATTCATAGCAAGATACCATTTTTAGGCATTTTTCCCCTCAAAAGGAGAGGAAACACCCAAGTTTGGGCCACCAAAGTGTGTTTTTCAGGGACTCCTGAGGGGGTTGTGGAGTGATCCAGGCCAGAGGCAACACTTGAAGGCAGCAGGCAGATTGTCTTGGCTGCCTTTTTCAGTCCCACAAAACCAGCTGGCTCGGTGTCAGGCTGGCCCTCCAGTGCAGAGCAGAAAAGTCTGATCTGTTCTGCTAGAAACGGCGTGAAGTGCCAAGTCCTACACACGTCTCCTCTAGGAGCGCCTGTGAATCATTGTATCAGCTGGGCGTGCAGGCAGCTGCTGGTATGATGGCCAACCGATGCAATGCAGACTCTGTAGGAAAGAGCTGCTTACCCTCTGCATCTGCATCAAGCCACTGACGCTAAGAGCTAAGTAGGAATAAATTTTATGTTAGCATCAGTGGAAGTGGATGGCGAGAGGATACTGAGTAAGGAGCATTATCCATATGGTTTAGAGAGGTATAAATGTAAATACATGGGGCAAGATACTATCACAGCATCTTAGAAAAGCCTTTAAACAAGCAGAAATCAATGGGAATTTCACCTGGCTGAAAAGTGCAGAAATTGGCACATGGGTAGGAGCAGATTATTCATTTATTCTTTCTTGCAATGACATTTCATTACATACAGAAGAAACAAAAACCATGAAGAAGTGAATAGATATTGTTTCTTTCCTAGGATCTTGGGAGAAAACAATACAACAAAAGGGAGTGATGCTGGGTTTACTATTATTCTCTACAAACTGGCTGTTGCTTTCCCAGGAACCAGGCTCTCAGTTGAGCAAGCAGTAATTTAAAATTAATTTTATAATGAATTTCCTATACAGCATTGCATATTTAATACATGCAATAAAGACCGATAGTCACAATTCTCAGGTGGTAGAGTTTGCTAGAACTGCACTGACATGCTTTTACAGAGCTTTTCTTCAAATCTATATTTTAAAACATGTAATTTGCAAGTATTGCTCTTGAAGGGGATCACTTCATTTTGAAGACTGGGCTCGTGATCAAAGAGTTACGGCTTCATTCCTCCCTGTGCAATCATTTCCACGCATGGGCTGCAAACCAATTTCTTCCTCCTCCATTTGGTGGGTGCTGCAGCCATCCTTCACCGAGATGGTAAGTGGTTGACTCCATAAGCTTTGCCTGGTATGGATGTGGTGAATCAATAGGGATGAGGGTTTTCTATGCATCCCCACCACAAGAGAACATCTAGTTGGTCTGCCCAGCATTTCTAAGCCAAACAGGAGGGAAGAAGTAACAGAAGCAACAGTGCTTGGTCTGTAAAAATAGTTCTACTGTTTTACTGTCATATTTAACAAGACTTGTTTAGGCTATGAAAAGTACCAGCGATCTAGAGCTTACCTACTCTCTGCCTCTTAGTTTAAAAATAGTTTTTCTGTGCTGCTTAGCCACCTGCTGTATTCTCCTCTTAGGCACTACCACTGCCCTTTCTTCTGGCTTCCTAAACGTATGTGGGTAGATTGTAAGATACACATTCTGCTTTTATAGAGCCAGGACTCAGCCTAATTATAACCTGCGAGATCAGGATGCGACTGTTTTGACTTGCAGAAGCAAAGATGAATAATTGAGTTGTTGATATTTAATTTGTTTAGATATTCTGAAGTCGGTCCACTTTTTACTGTAATTTATTGTGTTTATGACACTGCTGATACCTGATGAAAATGACCTATGTGTGCAAGCCATTGTTTGCCTTGTATTTTCTGATGAAGTAAATGGACTTTTAGCAAAGTAAAAACACTTTTGTTGTTCTTTTATGATTCTAAAGTCAGTGTGTTTTTGTAACTTCTCCATGACAGGAGTACACAGAAGAAAGTTAAATAATATTTCTTTCCAGACTACAGTAATTTAGAGAATCTGACATTTCAAATAACTATACATCTTTATTTCAATAATAATGACCAGTTATGGTTAATGGATTTAATTCATCCTGATATCTCTCACTGTGTGTAATAGGCACCTTCAGTGTACATGTAGGTAGCATTGGCCATGACGTATTTCATCCTTGATCATAATTCATACTTTTATGTCAGCATTTGGTTGGAACAAGACAGAGGGTAAGATGACCTGCTTGCAGGGTGGCTTTCTGTTGCAGTAGTCTGTGTCTTAAGCTCTGAGAGTAATTGCTCTATGTCTAGACCCATTGGCTCTGCAGCCCTCAGCTCATGTCAGACTAATGGTCCTGACATACATCATTATAGTCTCACAAATCACATCTTCTTCCACCCCCTTTTTCTCCCATGGAGCTCTGGTGTTCCTAGCAATGATGTCAGAATGAAAACAGATTAGATAGGATAGCTCACATATTTTTCCAGTGATTATTTTCTTAAAATCAGTTTTGTTTTCAGAGCATTTGTAACTTTCTATAAACAGTTTCCCAAAGCATGCCTCTCTCATTATATTGAAATATTTTCCTTCTCTGTCTGACTTCTCCCTTGTACTCCTTTCTGTCTTGGTCGCATGTAAACTTTACTTAGATACCATTGTTTTCAATATATTATTCAATATAACAATACTATATATTGTTTTCATGTATATAAGTAGTATCCCCCACTTGGGGATTTTTGGACCTATTTTCCAAGAGAGTAGGTTTCCATAGCAAAAAAGATTCACCCTTCTTCTGTAGAAGAATTGGAATTTATAAACTGTCTTTCTAAGCCAAGCCTCATGGAGAGACCAAGCTGTTACCTTTAGCATCTGTACACAGAATCCAAAAACTTTATGTATAGAAAAGTAATATATACAATATTGCATCTAGGCTGACATGGTCCCACTGTATGTAATCTTCAGTTAAATCAAAGATGTAACTTGGATTTAATGTATTTTTAACAATGGAAAAGATGTGGATGTTTTTTGTAACCTAACATACAGAAGATTATTTTCTAAATATGAACTTCAATAGAGAGAGGAAGGTTGCACAACAATATCAACACAGCTGGGATATTACCATTTCTACCTATTTTAACATGTATTATAATCACTATTGTACTTAAAGAGTCCTATTCTTGGACAGGATTATTTAAGTGGATCAGGTGTCATACAAACACAAAATAAGAAGATGATCTCTGCCCCCAAAACCTTATAAATCAAAAAGCAACAGGTGAGAGAGCATTGGGAAAGGATGAGGTAATTCACACAGCATGACAGACAGCTGGCCAGACTTATCCAAAACTGTAGCACTGTGGCAGAAGTGAATTTCAAATGGAGATTTGTAAAGAAAATACTGAAGTGCCTCTGTGGACGTTTATGAGAAACTCAGCATGTGGAACCAGTATGGGAGATAACGTGGATGTGCATACCTGGAATTTTAACAAGCAGATGATAACTATCATCTTGAGTAGGCTGGATGTAAGAGCTTGAGAGATGATATGATGAGGATATACTGCAAATGGACTTGAAAATGAAGACAACGTGCACTGATGCTGTAAAGATGCGGAGAACAAATAAAGGACTGTAGGACAGGAAGATTTAGAGCTTGCCATCTCCCTGAATGATGACAAATTTTTAAGATAGTGCATGGTAAGGGTAAGGAAACAGATGTTGCAGCAATCCCTGTGTAGCATAATGAAAATTCGGATGACTTTTTAGTATGTAGATGAATGCAAAAAGCCTTCTACTAGAAATGTTAGGCAAAAAGTCTTGTTAGGATTATGGCGTAATTTGGCTATGAGAAAAAAGATGGAGGTGGAAAGTGCAGATAAGTGACAGGCTAGATATGATTTGTCATGATGACTGCAAAGGAGGTGCAACTGAAAGTGTTGTTTTAAACATATTGTTCTCGGGGCCGTGTCCCTGAAGAATAAATCTGAGCCAGATTTTTTGAGACTTTCCTTTGAATAAAAACAAGCAGATCTGGAGTGAAAAGATGAATGTTCAAAATAATAACTAAATTATCATAGGGTTAGATCATCATAAATGCTGGAGGTGGGTCTTGAAAGAACTCCAAATGGCATTAAGTGGTAATGGACAGATGCATAGAGTGAAAACAAACAAACGAAAAAAGACAGTCATGGAAACTCAAGGAGGACAAGGTTTCAATAACGGATTATTATTTTTCAGCTTTGGTTCAGTTCAAAACCAATGAGTGACGCAGATTAAGTGCAGATTATATTGTGTCTAAGGGGAGAAGGCTGGTTTACAGAGGTTTTGGGATGAAACCGGAGAAGAGATATGTTTCATGAACTTGGAGATGGGAAAGAGCAGCAGAGCAGTCTGTAACTAGTGAGAAAAGGGGATCAGAAAAAGAATGTTTTTGGTGGGAGCATGAGAACTGAAGGAGGAGTGAACAACAGTTTGCTCAGGATGGAAGAACTTAACCAAACAGAGGAGTTGGAAAAGAGAAATTCTTAATATGTGACATGGAAGAAGGAAAGGAGTTACAGAAAGGGAAGTGATGGAAAGCAGATGTCTTCATGTAGAAGACATTGGTGAGATCCCAATGTGGAGAGTGAAGGAGTTGCGGAAGCAGGTTAAGAGGGAGGATGATTCAGGGTAGCAAAAACCCCACTTGAAATGACAGATGTTCTCCAACTGGGGAATGGAGAATTTCTTAACTAGGAAACTGGAAAAACTGAAGATGGATAAAACAAACTTGCAGTGAGGAAAGACAGCTCTTGGGTGAAAAGGGTGAGGAGTGAAGCAGGTAGAAACTGAACAACAATCCTTGAGATAGGAGAAAGGAAAGAAAAAATGTGGGGAAAGAGAGGGGAGACAAGTACTGGTAAATATCGATGACCTGGAAATTGTGGAAAAACTGAGTGAAAAAGCACAAAGTAGATGAAGACCTTAAGTATGAAGCTGAAAGATGTATAATCATTGTTTAAAAGGGAGGAACACAGCATTAGAGATCTGAGAATATGGTTGATGAAAATCAATACAAGACAGTTAGCTTTGGTATAGGGTGAGCTGAAGGAGGAATGCCAGCTGGACACAGAAAGAAGACATGGGAATCTTCATCAAAGGGATTGGATGCATCATCAAAGATTTACATGGGATATAGTGGAAATAAAATACCTTGGGTTGAAATCAAAGAACAAGACTGAAGACAACTGCTGCAGAGGACTGCTGCATGGAAAGCAGACAGCATGAAAATGATATGGGGAAGTGGAGAAGGGTCATATTTAATGCTATTAAAAACTGAGAAAGAATATAAAGGATGTAGCCAAGGAGGAGCATAGGCAGGGAGATAGCAGAAGCCCAGTGTGACTGTCATGAAACAAAGCTGGAGGGAGAAACATGTGGAAGAGATTGTGGAAGAGAGAAACCTCTGAGAGGGAAGAGAAACAAAAGCACTTGGCGAGGCTTAAGGGAGTGACATATGAAGGAGTCATGGATGACAAGGTTTTTTTACAGAGACAAAAAGTGTGGGAGGAAAGAAGGGTGTGGGTGTGAAATTTGAAGCTGTGAAACAAGACAGGTAGAAGCAGCAAGAAAGGAAGATGTAGCATAAGGCAAGACAAAATTTTCAAGCTTGGATGGTAAAAATAATGGTCTTAAATTCTGTTTAGCCATCTCAGTAGAAAGTGGCTTTAAAGCACAGTCCCTCAAAACATTTTTCTCTTTCCTTTCCAGAGATCATCTGCAAATAGTTGCTCAGATGCATGGGCTTTCCTCTAGGGAGGGCAGAGGGAAATGAACTACTGATTCCTACTTTCTCCTGTTCAATGTCTTCATTAGGCTGGTGGAAAGGCTGAAAGAAACCATATTTAATAAAGTGGCAGGTGATAGATTTAGCTGTGAGAAGGCATGATGTTAACAGCGTCATTCCTAAACAAATTTAGATCTTTCTGTTTCATCACATTTGGCAGGTCTGGCTGGATGATGACTGTATAAATGCTTAATATGGTTTTGAGCTGGAATGCAACATAAATGGCTAAGACCAAGTTTATTTCAGCAGTCTGCACTGGAGGGCTCTGATGCTTGATAATTGTGTTGGTTTCTACCTCAGGGACTTTCCTGTTTCTCCATCTGCTTCTGCAAATTAGCATCAGCCATAAAAACTTCATTCAGTGTGAGATTTGCTTGGAAGCAGATACCTTTTCTTCCTGGATGTGGGCCTTGCCACTTCTCCATGCTTCTGTCACCTGGGGTTTGGGCTTCTGCAGAGAGTGCTCCATAAAACCATGCCCAGAGATTAAAAGGGAGCTTCCCTACCACCCACTGGCTGAGCGAGTTCCTCCTAATGTTCCTGCCAGGCAGCCTTGGCTCCTGTGAAATTCAGTGTGTTTGTTTTTACATGCACTGCAAAGCTTTGGGATGGGATCCATCTCGCTCGAATACAATGCTCACTCCTTGTAATAAGTCAGCAACTGGGGTTCTTCAGGTGGAGGGGTTCTGTACTCTGCTATATCAGGGAAAGATCTGCTGATCTCTTATCTTGTGTGCTCACCAAGGTGCTCTTAACCAGCATGGGTATTTCAATCATTATGTCTACAAAAGAGCCTGAAGCTACAAAGCCTGTTTCCAAGATAAGCTTTCTCCTTCCTGTTTTTGAAAAGGGATTTGGTTGTTAGGCTTGGGGAGCTGCAGCAGACTGTGTGCGGTTCTGGTTTGTTTTCTAGGAATGACTAAGAGAGGAGGAGTTTGTATGGTCTGACTAAATTCTGATGACTTTGTTAGCAACCGCATTTCTTTAACTGTACATGAGCTTGCTGGAAGTATGTTTTTAATCTTGTAAAACCCTCCTCAGTTTCTGATGTTGCTTCTCACACACATCACAGAATCACATCCTGTTACTTTCCCTTTTTAGCTTCAGTCCTTCCATGTGTGACATACAGGCATTTCAAGGAATATTTTAAAATGTTTTTTTTCAACTTAGTAAACATATTACTTTCAAATATTTTCATTGTTGGCTAATGTCTGAAGATTTCTTTTTTTTAAAGTAAAATCCCTTGACCTTGGTTAAAAACAACATTTTGTTTTACTATATTAGCAGCCAAGCCATCTTAAAAGTGAAATGCATCAAATTAGAAAAATTAAAAATTAATCTGGTAGACATTTTGCTTCCAATTATAGCAAGAAATGCAAAGAGAAGAGTTCAAATTTTGATCGGAATAATGCATACGTGGGATTAAGGACATGATTGGAGGCTGTATCAAAAAGAAGTTTGTGCTTTGACTCCTCAGAAGCAAAATTAATGAAGCACACAAAAGCTGGTTCTGAATGATGGCTGTCCCAGATTAGCTTCCCTGATGTGATACCAGCTGCATCCAGCCATGACAGTGAATAGATTTTTTGTGCTTGGTCCCAACCAAGAACACAAAAATAACAAAAAAATTTGGATGTGAGGACTCAGTGCTGCTGAATATCAGAAAGCATAAGGCTTCAGTCCTCCATTGTGGACCACTCCCTGGTGAAACTAATATTATCCTTTTCCCCAAAACTGTATTGGAACTAGTTATCCAGTACTGCAGTGACATCTACTGAGGGAAAGCAAAAAAAGCCTGAGGAAAGCAGCATTGGCCTTTCTTAAACATAATGCAATCATCAACGCCTGAATGTATTTTTAAATACAGAGAGGTTTCGTATTTTTCCCTTTGAATATTTCAGGGTTCTTATTATCTGATTGTAACTCTGCACCTATCATCACAATGTTTCCAGACTTTAAACAAACACATACCTAACTAATATATTCTGCAACTTTTTGTACGCAAATATTTAATTTCTGAAGGACTGTGTTTTAGTTTTAGTTTGTCCTCCATGTGAAAATGGAAGTGAAGGGATTTTTTTCTTAGTGAAGGAAGGGAGAGATTAGAATGGAGCTGCAAAACATTGCTCAGTTGAGATTACTGTTGTTTGAAAAAGACCTGAAAATACTGATGGGAAGGTTTAATGGTTCTGATCTCTTCTGCATTTTTTTTTCCTAGTCTCCCAGCATGCAACACTTACAGCCTGTAATTAAAACAGCTTGCTGCTATTTGCATTTTCATGAAAGGAGCCTCTTCTAATATACGACTCTTAAATCTCCTATTTGATATCAAGTGAAATTAAATTTCAAGTCTTTCATCTTTGCAGATCATTTAACTCTTAATGGCTTTTTAGCCTAAATTTATCTGTGCTTCTGTCTGAGCGTGTGTGTCTCCCTCCTCCTGTCTGTCTCTCTTTGCTGTTATTTGTTCACCTTTAAGCTATTCCAAAGCTATTGGAAAGACAGATTGCAAAGACAGAAGCCTGAATTTTACTATTATGCTCAACAATTCTGGCATAAGTTCCTACACATTCCTACTAAAACTGTCTGGAGCTGAAAACCCAGTGAGGGAAAAACGGGCTTTGGGCTGCTTATTAGTTAAATAGTTCTGTATGGCACTATCTGCACATGGGATTCATATTTATGGATTTAGATGAACAGTGGAAGAATATTCTTGGAAGTGCTGAATTTAAGAACATATACATAAAATTAAAATACTGTGCATATGCTAAGTGCTAGGTACTTTGTACAATACAACTGAGCAAGGCATCCCTTAGAAAAGTAATACCTAGCAGCAAAGGACGTCTAGCAAGTGGAATTTTCTGTTGATTCTCTCATTCCCTTCCC
The DNA here is from genome assembly GCA_013401335.1 of Brachypteracias leptosomus. Taxonomy (NCBI): domain Eukaryota; kingdom Metazoa; phylum Chordata; class Aves; order Coraciiformes; family Brachypteraciidae; genus Brachypteracias; species Brachypteracias leptosomus. Next base: position 75,244 of record VYZX01019243.1, read on the forward strand.
TATCTTTCCTTTTCCTGACAGAAACAGATGGAATTTTATTTTCTCACAATTACTATGAACTGAGACTAACAGCTCCTAAATTGGCAGTGAGGAGGTGGAAAGGTGTGGAAAGAAATAAAAACATGCAAACCCTCTGTAACAGTCTGAACAGTGAAATGTGGAAATAAACCTTGTCATATGAATTAACCATGACTGGTCTGTGGCTTGTGGATTACATTCAATATGTAATGATCCATCAGCTTTTCAAATAATATGTGTATTTTAAACAATAATACAATTCTATTGTCCTTGTACTTATGATTAGCCCTTCCAAACTGTTAGGAAGAAGAGGAGCACTGGCACATGCCTCTGTTGAGGCCTGCAAAGGTTTTTTTCAGCTTTGAAATTGCTTAAGTATGGTCTATATGGAAGCCATTTACTTTCTTAGAACATTTCTTTTAGGTTCCTCTTTGCCCAGTTTTCTCTTTTCCAAGCTCTGTATTTCTTTTTTGTGACCATTATCTTATTTTAATATTTGTATTATTTAATCATGGGAGAAGGCACAATAGTAGCAAAATCAGTTTAAAATCAACTCCAGCTAGCATATGGACATCTTATGAGAGAGCAGCTGCTTCACTTTCTTGTAGGTTAGTTCTGGAGGTAGTTTGGATGTGCCCCAGGTACTGGCCATGGTACGATTGTCTGACACACACCCCAGGACTCACACAAGGACTTTCTGTGCTACAGCTATCCTTAATTTTGAGAAGGAAGATTTTCTAAATTTAACAGGTTAAATAACTTATTCCCTAAGTAGGCTATGTGGAAAGATAAGGAAATTAATATTCAGAGAAGAAGAAGCTGCTGAAATGCCATTTTATAAACCCTGGCTGAACTGTTGGGGGGGAAGGCCTGATGCAACACTCACTTTTGTTCCTGAGGTGGATCCCAGTGTGGATTTTCTCATATGTGGGACCTGATCCCACATTGCAGAATGCACAGCAATGGAGAGGAGTGAGGGTTCATCTTCAGCACAAAGAGGGTGAGAATATCATCTTGGGTGAAGAGCAGTAAAGGAAGAGTTTTGTGTGAGAGAGAAAAAAAACAGAAAATTATGCAAACAAGCATCACAAAAAGTCTAAGTGTCAGTGAACAGCACAGAGAGATCAAACAGTAGAGAGGACTGACTGAAGAAGTATAAAGTATGGACTAATTTACCTGTTTATTATGAGAAGCTAAAAGTCACAATGGATCTTGTCCTTTTATTGGGTTTAATTTGGTCTCTGATAAAGATGTTTCAGATATTCTGGATTCCATAATTCCAGCCCTGGCCTGTTATCACTGTGCCAGTAAGACAAGGCAGTGGTGCCAAGGCTAGCACCTGATGTCATGCCTTGCTCAAGGAAGGAAGAGTGCCACCTTTTCTGAAAAAAAAAGTGATGATCTTGAATGCAGGGCCCTCACCAACTATCTTTCCCTCTCCACATGCTTGTTTTCAGAAGGATTGGCGAGGGAGGGCTCCTTTGCTCCTGAGGCACTTGACCTCTGCTACAGTTGGGGTATATTTCAAGCTCAGTTTTGGCTTCGCTACAGAGCTAAGATCATGCTGGCCCTGAGTACTGGCTGCTTGTTGCTCTGAGATCAGTAAATTCATTTGGGTATGGTGGACTCTGCAATTGATACTGATATTGCTGATCATGACCTATTATTTCAAGAGCTGGAGGTGTCTGCATTCTCGGTAGTGTTTGTATTGACCATAACCTTCTCTAGAATTGATTATTGATGCCAAGTGATCAGAGTTGCTGTCTCTGGTCTGACATATGTGCATCCCTTCCTCATGTGCACCCACACATGCGTGATTCAGGCTATCTAACCTTAGCTTAGCCTGCAGTGTAAAGCAATAACCCTAGAGGCTGTCAGTGATTCCTTCTCATCACTGAGGGAGTTGAAATATGGAGGTTTGCTGAAGGTTACACACCTTAAGTTTAAACAGAGCTTCCAGAAAGATGATGGTGAAGCACGGGGTAAGAGATGTTGAGTACTCTAAAATTATTCAGCTACATATTTTCTACTAAGCGGTCCCTGAAAGTTCTGGGAGGAATGCCAAAGTGATGCTGATAGATTAATGTTTCTGAGCCATCTTGTCCTTGACTGCAGGAAAACAGAAGTGTGTTGAATCGGGGTATTTTTTATAAGGCTACCCTCTCTCTGTTTTGCTTTTCTTCATATGGAGTCATCTTAAATACTGGGTCAAAAATCTTGAGTCACTTTTGATGGTGCCCTTCCTATGGAAAACCAGGTGTTGGATGATTCTTTCAGCTATGCAGTTTGCATAGATTGAACCTTATTTATGTCATGGTTACCTCATACCAGTATCATATGCATCTTCCTGGGTTTTCTGGGTTTCCATTATTTTGCTGATTCACTGCATACAACATATTGAAAATGCTTAGTAACCTTGAGAACACAATCAGCCTGATCCACATTCCTTATATTGCATACTCATTTCATGGAAGATGCAGCTTCAGTCTGCTCAGTGTATACAGCTCTGAAAGGTTTGACCCAAGTCATATCTGAAACCTCTTTCTTGAGCATTTGCTCAACAGGATTCTGCACTATATATTGTCTTGTATTTTGGGCTTTTGCACCTGTGCCTAAAGGCAGTGGCTATTGAAATTTCTGCCATGGTGACTTCTTTATACAGAACTGGCCTTTGAAATATGGCTTGTTTGATTCTCCCAACTATTTTCTTCATCTAAAAAAATAAAAATCACTGCCACAGTTGCATTATGATTATTTGAATTAAAATCTTTGCTGGTGGTAATTTTGATGAGATTAGACATTTCTAAATAATGATGTATCTTTGCTAAGCCCTTTTCAGAACCTTAAGTCCCTACTATTATTTTGTCTTTATTATTATTATCATTATTATTATTATTATTACAGTTCTAGAGCTTTCTTTTTTGTTCAGCAAGCCAATGAAGAGAAACTTTCATTTTTATACCTGCCATTTTCTCAAATTGTAACAGGAAGATTTCTTTCTATTTGACTTAATCATACACTGATTGATGTTTCTGATGCTCTCTTTCATGCCTTACTTTCAGTAATTGTAATTGCACTTTCAGTGGAACATTCATTTCACATTAACTTCTTGTACTCTGGTGGGATTTTGCAGTGATGTAGAAAAATAGTCTACAAGCCATTAAAGAAAGATTGTCCAAAATAAAAAAAATTTAGTTCATTTTAGAAGTGTTTTCTAATTTTTGACCCTTGTAAGAACTAAAGTAGCCAAATCAAATGTATGGTAAAATACTAAGCATTTTTATTCTGTAATAGACTGCTGTGTGAACAGAGGGAAGAAAGTATGCAGGAGGTGCTGAGCACAGAGGAGTCAGTCAACATGTCCCACTTCATCTGCACAATGTTGGATTTAAAGTCATTGTTAAGAATTCTGGATTATATATGACATTAATAGCTCTGAACAGGTATATCTTTGTCTGGGGTTTGCAGATTTACTTCAGTATGCTGACTATAATGCTCAGAGTTGAAAGAAACACATTTGCTCGACCGTAGCTTCAGAAATGAAGACACTGCTGAAGGACAGAGCCAAACATAAGGTACTGTCCTCTGCTGAGACTCTGGTGACGGCAGCTGAAAAGCCCATGTGGAATTAGGGGACAGCAAAAGAAACACCAGTACGCGATAGAGCCAGGAGGATTTATCAGGTTGCTTTTGGGAACAGCAAGCTTGGAACTGTGGAGGAGACCAGCTTCCTCCTATTTGACTCCTCCTGTGTTCAGAGCAACAGGGATGTGCAAAGAGTCTCTGTAAACCAAAGACAGCACCAAAGAAATACTCATGTAATCAGTGACTGATGTAGTTAGCTTTCTTCCTAGTGAAAATATCCAATAAAACCCCAAATACTGGCTAGCCATATGATTTAAGCATCAGTATAATAATTTTTCAACTCTAAGAATGACTGCAGCACATTGTTGTACACAGAATATCTAAGGAACCTATGAAGTGTCTTGATAAATATAATTAAAAGTGTTGATATATATGAAAATCTACTGTGGCACATAAACTTCAAATGCAGCTAAAGAAAAAAACCACCCCTATGTATAAATCTATCTTTTTTATGGATTTGCTTATACTCAGACTGAGGGTGGGGTCATGCATGTCAACGTTATGTGAGGCCATGTTACCATAGTCCTGACTCACAAGAGAGAGAAAATTAATTCAGGCTGGATCCTATTATTGTCCCTGTGAATATATCTTTGTTGGAATATAGGCATCTTTTTCATCAAAATTAAGCATCTGATTTTCAATGTAGTCCTAGTTTACCTCTCTTTTTTAGCATGTGCTAAGCTAGAGTGGTGGCTTTCCAATGTTGCAAAATGAAAACAGCAGTACCTTTTGATTCTGTTTGGTCTGTGGCTTTTTCCTTCTGCTGGGGCATACACCATCTCACATCAGCTGGTAGCCCAATCTCCAGGCTCAGTGTTCACCTTCCTGTTTCCTGCAAAACAGCTTTGGCTTTTTGGAGTAAGGTAATTTTATGTCCTACTGCTATATTTTCTTTAGATCATTGTTTCCTAAAGCTACTGAAGCACAAAGGGGCAGATTTCATTAAAAGGCAGTACATGAGTTTAATTATAACTGAAAGAAGAGAAACTGTCACTTCTTTGTGTCATCTGTAGTCATTTGTCCAAATGCCTTGGGCATTTTGGAACGTCAATTTATTAAACTTGGCTCAACAAAGAATTCTAGGACACCATTTTGCAAAGGATGTTTTATTACTGAGTTAACATCAAGAACCATTGAAAATAAAAGTTCCTGGCTTTGTATATTAAAATAAACTGAGTTTACAGTCTCTTCAGTAATGGAAACTTTCTGTCTTCAAAAGGAGTTTCCTGAGAGCAGGACTGGATAGAGTAGTGATACATGGATGGTGACAGTGCAGTGGCGTTACTGTTTTACCATCTCAGAACCTTGGCATTACTTGGGCATTACAGCTCTCTCTTTGTCCTTCAACATTCCTCCTTTAGGTATCTATATTGGCTCAGATGAGAAAAGTCAACCAGATAAGTCACAGCTATATGCTATTTCTTGGTGGCCTCTTTTCAGCTGGAAGCATAAACCACCTGAAAATGTGGGCTCAAGTCCACAAGAAAAGTTGATCACAGACCCCAGGATTTCTATGGGATAATGTCCTAGCACACTTCCAGTATGTGTGGGATTTTATACATGTATTTAAGGGACAACTTTCAACCAAACATCATGAATTAAGAGGGTACTCTAGTTTTGCTGCTGCTGCTGCTGTGGTGGGTCTGACCAGAGCATCACCACAGCTAGCTGGCCATGGCCAAAAGAGTTGCAGATGGCATGAATACAGCAACGGTGCCATGAACTGCAATGGTTCGCAGTGAACACAAGTCAGGGGCACAGAATGCCCTATTCTATACATGGAAACATGCCAGTTTGTAACAGAAAAACAAAACAGTAGTTGTTTTTAATCTTCAAATTATTTAGGTGACCTTACACATTAACCTGTTATCATAGGGCTGGTAGTGAGGGACTAGGGAAAAGTGGAGGGTTTTGTGAAATCTTTTGGAAATCCAAAATAACTAAATTTTTCATTGTGACAAAGTAGTTTTAAGTAGGATATCAGTAACTTGTTCCTTGTTTACAAGAGCAGTATGATAGAAAGATAATCTTTAGCCCAACTAAGAGAGGAAAAAAACCCAAACCCTCAAAGTCTGTCCATGCAATGGTATGACATTTGCTAAGTAATCCATGTCTTGTCAGTGTATTACCCCAACTTGTTCTTCACTTGTCACAGTCAGTAAAAAAGGTCTTTGTCTTGTGCAAATAAATAGACATTTGAGTATTCCTAAGTACAACTTTGAGAGAAAAAATATTTGCTTCAGACAAACAACTGTTTTGTGGCAGAACTATTTCAGGTGAAAAGAATGTAAAAATTTAAGCAATGTGTCTCTAGTGTATAAATAAATGCTCTGTAATTGTCTTTGCTAAAAGTAGAGGTAATGGTGTTGAAACAATAGACTCCATTGAAAAATGAAATCCTGTAAAGTGATAAATGTGTAAGGTCAGCTAAACTATTTGAAGGTAAATAATTTTTCTTTCCTTAGCTACTGACATCTTTAATCTGAGAAAGAAGAGGTCCAGAAATTAACTCTGTGTGTTCCACAGAGGTAGGAAAAGACCTATAACAGGTATAGGATCACACCTGCCACTTCAGTCAGAGGGAACCCCTTCAGCACGCTCCCTCTTGACTGGATTAGACAATTCCTAGCACAAAGATGTCCAAACTGTGTTCAGACACGCTCAGCTCCTGCTAAGACGGTTTCACACAGATGGCTGGCAAGACTGATGAGGCCGATGCATTTCTGACCAGCTTGCAGCCAAGGGGCTAATGCTTCACATTCCTTCTAAGAGGCTGGGGTCCTTTAAACAGATAATGGGCAAAACTCCTGTTGTATGCACAAAGAAATGCCAGATCAGCAGGCCCAAATCTCAGCTGGAGCATTCATCTGGAGAGGAGAGCGCTGAGCAGTGTGTAGCTACAGTTTAGGGATGCTTTGACAACTCATACAGCTTATACAGGCTGTCAGAACAGGCAGAAGGTGCTGACAGCCTCCAATGGGCTGCACACACCGGGTAATAAATGCCACCCAGACCGGAGCACAGATTTAGCACTGCAAAACCATACTGCATCTTATTTCATGTGGGCTTACATGGTGTACTCATGCCATACTTTCTCCAGTTCTCCATTTCCATTTTGCCTTCCAGCCTCTCCCAGTTCTGATCTTTCCCAGCTCTCTCCAATTTTATATATAATTTACATATATAAAATACTGTATGTGTTACACTGTGTATACATATATCTGATACGTACTTATTTATGTAGCATTGCTGCTGTCCCAGGCAGCAGAGGTACCCTGTTATAAAGAATTGTCCACCCAACCACAGAAGTCAGCAGCGGAGCTCAGGGTCCTTCATGTACATACTGAAACACTCCGCTTGTAACGGGAACATCAACCTCTGCACCAAGAACTGGGTGAAAATGCAGAGGGCTTCATTTGAAAATGTTTTGGCTCAGTCTCTGTGCACATATACTCCCTTACTTTAAATGCGTGAGAATTTTTCCATTAGAGCTTATTTTCTGAAGTTATTTTGGGAATAATTTCACAAGCAACTGAACAAGAACAAAGACATAGACAGTGAAAGGATAAAGAAAAAGCTGTTAATGCCAAGTGTGCAAGAACTTACACTCATAAAAAAGAACTACTAGAAAAAACCCACTATGTTCTGATAATTCAGATATTTGATATCTTACTTTTTATGCAACTCATTTTCTTTACATCCCTGGTGTTTCCATTAGAAATATGATTCTCCTTCCCTGCCTCCTGTTCAGCTGGTATTTTGGCCATGACAGTTTTTCATCTTTAACAAAGGAATTTTTATACTTTATAAGTTCAGAGGTTCGTGCAGTCCCATGACTTTCCTCTGACAATGACAATCCAACTGATTACAAAAAAAGTATGAGCGATTGTTACAGGCAAAAAAAGAATTTTCTTTCTTACAGCTGCCAGCTGCAAAAGAAAAACCTGAAGGGATGTTCCATATTTTAAAATTATCTTTATTATTATCATCAGACGGTCAGGCCTGTTTTAAGCCTACAGGTCTGTTCCTTTGTGATATCCTCTTAACTCTTGATAGCACTGTTTTATTGTGGTAAGTGGCTTAATAGGTTATTCTATTTTACTATTCACATTTCCTGCTATTCAAATTCAGTGCATGTTCTTTTTGGAATAAAAAACTATGAGTTTAAATTCTTTGTTTTTTTCTTTTTAAAAAATATTTTATTGCTCCTCATTCATCTCTGCATTAAACAGCCCCATGTACATGGTCTCTCCTTGTATAAAAGTCTCAAGATAATTTCTAATCTATTTCATCATCTGTTTTTGAAATAATTTTATTTACATTGTTTCAAGATGAAAAGAAAAAACCTAAACACAATAGAATATATACCTCTGATTAAAATAATGCTTGTATATTCTCAGTGTTGTTTTCAATGTTGCTTATAGGCCTTTCTTGATAATGATCCTTTTATGCAGACAGTTCCAAAATGTAGCAGGATGTGCCTTAGGGATCATTGGCATCTTTGACCCTTTGAAGGGAAATGTTTGAAAAAAATACCTTAGGCAGAGAAAGTATTCATTACAAGTTCCTGAGAAGTATCTCTTTGTTTTACCTAAAACAACATGTACACAGAGTGTATATTATTTTAGCAGTTCCACATTTATTTCAAAACTCTCTGAATGTACCATTTAGCCCTGAGGACTTGTCCTTCACTTTATCCTGCTGTTTCAGCACCTCTCCCTCTGATTCCTCAATCTCCATCTTTACTACCTGGAGGTAGAACAGAAAGGGTGTAGGGCTATTACATCTTCTTACTGTTTCTACCCTTCTTCAAACATAAACTTTAGTCATAAATTTTTAACAAGGAAAATTTACAAAATTTTGTTAATATTGAAAGCTAGCTAAAGTAGTTGAAACGCTCCATTTTCTTCACCCAACTGCTGAAAGCTGAAGGTAAGGTGGTATACATAGGAGAACAGAAAAGCACATTATTTTTTTATCTTTGTAAGAAATACTTCAACTGCCATAACACAATTTCTTATACTAACAAACTAAATGATGTATTTGTTCAAAGATTTAATAGTATTGTTTTGACGCAGAGAAAAGAAAGCCCCATTACCTCAGTGTACTGTTGATTTGGTGTTGTCTATTATTAATTCACAGTTGCTTTGGGAAAAATAATCCTTACTTATCAATATTAATAAGAACACTCCATTTGGCACTCTTATTCTGCTCCACAGCTTGAGAAATTCCCTGTCCCTCCCTTGCTCGGTCTCAGCGCTGCACAGATGAGGTGCAGCTCCAAAGGAGGACAAGGATGGGTGGCAGGATATGATCACTCTTGCCTTGCAGAAAGGGAAAAACAGGTGCTGGCAGCCACCACTAGTGCTTCTAGCCCTTGTTCTACCCCCTTTCCCCAGCCATCTGCCCTTTTGCTCTCCCTACGTGATCTCCAGCAGCAAGGGTACACCCTGGGATCTTCTGTGCTTGGTGGGGTTCTGTCCCCAGAAAGCTGAGAAAGGCTGTGCCTGGCAGAGACCCGACACTCCACTTATGCCTGCATTGATCCGAAGGTGAGTGTCAAGCGCCCTGGTGGGCAAAAGTACCTATTCCTAATAAAGTCGAATAAACTAAACTATATATAAATGAACAAATAAATGCTTGAGAAGCTGTGTAAATGAAGCAGCACCTTATGTGTTCTGTTCAAACCAAGCTGTTCTGTTTACAAAGAATAGTGTTTTAAGGAAAGCAGAAGTCACTGGCGTTTGTGAGCTTGCAAGCTGAGAGCTGCAAGCAAACTGCCTCTGTCATCATTTGAAAACACAATGCTGACAGATCTCTGTCTTGGCGGTAGCACTAAACAGGATTAACCACTTTGGCATCTCAGGTTTCATTGTGCTGAAATGGAAACAAGTGCTGTTCACACAAAGAATGGCATTTGTCATATTATTCATGCCTGTGGTGGCCTCTCAGGGAGTATGTGGTTGATCACATCATGCCAACAATGTATGGCTTGGAACTAAACGTTCAAGAGTGCTTTAATCGTGTTATTATCAGTTAATTCTTTTTGGTCTTAGAGTACTAATTGAAAGAGATAGCAACCTGGCTCGAACACCCTGATACACCCGGCTTCAAGAAAAGCACAGTTTTGGTTTTATTCTTATGCAGCACATTTATTTAACAGTTATTTAACATGTATTTAGCAGCTATCCTCTCATGAGGTGAGTTATCCTACTCACTCCTGACACTCCCTATCACCTGCATTTCACATGGGGCGTGTTCACCAAGGGATGTAGTGTGAGCAGGGCTCGCAGAGCTGTAATTCAGAAGCCTGATTCGTTTGATGGCAAATTTGGGATGCCCTTGCCAACCAGAGTGGCTCCTTTTCCTGGCTCCCCCAGGTCACAGCTGCTGCCCTGCCCTGATGGCAGCCCAGGCGGTGGCCAGCTTGTGCTTCTGGCTTGCTCCTCTTCCCCGCTTGCCAGCTGGGCTCCCCCTCACTACCTCAGTTGCTCAGCATCTTGACCCCATACTGACTCCCCCAGCACTGGCAGAGCCAAGGGGCCATGGGAGGCTGCCAGCAAACACTGGTGGGCCAAGGAGACAAAAGAAAATGTCAGGGGGCTATCGACAGCAACTGGCAAATCCCGTGGCAGAAGTGCTCCATTCAGTGGCATCACAGAAACCATACTGGATTTGGAAGCTGTGGAATCATGAGGACCAAAAGCTGTGTATGAGAGAAATTCACCCCTCACACGTACCCGTATGACTGTGCCAGATTGCCTAAAAATACTGGGAGACAACAGTGCATTTGCATAAATAAGTTCATTTTCTTCAAGCTTTCCCACAGCCAGAAGAGCTTGATATTTATTTTTTGTTAAGCAGCTAGAGAGCTGTCAAGCCTTGCCAGACAGACCTCCTCACTGCGTGCCTGGGACTGAGTTGGGCAGCAATCCCCCTGGACATCTGGGTAAGCCCCAGCAGCAGGGACATGGCAGTGTTACCACCAACCACTGAATTCAGAGGCAGGGATTTATTAGCACTTCATCTTGTTTGCTTTCTCTTTGGGTAAGAGGGTGCTACAATTTACTTGAATTTCCTTTTCACTTTTAAAGAGCATCCAAAGGAGAAATGTTAGTACATTAAAGATCTTGCTTTTGTTTGCCAAATTGTGAACCTGGAGCCAGAACAGTTCCTCTGTGGTAACTAAAGAGCTCAACCATACTTTATGTTCCTGTTGGATGATGTTTGTAGTACCCCTTGAAAAGATTCATTCTTTCATAAACACACAGAGAAACTAACTGCATTAAGAGAAAAAGGGGTAAATTATGTCACCTTCCATACTGTTTTATGGAGTACCTCAACTGAATGAGAATAATTAACCATGAATTTTAACTGTTACATAATTATCAGAATTTGGGTCAAATGCATTGCTAAAATATTTGTGATGTATCAGGATCAGTGACTTAGGATGTGCAGTGTAGCTTTTGCATTTGGCCCCCTAGTACATATCATTGATCCAGATAATTATGACCCAGAAGTAGAAGTTTTGTTTCCTGGTACCTCTGCTTTATTTCAAATCTCATGTTTATATCCATTCCATAAAATGTTTTCTCCCATTTTATTCATGTGTTTTAGCCTAGCTGGAAAGTTTCCTACTAAATTTACACAAGTAGTTCTGCTTCACTGCAATTATGTCGAGTAAAGGGATTATTTTTCTGCCATTCCTAGATCCAAACAACAACCAAAAAACAAACTAAGGTTGGATATTTTACCACTCAAAATAGGTTATTTAGAGCTAAAAGTCTGAAAAAACTGATTCACAACATTTAGATTCAAATGCAATGCAATTTATGTTAAAACAAAGAAAGAAAGGGTCAAAATGGGGTATTTAGAAACACTGAAACAATTTCCATTTACTGAAAGTTTTAATTGGTCGGCTTATCAACATGTTCAGGATTTTAATATTTCAGCTATGAAACAAACACCATAGAAATGGAAAATTCATAGGAAAGGAAAAACAATTTTCTGTCCACCCCTGCACATTATTTATCCAACCAAGAGACAGCCTGAAGCTCCAGAGAACTTGACAGATGTCAGGAAAAGAGCCGCTTCATCACCTCAAATTTATCTTTTTTGGTATGGCAAATCTGCTGCAGATATTTGTCCTTGACACTTTGGGAGTAAGCATTTTTTTTCTGATTTTTGCTCTCCACTCTGCAGGAAACACTCCCTTTAGGAATACAAAACCAAATAAAACAAATCTGTTTTCCCTTACTGGGACAATTTTAATCACTATCCACCCAATGGCAAAAGATTACCCATAGTTTAGGTGTATCTTACCTGAAATGGGTTCCTCACTGCTTTTCCCCTACAAATCAATTTCTAACTAATACAGCAAAATATTTTAACAAGTTGTGTGGCCAATATTCTGCTCCCACTTATTTCTGCAAGCTTCCTGTACCTCAGAGAAGTTATTTTCAGGCTTGCAGCCATACAAATGAAAACAACATAACTCTTTCCTTCCAGTGTTACCAGTTCCTACAGGCATGTCTAAACACCTTATGTATATACTGTAACCTTATAGCATTAAATGAAACTGCTTTACAATGTCTGAATATTTTTACTTAATATAGTTGCAGTGAGTGTTCTTTACACTTGTCATCTGTAATTATTCCTGTTCTTAATCTACACAGTTTAAAAATTGTGAAGGAGGTGATGGCATTTCCTACAAGGAAGCAGAAAAGAAAACAAAATGAAAAAAGTTGTTATTAAAAGAATATGTCATTGTCACACTTCAGGCCTTGAAGGATTCTGAGGCTGTTTAGGAAAAGATAAACTTCATTCTTGGGAAAGAATGAAATGTTAACTTCCTGTCAAATAAAAATCTACAATTTCTGTAGAATTCACACAACAGAGAGTAGAAGACAGACTTATTTTTGTCAAACTATGCCTCTCTGCAGGTAGTGAAACCATGCATCCTCTTGTGTATCTATAATATACTTCGTTACATAGGGCAATCATATTGTGACAGCTTGAAAGGAGGACTCAGAAAATAGGATGACAGTTTAAAATTCTTATTGAAACTATTTTTGGAAACTAGTGGCATGCTCATTGCAGAAACAATGAAATGCTTTCCCTGCGGAAGCTGATACTTTCCAATGGTCTTAAAGCAAACTTGCATTCATTGAATCGTCTTGCTTGCAAGGACCACTGAAGGTGATTGAGTATAACTTCTGCCCAAAGGCCTGTCTCCCTGTGCCAGCTCTGACTGATGGTGCCTAGCTCTTCTTGAGGAGCCTGAGGTTGGAGGCTGCACAACTACCCAGCAAATATTCTTCCTTATCCTTATCATTTTTAGATCCCTGGGGTTGTTTAGCCAGAAAAGAGAAGGCTGAGAGGGCATCTGATCAATGCTTATGAGTAACTAAAGGCTGAGTGTCAAGAGGATGGCGACAGACTCTGTTCCGTGGTGCCCAGTGATAGGACAAAGGGCAACAGGCATAACCTCAAGCATAGGAAGTTCCACCTCAACATGAGGAGAAACTTCTTTCCTGTGAAGGTGATGGAGCTCTGGAACAGGCTGTCCAGAGAGGCTGTGGAGTCTCCTTCACTGGAGGCATTCAAAACTCACCTGGACATGTTTCTGTGTAATCTGCTCTGGCAGGGAGGTTGGACGAGATGATCCCCAGAGGTCCCTTCCAACCCCTACCATTCTGTGATTTTCATTTTCTAATCTTTTTTGCTGTGTTTTAAACCTGTTCTTTCTTGACCATGGAACTGGAGAGCAAATATCTCCTTTTTTTTTTACAGCAGTCTTTCATATACTTTATATACATGTATGTATGATATAGCTATGTATGTTATTTTCTGTTCTTACACTTTGCCCCCTTCAACTTAAATCCCTGTTGTTGGTTTTTGGTTGTTGTGGTAATGGTGATTTGGTTTTGTTTTGGTTTTTGTTATAGGCTTTGGGTTTTTTTAGAATTTCCTTATAGTGCATATTTTATAGATATCTGATCATTCTATTCGTTCTTTTCTGCTCTCTTCATGCGCTTCATATTTACTAAAGCCAGACAGACCACAGCTACTCAGCTTTTCTAGGGTCATGTAAATCAGGCTTTCTCAAAGTCTGTGCTTCTTTTTCTGTATTGTTTTATATGGTTTGACTTTCTCACTGCATGTCTCTGACATTGTCCCCTTTGTGCAGATTGTGATTCACATAACCACAGATCTTTTTCTTTTTTCCCCCTTTTTCACATAATTGTAGCTTTTTTCCCTGCAGAACACCCAGTAGTTCCCCCTTTCCTGTTTGTATAGCTGATCAGATCTGCCTCCCCCCAGTAGCATGAACTTATTCCTGTTGAATAGTACCCTCCTTTTTTCAGACCCAATCTCTAGTGTGTGAAAATCCTTCTAAATCCTACATCTGTCCTCCAGCATGCTAAAGTCTCCCAGTTTGGTATAATCTGCAGTTATGTAAACATGTTTTCTGAACCATCGCTGAGTTCATTAACATCCTTCTGACAACGAGCTGCTTATACTCGTTCCCTTCATCTACATTGTTTCCCTTGTTTGCTTAATATCATATGAAACCACAACAAAAATCTTACTAAAGTCATATCCAATGTGACATCCTCCTCTGATGATTGTTGCAAGAGAGATTAGATTTGTTTGACATCTTTTGTTCCTAGTTGGTACTTGTAAGTACTCAAAAACAGCTTGTTTACTTGCTCCAGAATCTTTTCTGAGCACTGAAATGAAATAAATTGGTATATAACTTCTTATTTCCTTCTTTCCTTTCAACAAAACTGTTTGTCCCTTTCTGTCCTGTAATATCTCTTCCACTGTAAATTCTCAAAGATAACCACTAGTAACTAAGATTTCATCATCCAGTCCTTAAGTCCAGCTGATGGAAAAGCAGCAAATTTTGTCTGAGTAATTTCTCCCTTGGTCCTTTGATAGTCAAGTCTGAAATCCGTCTGTTGTCCCAGCTATCAAAATTAGATGCAAAAACATTAAGAAGCTTGGCTTTCTCAGTATTGTGTATCAAAAACTTTCCAGTTCTGCTTGATACTGGTGTAATCATTTGCTTGAATCTCTTTCCATTTCTGGTAATGTACTTAAAATAATTCCATGTTACTCCTGATGTCCGTTGCTAGCCTGTCATATTCTGCTGCCTTTTCTAATTTCATCCCTGTATGATCAGACTATACTTTTGTAGCTCTCCCAGGTAACCTGACCCAGTTTCTCTTTTCTGGATACTGCATTCCTCTCTGAGGCTCAGAAAGGGCTTGTGACAGCCAGGCTGATCTTTTACTGTGCCACTTAACTCTTCTGCATCGATAGTTCACTGCCAATTTTTATGTTATTCCTTTGAGGAACTTCCAGCTCCCTTAAACATCTTTTTCATCTGCATCAACCTCCCAGACCATCATATTGACTGATTGTATGAGGTCATTGGAGTCTACTTCCATGAGGCATATTGGTTTTGTTTTGATGTTGTTGGTTCTTTCTGAAATCACAGAATCTCCCTGCAAAAAATACCCTGTGAAGCCACATATATATATGCACACATATATGTATGTATATATACATATACATACACATTTAGGTCTGTCTTTGTGAAGAACACTGAGAACTTAAAAATTGCCTGGTTTTTCTGACCCAAATAATTCTGTTTAATACCTATGAAAGAAAATGAAAGATGATGGGTGAGTTACCAGAAAACAAGTTCATCATTCTGCTGGAAAATGGAAGCAGACAGGACTTCTTATTCCTTTTCTAATAATCCTGTAAAGAAATTGTTTGCTTTACATCAAATGGCTCATAGATGAAGGACACATGTAAAGGCGTTACGGACCCATTTGGCTCCTGGATTAGGAGAGAGTGTTAAAGGTTTTCTTCTATTCTGTTTTTTTTTTCACTGGTGATGTATCTGTGATCTTGTGGACGTTTATTCTTATGTCTGTTGTTTATTCTCAGTTTCACCACATCAGGGGTCTAAGAAACAGGATTAATGTCAGCCGGGCTTCCCGACTTTAGCCTCCTGGGAAAATGGTGAGCAGGTAGACGACTGCACTGTTTCATATTTGACAGGCTCTGCAACAGTAGCTGTAGAAACCAATGGCATGGCATCCCACCGGCTCACAGAGAAAAAATTCCTCAGATGTTATACCTAGCACTGGCTTGGGTTTAAAGGATATCTCTAAAGTATGTTTTCGCTTCGTCTGTGTCTCCCAGGGACTTATTCTGTGGCACTTGGCACATTTCTGTATCCATCTCCATAATGAACATTGTCTCTCGTTTTTCTGCACAAGTTCAATATGACAGAAAGGGGAAAATACTTCAGATTAAGCAGCATCCATCTGCATTGGTTATGAGTACACCACACTTAACCTATAAAGATTTTCTGTAAGCATGTTCTGACATTTCTTTGTCTTCCCTTGTGTATTTTTAATAACTTGGATTAGCATATTTTTACGTGTTTCTCTCATGTTGTCTAAAATATTACATATTTAGAATTTATAGCAAGGACTCATTTTCCTTGTTTGTGAAGGAATTTACTGCTTATGGGAATGCTTGAAATAAATTTTTCCTACTAACTTGCAATATATGCAGAACACTAAAGTGGGCTGTATGAATTTCACTTTCATATAGAAGAGTTTGAGGGTTTTTGGGATATATACTTGTGTTTCCTTTTTCTTTTTTTTTTTTTTCTATAACCTCATTCTCATGATTTCAGCTTAGTTTTGAATTTAAAACTTCATTTTCAAGTGACGTAAGTAGTGAAGCTGAAACTTAGTCATGGAAAGCCCCGAAGTGGTAGTATTTAAGAGATTTCTGAACAGATATACTTATGCCTGCACTCCTCTTGGGGTCTGAACTAAAACACCCGGAGTTCATAAAACGGAATGTACCCTTCTAAAAAGCAAGAAAGTGTTTTTAGCCACTATGCAGTATTTATAAGCGTGGAACCCTGCACGGTAGGCGTATAGAACTTCTCATGTGGATGTGCACCAGTTATAACACACGTGACACGGCTGTGACCATTAGCGCATGTATAACGCGGAGCATTAATTAAGGCGGTTAATTGGAGCTGGGTAGCGGTATCCGCACACCGCCCGTGTGGGTGCAGGGGTAGCTGCAGCGCCTGCCTCCCGTTTCCTGGCACAAAACCTTGCCTTGAATTCCTCACGCGTTTTCCAGACGCCAGCAGCTCACACCGAAGCCTCCTCCAGGAGAGGAGACGCGGGGGTGACACCTGCCGCGGGGCGACCTTCCACTCTCACACGGCGGCCCCGCCGAGGACCGCGGAGCCCCCGCCGAGCCCGACCCTTTCCAGCCCCCGGCGCCCCCAGTCTCGCCCCTTCCTGTTGCCGGCGAGGCCGTCTACACCGAACACCCTCAGCCCCGGCCGCCGCCCTCACTGCGGCGGGAAGCGAAAGGCAGCGGGCTGCCTGCCGCCCCGCCACAAGATGGCTCCGCGAGAGCGGGGCACCGTTCGCCCCCCTCTTGTCGCGGCAGGGGACGCAGCCAGGTTCGAACGCGGAAGGGCCGCGGAGTGGCGGCGGCCGCGCTGCTCTCGGGGCTGCCTCACGGCGACCCCGAACGGGACGGCTCGGCCCCTAACGTGCCCGCTCGAGCGGGACCGCCTCCCGGCAGGTACGAACAAAGTGCGGGGACGCCGGCCACCACCGTGGCGCGGTACCCGGCGGAGAGGTGCAGGACCCCAGGCCGCGCCTCCGCAACCGCTTCCCCCCCGCGGCGGGCGGAAGGGGGGCAGCGGGGGGGAGACGCGCCCCCCGTGCCGCTGCCGGGCATGCGCGGTGCCCCCGGAATATGGCGGCGGCGTGAGGCGAGCGACGGTAGGAGCCGCTTGACAGGCGCGGGAGCCGCCGCGGGACGCTAGGGACCCGCTTCCCGCCTGTCCGGTGAGTGGCGGCGGACACGGCCTCCCCACAGCGACGGGCAGGGGAAGGGAGGAGCGGGGGGAGAAAGGGAGAGGAGGCGCAGGTCGCGGTGGAAGCCCGGGGACGGGGCGCGACCTCCGCCCGCCCTGGACGCGCCGGTCGCCTTGGGGAAAGGAGAGCGGTGGCGGTCCCCTCGCTGCTGTCCCCTTCCCTCCTTTCCGGGGTGGCTCCAGCCGCCGCCCCCCGCCAGCCCTGCCGCGCTGGAGGCAGCAGCAGCGTGTCCGACCGGCGCTGCTCTGGGCTCCGGCGCCGCGCCCTGGCCTCTGGGAGCTGCCCGCTCCCCTTCTTGGCGGGCTGAGCTCCCAGCGGGTCCCACTCGTCGCCGGGGCAAGGACGTGGCTGCGCGGGCGGCGCTGCGGGTGTCGCTCCCCGGGCGAAAGGAGCGGGACGGCAGAGTCGCCTCCCGGCACCAACAAAAGCTCCGCTCCGCGACGGGTGGTCGCGGCTCTGGAGCAGCGGGAGGGGCAGCACGAGAGGTCCCGGGGCGGCCTTGTGGGTGGGTGTGTGTGAGGCTGCCCCGAGCCGCCGGTTCTTCCGTGGCGGGGCTGCACCCGGGGCGGCCCCCGCGTCTTGCCGGAGCCGGCGGCGTTTGACAGGAGCGCGGCGAGGACACGCCTCCCCTGGCCGGGGCGGCGGCGGCGGCGGCTCCGCGCCCTCCTGGCCGGGGCAGCCCCTCGCCCCTGTCCCGCTCCTCGCTGCCGCGGCGCCTGGTGGCCGCCGATGCAGCCCGGGTCCTGGGATACGGTTGTTGAACTGGAAAACTGGATACGCGTTAAAAATTCAGTAATCCGGTGCGTGCCCTTATGTTGGGTAAGGGGGTCGGGGATGCTGCGCGAAGGCTGCGCAGCGGGAGGGCTCCGGTCCTGGGGCACTTGTCGGCTGGCGGTGCGCTGCGGCAGCGTCCCCGTTTTCTTTACGGTTAAACTGCATTTATGGCATACATTGATGTCCGACCTAAAGGGATATCTCGTGTCTGGAGTCGTCTTCTCCGTAAATGCATGATGGTCCAAAGAAAGTAGTTAAGTGTGGCATGAGAGGTTCTGTTCTTGCAGTGGTGCTCATCGCAGCTGGGACAAACTGCAAAGCAGATTGCAATGCTGTAGTAATGAAATTAATGTTCAAGCTAAATTTTATGCTTGGTTGGTCTTTAACAATGACACTTCATGTGTTTTTAAAAATCTATAAGAAGTTACTGCAATTTGAAGTGGATCTTGTCCCTACAGTTATTTTCTGTTTCTCATTGATTAATTTGGTGATAGTCTAACGCTAAACTAAGTGTTCTAAGTTCTTAATTTACCAGATTTCGATAACAATGAGAGCCAAAAGTAGTCCTAAAGCCTAAAAGGTTTAATGAAGAGGTGAAATATTGATATCGTAGTGAGTTCTAATGATGCGAACCTTCACTTCTGACTTATGCATATTCTAACTGAAGTAGACTTAGTGATTAAAACTTAGAAAGCATAAACTTTGTAGATTTGGTGGTAGCTTTTCAGAGCATCCCGTGTCTGAGCTGTGAACAGCTCTTCAAGTTTGACTGGTTGTGATTTTTTTAATTATTCAGCATAACAGTTGTAAATCTTTGGATTTTTAAAGCTTTCCTACTGCACCTTACTCTTTGGAAGTGGCAGAGGAAAGCAGTCAGTGAGGCAGCCACTCATGGTCAGCAACAACTGCAGCACTAGTGCAGATGGGAAGAGTAATGGCAGGAAGGCATTCGCTGTGATAGTTATGTTTGAAGTTGTCATATTAACATCAGGTAATAAACAGGGGAGTGAATTCATTGTGGCATAGCCAGCTCTCCACGGGCCACCATCAAGCGCTGCTCAGACCACAGCAACCCCCAGCCCACGTGAAGGGTCTCGCTGGCAGCGTGTCCAGGGAGGTGACTCGTACAACCGGGCTGTGTGCTTGGGCACAGGGGGAGCTGCTTTTCTCCCTTAGGGCATCATAAAATGTAAGTACTATTTAAGGATGATATTACTTGAATTGATGTAAAGAAAAAGCACATTGAAGATGCTTCTGTTGGTACTTTAATTATGGGAAGTTTCACAGTAATGCAAGTGGAAGGCAACAGGAAAGAATATATGGTAAAACTGAAGTTGAGACCTGAAGTACCTGTGTGGCTTTTAATTTTAACACGGTCTGGTCATGAATATAAGGGTTAAGTTTATTGATTTTGTTTGAGACTCGTCTGGTGGAGTTGATGCTCTTGTTTTCTATTTGGTGTAAATCTGTAGTCATATTTGTGTAATAAGGTAGTAATATTTGTGTAATATCTTTCAGGTTGCTTGTTATTGTGTATTTTTGTAGTAATGTTTAGATTCAGCAAAAACAAATGCTGGCTTTTGATTATGTGCTACAGCTGCAAGTATAAACAACTTTCACACCAATTAGAAGCTGTGTAGATGTGCAAACATGACTGTCTCTGATTAGATTGTTCTAAAAATTCGGTCATATGTTTAGTATTGATCTTGATGTAGGGAGGTTAGGGAAGAAGCAGTGACAGTCCTCTAAAATATGTTTCCTCAGACTTTGCATATTCCTGCTTTGAATGTGCAGATGTCTGGTTTCTGCTTCGCTGCAGCCATCCTTGCTGCATCCAGATACCGTGCTCTCCTGAGGCAGGGGTATTGTTTTCTGGAGTAGCTGCTCAAGTTCAGAAGAGGCACTGGAGAGTGTTTCCTTTACAAAACCAAGCGTAACTTTGTTTTCACTAGTGTGGAATTTGTAGTACTAAGAAAGTATTAATTCCACGTCTAAAAGTTGTGTGTATAAAATGACGACACGGCTTTGCTTAAGAAGAGAGAATATGAAAAAGCCTGAAGCAAGTGTAGGTAGCTCCTTCTGCCCTTTGTGCATGGGTGTCTTTCTCATGATTTTGCCTCATTGTTTTCTTACTGTTCCAATGGGATCGTGAGCTATGAGTGAGCCCTGGTAACTCCCTTTGCTGTTGCAATCGATCCATAATGAAGTGGGTGTATGGGGAGAAATGAAGTCCTCAGTAATTATCCCTTGATATTCGATAGCATCACATCACTAACAGGAAATGACAATTGTCATTAACTGTCCAGGACACTGCAGCTGGCTTTTTTATTCATCTGGATAGACCTACCTCAAACAAGGAGGGGTGAAATACACAGCTACTCTTACATACTTTTAAGATAATCTTTGAAAATACCATTTGGCAGTCTACTGTAGTATTTTCTAAGTGTAAGTGCGGCACAAATTACAGGTAGAGACCAGGACACTGCTTCAAGGAGTCTACACAAGGGAGGCTGTTAACCAACTTCTTGACCTCCGCATCTGCAGGGCATTTAAAGTTCTGTTCATTCCCATTTGAAAGAAGTTGCCTTAGGCACCCAGCCTTAGTGCTGATTGCTTCTTGCAGAGATTAAAATCTTAAATGTAAAGGACTATACCGTTTGTGTTCTTTAAAGTGTAGGACATGCAACATAAATGACTCAGAACTCCAGGATTTTTCAAGTATATGGGAAGAGCCAGAAAACCCCATATAAAGTTTTTGAGGCTTAATACAGCAGTTTGTAAATACGAAGCAACAGAAATGTTAAATGGAAAATTCTTAGTGCTTGAGTGTTACAGGTGTTTTCATTACATGTATGAGTCCTGGTATTTTTGCAGATACTTCTGATCTGCAGTTTGGCTCCATGTAGTTTGAAGTTCCATAATATTTAGCATTCTGATTCAGTTTGGTAAATCAGAGTTTGTTTACTGTGATTTGTGTTTTGGAATATGAGAGTGTTAATACAATTTGTACAGCTTCTTTGAAGGCTTCTCTTGGGGTCCAAGTGTTCTATAATTTGGTGATATATTGATGTAGTGGTAGGAAGCTTTAATATTACTTATATGCAGTTAAGTATATTTTTCATTGTAGCCGTGACTGATAATGGCAAGGTACACTAGATATGTGTGAACAGCTTTACTTAGTATGTCTAAGTGGAGAGACAATTCATTTCCTTGAGGTAAAGCTGCTAAAAAGTGGAACAGTTAATTCCTAAGTGAGTTGTGGTTTATTTCAAGTGTGTATTTCTGTGCGAATACCAATTTTGTACCTTCATCACCTGCCAGCTGACTTGACCTGCATGGGCAATGAAGGCTTGGGGTGTGTACCCAGCTCCTGCCAGCCTTGCTCCTGCAGCAGTGCTGGCCATGGAGCAGCAATGCTGCCTCTTGCTCTTGGGAGCAGCAGGAGATGATTTGGAGAGTGACCATCTCAGTCCACATGTAGGTGTGTGTAAACTAATCACATTGCCTAAAACTTTTCAAGTCTGTCTGTCTGTCTGTCTATCTATCTATCTATCTGTTGTCTTTTGGGATGGGTAAGGGGGGCTTGCAGGGGTGGAGGGGTGGACAACAAGTGAAGGTACCTGAACCAACAGTGAGCCAGCTCCACTTTTACCTGCAGCAGGTGTACAGACAAAGGGTAGCTGATGCATAAATGGTGATGATGGCTCTCAGAGGTGCTTGCATCTCTTCCTTGTTAGTCTTTCTGCTTGGTCAACAAAGACACAGATGTGAAGGAAAGTCATGAGCTGCATCACAGCCATTCAGAAAGCAGCAACTGTCTTTACAAGCCTCCTTACCTCTTTTATTTGGGCTTGCTCTGATACTTTCTCTTGCATGCAGTGGACATTGGGCGCAGGTATATACAACTAAACCATTTGCAGCAGAGGGGATATATTGTCTTAGCAACTCTTCTTCCAAGAACTCTCTTCCTGCCTTTCTGAATTACTTGCAGAGCCCAATATCAAAGTCTTTCTGAAATACTAAAGCCTTTAGCAGAATTTTAATGCTCGTCCGTTTATTTTAGCAGGGGTGTAGCCTTTCTGCTCCACAGAGGAGAAGCTGTTTAAATAACTTATGTCCCAACTAATCCTAAAGTACTTTTTTTTATTATTATTTGTTAGAAAAATGCTAAATGCAGCTTAAGTATAAAGAGTGTTTTGGACCAATGGTTTTTTTAACCATAAATGGTATATTTTCTGTGTAGCTTCCCAATTGTATGTTATCATCTAAACCTAAGCAAGGTACTGCATTGAAGGTAGATGTCCTGGTTAAATAATTTGATTCTAGGCTTTCAGTTTCACAAATCAGGTCAAGTTCTATTTAAGTTACAAAGGGAATCCAGTCTTTTCATGAAAGGGATGAACTTCTTTGATGAAAATCTAAGTCTGTTGTCATCTCAAGGTAATATGATATCCCTTTTAGCATAGGGCAAAGATGAGGTTGAGCCTTTCATCATCTCTAGCATACATTAGTTCATGGAGCATCTGAAGTTTATAAAACCTGAAAGAGGGTGGCACCATTTTAATGAGGTGCATACCTAAAATGAAGCATATACCATTATTTATGTACTGTATGGAATCTATCAGAGATTAATGCAAGAAGGTTCAATGGAAGGAGTGCAATTCTTGGGGCACTTTTAAAAGCCCGTTTAAAAAGCACAGTTTGTAAAAGTGAGTCTTGTACATGGAGGAATGTGAAAGCTAAATTTGGTGGAACTCTTTATTGTCACTATCATCTGTCAGGGGCTCAGAGATTAAAAGGGCTGTAACATGTTTGATGGCTCTTCTCATACCAAATCTTTTGTGTGCATGCCCTGTGCTGGAGTGCTATAAAGAGGCAGACAGTGGTTTTCTGGGAGGGTCAGAAGATATGTACTGGTTTTAATAATGAAATAAACAGTGTGATAATTAGCTGGAAAGCTTTGTATGTGCTGTGTAATGTTTTTTTTTTTTCACTTGTTGTAGGAAAATGCCTATGTCCTTGTCTGAATATTCTTCAGCGCTCAGTAGTGTAACCACTGGCTGGAGGATGGAGCAGGGATCACCTCCAGAGAGGTGATCTCGAGAAGTAGCAGAAAGGGAGATGCTCTCCTTCTGTCCTGGGCTGGAGCTGCACACAACTGCCTGTGCAGCCATACTGAGGAAGAAGGGGGAAGAGGGAGAGGAGGTTTCCCCATTACAGCCTGCTTCACCTGTTGTTTTTTTTAATAATCGAAAGGTTATACCAGGAAGTGGGAAAGAGACACAGATTTGCTGTGGATGTTCCTGATGCTTTGAGTCTTTCATCTTCTTCCAGTTTTGAAAAGTGCAGCAAATACTACAGCTGAGTATTTGCAGATGTCTAGTCCTTTGAGCACTTAGGAGTTGTCTTGTCTTTTCTGACCTGTCAGCACTTCTGTTAGCTGCAGAAATGCCTGACAGCGCTGAATGGTGCGTACGAATGTTTGTCCAAATAGAAGGACAAATATTTTTGGTGGTACCTGTGTAGAGGATGAATTCCCTGCTTTGTGTAAGGGGATTAAAGAAGGATTTTTCTTTTTAGTCGAAGAAGTAAGAAGTTGGGGAAACAGCACAGCCGTCAGTACCAGCAGCACAGGTGAGCCCAGTGGAGGGATCCGGGTGCACCTGGAAACTACAAGCAGCTCTCTGGGGTGTTCTCCCTTCACAAACATCCTCTGGAAGGGGAAGCTATTAGGAAATTGCTTAAGGATTTCTTTAGTTCTGGTTGGTTTGGTTTTGTGCCCTGTTTAGACACCAGTATGTGAGACCGATGTAGTTGTCTCAGTATATATGCCAGGATACACGGCGGTGTGTAGCAGCAGCAGATAGGTGTGGTGAGGAAAGTTGTCCTTGTTAATATATAGTGGCAGGGAGTCCCAGCCAGTGTTACGTTGTTTGGATTCTCAAGTGGGGAGAGTGAAACAGATAGTTTAACAGATTCTTACACTTTAAGCACTGGAAGAGGATGGTAGCAGGAGTGGGCTGCTGCTGGCATTGAGTACAAGCAAGAGGAGGGAAGTGCGTTGCTCTGAAACCAGCTGATTCCACCTGGGGTGCTGGCAGAAAACTGATGCTATGCAGAAGTGTCCCAAGACTGTTCTATAAGTTGTGCACTCTATTTGACTTTCATAGATTTCCACATTAGGCTAAGGGTGTTTGCGTTTTTCAGATACTCTCCTGGAGGAATAAAAAATCTGGACCACAGGGATGGGTTTCCTGGCTATGCGGTATGTGGATAGAGCTCTGTTAGATCATATCTGAACCAAGCTTCCACAGCCCTTTTCAAATTTGGAGGCAATGTAGATGGCAGGAAGCTAAAGTTGCCTAAGAGGTTGTAAAATCCGCTTTCCACCATCCCTCCTCTCTTGTCTTTCTCCCCCTTGTCCACTTATGTGCACATACTCTGACTGCTGCTTTTAAAGCTGGTGGTATTGCTTGTTGTCTGCCAAAGAGAAGTGCAGAAAAGCTCTGTAGGGATCTCTAGCATCTGGGCATCTGTTACTATGTTTGCAACAGCAATTTCTTTTCTCTCTTACCTGCTGTATTTACACTGTGCTAAAAGTATGCTTGGTGCCTCACAGAACAAATAGTTTGAGAGCTCTCTTCTGTGTCGAGGAAGGCTGAGCTGAAGGCAGAGGAGATGTATCTGGGTGTAGAGAGAATTTCCTGCAGGTATGTAGCTCTTAGTGCTAATCATACAAAATTGTCAGGGTTTATTATGCATAATTTAATTAATTTGCTTTATGAAAGAAATTTGAGTTAGGTATTTGAACAAAGCCAAGTTGAATAATGATGATGAATGTTTTCAGGAAGAGTACTCCGGGCTTCAAGGGGGAAGTGGAAAACAGCACAGAGTTTTCAGTGAGCTGAATTCACCAAAATGTTTAAACAATTTGTCGAACTCTTGTGCTACTGTAAATATATGCTAGTAAGCCACTAAAAGTGGTGGTTTTACTTAATGTAGAAATGTAAGCACTGTGACCTGTATTTTTAATTTATTTGAATATAACATTAAAATGCCCTTTCATGTGGGAACACTGGCATTTTAAGAATATTTGAAGCTGTTAATGGCCAGTCAGCCGCTTTCCTGAACTGCTGACTTCACACATACCATTTCCTTTTTCAGGTTTTTACAGCCCCACATCTTCTGACTTTGAAAGCAGGATGGGGAGGGAAAGAAAGAGGAGCAAAGCTATTTTTATTTTCCACTGGTAGGCATTAAGCAGCTCTGAACTTTCATTTTAAAAATTACTGTCACATTAGGAAATGCTAAATCTACATGTCATAAATTGTTTCTGTTGTGTGTTGATACAAGCTATGCTGTTTAATTTGGACACCTTTTCAACTCCTCTTGTTTATAAGTATTTATTTCTTGGTTCAGGAATTTTTGGGACAAATCTTTGGTCTAAATCCTGTTCATGTTGCTTTTTAGAATACACAATGCCTTGCTCTGTACTGAATAATACGCTTAATACAGTTTGAGAGTTTAGAGATATTTTTATAGTCTTGAACTGTATGACTTACTGTAATTACTGTTGCTCATATTCTAAAGCAGATCGTAAACTTACCTGGAGAGAGGGCAGAACATTTACGGGCAGTATTTTACTGCTGACAGCTTAAAAGTTTGTTTATGCTAATCACTTCATAAATAGTGAGCAGTACACTGTTGGTGACTTTTGGAGGAATTTTGCAAGTGCGGAAAATTTCTTCTTGATGTTAAGGCAAGTGACATTACAAAATGTTATTTGTAAAGACTAAGTACCCACTCACTTCCTTTAACAACTTCAGAAATATTCAAACGTAGTTGTTGTAATAATACATATGCCTAGCTAATATTTGCTCTTTTGAAAGCCTGTAAATTAGACAAAATGTTATCTCTCCCAGCTCTCTTTTTATCAACTAGAGGAGAAGGTGTTCAGATATATGTTTATTAGAAGTTTTGCTGTATGAAAACATGGAAGCTTAATTTCCTTTCCTTGAAAGAATCTCACTTTTTTTTTTTTTTTGTTATGAAGAATGTGAACAAAAAGGGATTCCAACTTGGAACAAATTTCTTGTCAGAACACTGACTGATTATATATTTGTGTGCATAAATGAAAGAAGACCTGATCTTTATGTTTTGGTTTGAAATCACATATGTGTAATGCTAGATAATACTGATTTTTACAACTACAAAGCTTGTGTTAAATTTTATGAACTTGAAACAATCATGTAAGTTTTTTTTCTTTTAGCCTGTGAGATCTTACTTTTCTATAATGATACCACAGTATGCTCCAAAGGTATACATTGATTATTACAGAAATAAGGAAATATATGCTGTTGTGTCTTGAAGTGTATGAAATGAGTCTTTGTAACTGGGTAACTTGCTGACAACTATATTTTCAAGTATTGGAAATCTGGAAGTATTGCATGTTATAGAAATACTCCTCTTAAGTCTTACTCTCTTTATTTGCCTCTTTTCAGCCCCTTAAAAATTTTTGAAAATGGCATGAAGTAGGCTTTTTATTTGAGAGATAACAAATGGATATATTATTAAGTTTAAAAAAGGATAATCCAGATTCAGGAAGGATAGCTTTGAAGGAATGCAGTTAAGCCACACTTGTTTAGGAATCAACGGGTGCCTGTGGTCACACGTTTCCCACGCATGGAAGCTGGATCTGCAACAGCGGCTGCCGGACTGCCTCCATGTTGGTCCATGGAGAAGTCTGTGCAGGTCCTTTCCTTGGAGGTCCCTCCACAGTATGGGTCAGAACAAACAGCCAGAAAGAGCCAAGGAGCGGTAACAGCGATGGGAGCGTGGTGATACAGGCCAGAGTTTGTAGCTGGTGTCTCTTGTGTTTCTAAAGCTAACAGTGGTTAAAGCAGATGTAGGACTTGTAGGTATGAAAGAGTTGGAAGGGAATATTTCATAGCTTACATTGCGCCTGTTCTGTCTAGAACTGGTTTTGCTGTTCAAACTATGGGTAATGCTTTCACCCTGCCTTGTGTATGGAAATTTGATCTGGAAGCATTTGTAGATGAAAAAGAATGAAGACAGACAGAGGCAAGTGTAACTACTGATTCAGATTGAGCCTGAAAAATGTCTGCCTGTATTTCAAGCTAAAGTTAAGAACTTAATTGGTGCTTCAGAGTGCATGTTTTATTAGATTCCTCTTCTGTGCTGTGTATCTGTATAAAAGAATAGCCTCAGTCCTCATCTAGTGGAGACTACCCATTGATAACTGTCCCTTCCTCCCTGCTCTGAGGATGGCAGCGATGAAATCTGAGTTAATACATTTATACCAGTGGTGGGGTCAAAAAGCTAACTGGCTCTAAAATTGGTGTCACCTCTGAGAATGCGATGCAGAGTCATTGACAGAAAAATCTTAATCTTTTTGGTGGGGACTAAACCCCCAATCTGCTGATTTCTTAGACTGTTGAAATGTTATGTTCATCACCATAATTCTGTGCTATGTATTTTTACAAGCTGGTATGTTGTGAAGGTAAACTTGCCCTGGGAAGCCTTAACTATGCATGATTTTTTTCAGTACATTCAGCTTGCTTGAGTGCCTGGCTTACAGTGAGAAGGATAATGGAGATGTGTAGCAGGCAAAACAGAGAATGATTTTGACATTTTCTTTAAGATAGTAGCTTCTTTGAAACGCAAAAGTGCATGTCCTTTGAGTAAGTCTTTCAAAATGAAAAGAGCAAAGTTAGACAGGAAAAATGTTTTCCATCGTGTTCTCTGACATCTAGTATTATGTAGTAGCAACGCATAGAGGGTGAAGGCTTAGGCTTGTCTACTGCTTTTTGACAAAGGCCTTGCACAGTGGGAGGTGGCTAGTAGAAGTGATTTGGGGATTAACAGTAAAAACTTCAGTAAGGAATTAAATGCAGATGAATGCTTTCCATCTGATTTTTTTAAAAAGTAACTCATGTAAGGGATGCGAATCAGAGAAAGAACAAAACTCAGTTTATAGGATGAATTGAGACGTAAATGATGTAAATAATACACTTCGTGAGTGTGGAGATCCTCCATGGCTCTTCAAATTGAAAATATTTTGATGAAGAATCCAGTGTTATCCTCATGGATTTTTTTTTTTTTTTCCCTCAGCTTTTTCCATTTACTTAATTTACAGTAAACATTTTCTCACTGGTGTCCAATATGGATTCTGTACTACCATTCCATAAATCAGTGGATTTTGGTTGTTTTCTGGCTGTCACTGACAATCACTACGCTTAGCTTGGTCTTTGTAATTTTGGCTGTCATTCTGATGCTTTGTGCACCCTAACACCATTACGCTTCTGCCTTGCCATTGCATTTCTTTGTTTGCTCATATATTCCTGACCTTGTTTTGTTTCATTTTTCCCTTTCATTTCTAGAAGCTGCTAGATTAATTTCTTAACCCTGGCTTTCTGTAGTATTCGCTCAACTTGCTTTCTGAGACACACAAACAAGAATGCCTTGAGCTCTCATCCTTTCAATGTAATTTTGACAAAACATCCCTGGATGTTTCTTTCCTGTATTTGCTGGTGATTTTCTTCTCTTCTGGGGTGGGTGTGCAGGGGGTTGAGCCAGGCTGGTGGTCATAAGTGCAACATATGAGGACTCTGTTTTGGTTAATAAAGGACATAACTGCCTTGCTTACGTTTTGCCGCTTGATTATGCGAGGTGGTGGAAAGTTGTTCCTAGGTCTGCCCCTGAAAAAGAAGTTACACTTTGTTTCAGACTAACCCTACTCTGTGTTGGAGGTAACTGATTTTCATTTTCCTATAATTCAGCAGTTTGTAGCAGTTGTTAGGTAGAGGCTCAGAAACACCATTCTTGAGTGTTTTCCGTGACAAACAGCAGTATCTACAAGATCATTTAATAGCAGCTCTAAATTGAATACTTAAGTGTAACTGAGTTTTAAGTAGCCCCTCTTCAACACAGTAATATATTGTTTTCCTGCAGCTGAGGTTGCCTCTTCTCAAACAGCACTTTCAGAGCTTTTAGTTGTCTTATATTTTTAACAGGCTGGTGGGTATGCTGTAAAATAGCCTATCTGGTACAACACAAGCTAATGAAAAGCTGGAATCCTTTTTATGTTCTGACAGACGCTCCGGTTGTGCTAAACTTGATGACTATCACTGCGGGGTTGGAATCTTTATTACTGCACCAAGTGCAATCTGGTACTTGGAACAAAAAGATAAAAACCATGCACTGTTTTAAAGTAATCTGTAAAAACAGTTACTTTGACTCTGCATCACCTTTCAGGATTTATTACTTGCAGCAGAAAAGCTTTGAATTTTTGGGGGAGTCTATGAAAGTATCAAGTATTTCAAATTTATTTGGTGGCTTAAAAGGATTTCTGTTCTTAATCCTGCTGATCACTTGTGCTGTGAGTGCTATTGTGTAGCAAAACCTGCTTATTTTATGGTTTTGTTTAGTTTTATTTATAACTGCTTTCAAATCTTAGTCTTGAGAGGTTTTGAACTAACTGTCCAGCATGTTCACATGCAGCACACACGCACACTAAATGAGTTCTTCAGTCACTGGCATTTTAAAAACCATATTTAATTAGTTTTAGCCATGGGACTTGCAGTGTATGAAGTTTTCATCATGCAGTCCATCACCATAGTGTGCAAGCTTCTCAAAGCTTCACTGAAATGTCACAATTTCAGGAAAATATTCAGCTGTATGATGCCAAACTTGTTATATGCTATGTGTAATTATTTTTTTTAAGCATATATAAGTATGCTAAAGTATAAGAGTGTAAGATTTAAGAAATTCCAAGTAGATAACTTGCTTTTCAACTATTTTTCCTTTCATGCAACACTGGAAAAGTGTAGCCTCTAAAAATGTTACCTTTGGCAAAACTAATCTTGGAAGAAGTATATACGTATTTCAATTTAAAAAAAAATAAAATCTCAAACTTCTGATGATGTCAGCTTTAACCTCATGGGATTTCCTTGAAAGGAAATGATCAAAGGAGATAATTCAGAAATGTGAGTGTATTTTTATCCCTTATTACTTGAACAGTTAATGGAAAAGGATAATAAGCTTGCTGGCTTTGTTGCTTCGAGGCTAAAAGCTTCAAATGAATTTGACTTGAATTGAACACTATCAAAGTTCAAAAAACTAGCAGGTGGAGTAGAAAAATCACAGTAACATACATTTAAAAAAAAGTAAAGTTTGTTTTTGCTGTTTTACAATAGTTTAACTAATCTGTCCCCTCTAGTTTCTAAACCCTACAAGAATGTGGCTTGTTGCTTTTATCTGCAGTTTCCCTAACAGGTTCTCTGTGTTCAGTTACAAGCTGTAGTGGGCAGGGGTATCAGTGAGCACTTGGGCCTTTGTGTAGATTTCTTACAGCAGGGTTTTGTTCCCCCTTCCACTGTAGTTGTGCAAGATAGTGTGTTTTACCCAAAGGGCTTCAAATTGATGATTGTTGAACTCTGTGCAAATGAGGCAGGATGAGTGGGTTATGTATAAAAGTCTGTCTTCCGTTTTCAGTAATGTTTGTTGAGGAAAGAAAGGAATAAAGCACATTTTATGTCTTTGTATTAGAAATGCACAGAAAATGTGAATCATTATACAATGAACTGTCTAAAACAAAGAAATAAAAGTTGGGTTCTGTACCCTTGCTACTTTGATATGTATGTTGTTTACATGCTGTTCTTCTATGCATAGTTTGTTAAATGTTTGCAACTTAAAACCAGCAAGATGATTATACACCAATACAAAAAAAAAAAAAAGAAAATCCTTCCTTCCAAAAAAAGAAAACCCAAACCCCAACAACAACCTTCCCCCTAACTTGTTGTATTACTACTCCACAGGAAACTGTTGTGCTGAAAGGAAGAATTAACTGGGCTTTCAACTTCAGCCTTTTTATTGTGAGAGGGGAGATCACAGAAGTGTTACCATGGGGAGAACAGCAGCTAAAGGTAAGGCCTGGTAGCTTTTATCTGAGAGGAAAGAAAATAGGGAACCTGCTAAATGCTCTTTTTGAAGGTGGTAGGATATTACTTGACAGTTACTATACTGTTAGATTAAAGAAGACAGTTTATGATGTGGACTAAATATAGGTAAGTTCAAACTTCACATTATTTTGGAGAAGGTATGCTATATTTGGCTTGTCCTGGAGTTCTGCAAGTTCAGCCAAAGTAGTTTTGTCCTGTGACAGCCTTGAAGCCATTATACTACTCTAAAAATGAAGAATGTGTCTAGGTATGATATTAAATAAAATGTAGTGCTTTATTCTATAACTGCATATAATTCATCAGGATGATAACTGTGTGGTACAAGGAATTAAATTTTATCACAATGAATGGCATTAGCAGCTGTCTCTTGAAGATAAAATGAACATTTTTGCAGAAATTCATCCACAAATGCACAGTGTGCCACAAAGGTGTGATTTGTGTTGTCACATCTGCAGAATTTAATTGTGAGTTAAGTGATAAAATAAAGAGTGAGACTTAAGAAGAAACAAGGGTGTTTGGGTTGGTGAAACAGATGTGAAGAAAGACCCACTCTCTGAAACCAGGTTGCTGCTGCTTTTCAGAGGTTTCCCATAAAAAGCTGTTCACACTTTTGTACTTTCTTGAGCTTTCCACCTTCAATCCAAGCTGCTTTATGTACTTGTGTGCCCCCTTGTTAAATAATTGTCTTTTGCTAGAGCAGATTTTCTGTAATGGCAGGAGTCATATGTTTCATTGTTACACCAAGAGTTTATGGAGGAAGTCTGTCCTCTGCTCTTGTAGGTTTTCTGCATGACTGTTGTCTAAATATACTTTAAGAGTCACCCTGTTCCAGGCAGATAAGAATCACACTAGGGAAGCACAAAAAGAAGGGAAAGGAGACATTTCATATTCACTCTTGTCTTGATATTCTCAACTATGTGCACTGAGGCTCAGTGAAGGGTAGCTAAAAGGTGCTCACAACCCTGGGTGTAGAGAGTGAAGAAGGCCCCTTCCTGAGCAATGGTAAGTCTTGGGCTTGTCTTGGTAAACTACTTCTTGAAGGTGAGTAACTGCATGGCATGGGAAGAGCAAATGCTTCTGTCACCCAAAGGTGTTTCATGTCCATCAGGAAGGGACAAGGGATTTCCTTGAGAAAAGTCTTCTGCCATATTTTGAACACCTGTCAGAGTTGAAGGCTAAAGCTAAAGGTGGCGAAGAAACAGCTGCAGAAATCTTGAAAGCGCGACTGTGAACCTTTTTTCCCCCATATTGTACAGTAAGCAAATAGCAAGTCTTAGAAGATAACACATCTATGCCTCCTTATGTAGCACACCATTCCGTGTTAAAAACTAATACTCTCAAAAGATGTGATGCTTGCCAGCACACAGACAAAGCAATCATCCTGTTTGTTGAAGGGTTTACTCTTTCCAGAAAGAAGTTTTATGGATTTTTAAAGCATCTCAGACAAGAAGCTGGAGTTCAGCATGGAACTCATAAGAGGAACTATACATGGGTCACCAGGCTTAGCTTTACTAGACCTTATATTCTAAAGGTTGATTTTTTTTTGGGTTTGGTTGGGGGGTTTTTTGGCATGCACAAGTCATTCAAGATAGCTTTGTCTTTTTTCTTCCTTGTCTCTAATTTCTTACATGATAGATGTGGTTGGTCTTGCCTGTCTTCTGTTGAGTAATCTTATCAGCAGAAGAATTCTGTGGTTACAGATAGGGTGGGAGTAATGTAAACACATGGAATTTTAAATCAGTAAGCAGAAAGCACTATGTTAGATAATCTTACTCTAATCTTGTTTTGTATCTACAGCTTTAGTTTATGAGGTGCACTGTAGAAAAAGTTAGTTGATGAACAATAGAATATACTGGTTTTGTAATTTTAGTGTGTGCTGTGTTCTACTCTTGCTACCCAGAAGAGAATAATCTTTCATGGGGTTTTGAAAATATTTAGCCTGTAGGTATTACAGGCTAAATGTATATATATTTACATAGTGAATATATAAACCCTGTATACTTATATGTTATTATATTTTTAAAACTTTCTTTGAAATTAATATCCTGTTCTTTGTTGTTTTTTTAAAGAGCTGAGTAGCGTGTGGTTATGTCCACAGTAGCAGCATTTCATTTTCATTCCTGTTTTGACAAAATGATCTAAAGCATACTGTGTTTTATGTTAGAAAGTGGACTAAAACTTGTTTTTATAAAAGGACTTACAGAAGAGAGATACTGAATTAACCTGACCTTTTTTTTTTTGTTACAATGAGCTTCAAGGCTCCAGAACTAGTAAGTGTCTTCTGTCTCTTAATATATGAATAAAGTTCCCATTTTCGAGTCCCACTTGTCAGATTTCAAGGAAGTAGTCACTGAATGTGGCTACATGAAAGAGATTAAAAGAAAATACACTTTGTATCTGCAGAAGCATTTCCTTCTTTCATAACCTCGTTTCTGAGGTTTGACCTCAAAGCTTGATCAAGCTGAGAGTCATGCACTGCGAGAGTCATCTTCTTCAGCCCAGTGATTTGATATAATAGTCTTCCATGTCTTGATTTTGTTTTTGGTGATCTTTTGAAACTAAATTTACTAGAATTTAGGGTATAAACATTTCAAATGTAGATTGGCATGCATTTATTTTAAAAAAGCACGTACTTCATACTTATAAAATTGGATTTTAATAAAATCTTGTTTTCTCTAATGTTGCTTTTGAAAATAAACAACAAATTCTTATCTGTCCTAACTACTGACATTGGAAGAGGCACACCAGACTAAGGCATCATAGCAACTGTGAAGTATAGACTGGGGGAAAGTTTTCTGAGGTGGTGATAGATACAGGGTATCTCATGTGAAAACAGGCTAGTAATTCTTGCTGCTTTTCATCTGATTAGACAAAACACTCCAGCTTTGTAATGATCTTCCCAGCATCAAAGGTTGGCACGTTGGCTTTGAAAGCAGCCTTGGTTTTATTGACTTATTTTTGTATGCTTCTGCATGTGCTGGTTGAGTTTTACTTGAGCATTTTAAAGAGTAAATTTCTGGCCATCAAAACCAAGTGATAGTAATGGTGCTTTGGGTTTGTTGTGAATGAAGATGCTTCCTCCTCAAATGAAATGGATGTTTAAACTGCTATTGAAGAATTCATTTCTTCTCTTTAATGTCATCATCTCTTCTTGTTCATAGTTTTTTAATGACAAGAAAAATGCATTGCTGAGTGTGTTCCATTTCAGTGTTCATATTTGCTGTGGTACTCCTGGGATTAGTACTAAACCTAACTGGTACAGGAAATAAATCGTTTAAGTGGTGGTTGCCAGTGAGAACTCATCTGGTGTCCAGCCTGCATTTTTTCACATTTTTTCACCTGTTCTTGATGTCTCTCATCATGAAAGGCTGTCATCTTGTTTGGAATCTGGCACTGTTGGGTAGATATTTCATTAATCTGTCCTTTCAAGCTTTGGATGTTTGCAGGAAGCAGTTAGTAGTTTTTTCTTCAAGAAGTCTCTTATGTGGGACTCAGTTGGATTTCCTCATTGGAAATGAATGGATTGGGAAGTTTTCTGTTCTGTAAGCTGTCAGCCTGATGTCTGAAACAATCTCCTGACTTTTTTGGGGAAATCCTGACTAAGTGAGCTTGTAGAACATGTTAAAAGGCTCTGCTGGTGATTGCCACCACTCAGTAGAAAACTAGCTGGATTCAATTCAATCCCAGAGATGCTGAATGAAATATATTTTGATCTATAGGAGGGAGAAGGTGAAGGTTAGCCTAGTGTCTTGGCATTGTTACTGAACTAGTTTTAACACTATCCCTTCTCAGATTCCCGCTGGTAGTTGTTGTGAGGATGTAGGAGGTTATAGTTGTCAGGTTGTAGTGGGGTTTAACCCACTTCTGTGGGTTAAAGCCCTAGTCCTGAGGAAGTACTGCAGTTAGAGCTCTG
The DNA here is from genome assembly GCA_013401335.1 of Brachypteracias leptosomus. Taxonomy (NCBI): domain Eukaryota; kingdom Metazoa; phylum Chordata; class Aves; order Coraciiformes; family Brachypteraciidae; genus Brachypteracias; species Brachypteracias leptosomus. The sequence continues at coordinate 110,517 of VYZX01019243.1, forward strand.
TAGGCACCATCCAGAAGCATTTCAGCAAGTCCATCTGAAGTTGACCTTCATAAAGATTTTTCTTTGGGAACCTGTCAAATAGAAAATGTTTCAAAGCAAGCTTTACAAAAGAAAGAGCATGTAAGTCAAGAAAGATGACTAAGTCAAGGAGTAAACATAGCATTTTTTTCCTTTTCAAAGGATCTGTGGTACTCCTCACATCTGCTTTAGAGGAAACAGGTGATATTTTTGCAGCATATTTTGAGCAGGTATGTAGCTGTAGGTATATTTTCTATGACTGTGGAGTCTGGGTTATTCTTGGAAGGTATCTTGGCCCTGTGTACATAATAGGCTTTAATGGCCCTGACAAACCTCACCAGGGCCTCTCCCTGACCTGCCCAGGACCTCATGTCATCCCCTGGGGCCATCAGCCCCTGCCCCAGCAATGCCAGACATGGGCTGGTCTCTAGCCCTCAACATTCCTGCCCTGCCTGGCCATGGGCCCTGCCAAGCTGGGCCCACCTGTGGGCCCATGTCCTGTCCCAGCCTCAGATTGTCCCCAGGGAGGGTGCCCAGTGCTGGGGCTGCCCCTAGTGCCGCCTCCCTGGTAGCTTCTGGTCAGGGTGGCCCTGGCTGGTGAGGCCCTGCATGGCTGCTCTTGAGGAAGCCTGGCCAGTGTTGTGCTCTGCCCAGAGGAGGACCACATCCTACCCAGCACAGAGCCAGGTGTATGGCTTATACCCTCCTCACTGACCAATAGGGGAGGGTTTGGGGATTGATGACAGAAGATTGTCATGATTCAGCTCTTGCTGTACATTGCAATTCCTCAATAAATAAAGTAGTGGGATGGAAATGGTGAACATCACATGTTGCTCATTGGTAGTCTCTGTTTCAATAAAAACCTTACTTACAGAAAACGCAGGCAGGGCTTAATCTTTGCCACAGGACAACTCATTACATCTCAAGCATTTCTGATCACCAGATGCTTCTTATTCTAGATTAGGAGTGGTTTTATTTTAAGTCCCAGCCAATCAGTAGCTAAAGACTTAAGCACAAGCAAATACAGGAATCAGCTATCAACACAATCTTTTGGTACAACTGAACCATCTCTTCACCTGTAACAGCTCAGGCTAACTTGGATGACCCAAGGTGGGAGCTGAGAAGCGTGCCTTCCCAAAGGAGCAGTCCTATTCCTGTCGCTGAGACATTTGCAAACCAAGAGAGTTATTCTGCCACACAGAGCTTGATAACCTTTTTAAATCTGAAAATGTGCTTGCATTTTGGTTGCCAGCTCAGTGTCATATTTGAATTGTGCTTGAGTCCCTGGGTGTCAAAAGCAGATCATCAAATCATCATATTTTAAACAGTAAAAGGAACGAGTAGATCTGACTCCCTTAGTCTTTTCCATTCTTGCCTCCCTGTCCCACTGTGTCTTGCATATGCACTGAAATCCAGCAAAAATGAAATATGACAGAGTCCTTTCTGTATGCTTATAGAAATGAAAGATAGAGAAGGTAGATCCTTCTGAATGATTTTTTAAAAATAACTGACGTGTATTGATACAGCTGCTTGCATTGGAGTGTTCACAAATTTAAATACAGAATGGAATCTTTAACTCAGAACTACACTTTTAGGGTGGGTTTGTTTGGGTTTTATTTTTTGTCGTATTTCTCAGTTTGTAGTGGTCTAGACAAGATTTGAAAAGATATCCAGTGATCTTGAGGATCTCAAATTTCATGTAGGTTGAGTCAAGCTGTTAAAAATTAGGACGGGGTTGATCTTTGTGGAGCTAATACTACATTTTCTGCAACTAGATTTATTCTGATAATGTAATATAAAGTAGTTAAAAGCTCTGCTTTTTCATGCTGTATATTCTCTATATATTTCAAAAGCAAAATAGTGCAATGATTAAATTTATAGTACAAATATCTTTTTGATTATGCACTGAAATGAGTAAAAGAAAGTCAATATTTGGAACAAGACATTTTGTATTGTTTGAAAGCATTCTGTGTTATGCTGGGCGTCGTTATGATGTGAATATTACATTTATTGTGTAATGGAATCTTGTCTTTTAGATTCAAAGAATATTAAAAAAGAGAAAGATGGAAAGAATCAGCAGGCAGACAACCCGTCTTTAAAAAGTGGTAGGTATTGCAGCTGTCAGGTTATTAGTTAAGGTACCCTAAAAGAAAAAGTTTGTTACTTGGATTGTACTGTCTCCTGAGGCTTTTTTTTTTTTTTTCCCCAATCTATTTGGCTATTCCTGGTGGGTAATTAAAAACATACCATTGCTTTTGTCTAACTCTGTTAGGAAAGTATGTTTTGGTATAGGAAATGATGATTGAAACTGCTTGACTTGAGCCTGATACTTTTACTAGCTAAAATAAATAGTCTTTGTATACATAATCATAGATGCTGTGTAAACACTGATTTTTAAAAAAAAAATTTTTTTTTTTAGATCACTACTCATTTGTCTGTTCTCATCATGTATTTCCCATTTTCATGCCTTTCCTGCCTCAAGTTACCTTCTCTTTCCTTAATGTTTTTGCTTGTGCCAAAGAAGGGATTTTCAGTTTAAAACCATGAATTTTTAGGATCATTAACTGGATTACATTGCCTAGGATTCTAATTTTACTTTTAAAAAATTCTGTTTTCAAGTCAATTGTTTTTTCACAATAAACTGAGGAAACTACACACTTGCCAGAAGTGATCCAGCTTCATATCAAACCTAGCCTCTACCATCCTCAAGAGGTGCCATAGGGCAGCATAGACATGGCATTGCCAGCAATTTAGCTTTTGTGGGCTTCTGAGAGATGGCTGCAGCATCTTGGTATACCCTTCGTATGCTCATGTTGGTTGCTTGAATTTGAAGCAGTAAGAAATGTCATGAGTACTGTTGACTGAAGTAGAAAATCTCTTGCGGAGTTGTTAGTTAACTCTCAAAAAATGTCATGGTGTTACTTAAACTCTCACTCTGCTTACATTTACGTGCCCTCTGACTCCTAGTAGATAGTCTAGTTGAGAGCTTTTCTTGGTACTAGTGGATTAGTTCCTTGCAAGTAGTGTAGTCACTCCACAAACATGCTGAGATGCTAGCATGGTAGCTGGGTGTAAAAAGGTACGGTAGCCTGTTACCACCAGCCATAGTACGGCTTTCTGCTGTTACATTTGCCAGACTTAATTCTTCCATTTCTTGGGATCCTAGCAGTCATCTTTGTTATTCTTTTCTGTTACTCTGAGACAAGAAAGGAAGTGTCTTTTTGTCGTCTTTTCTGTCTTCTGCAGTGTAAGAAGAGCTCCAGTCAAGCTGGACTCAGCATGTCTGTGTTTTAAAATAATGTTGTCTGACATGACAGACGGAGCCCCATAAGACATCCCCCACCAGCGAAGTGCTTTTCATATGTGGATAAGATGACCATATTTCATGAGTCACTGGAAAACATCCCTGCCTCCTGCAGTAGAGAGCAAGGTGTTGAAAGCTTTGGGGAGAAGCAATGCTAAGCAGACAAACCTCATTCTGTCATCTGTGTTCTTCCACTTGGGACTACACTGTTTATCTAGTGTCTGAGCACTGAATTTAGTAATGAAATCTAGATTCATCTCTGTCAGACACTTAGAGAGGAGTGCCTTGCTCAAGATCGTGAAAGATCTCTGATTTTTTTTAATAGATGAGATGATAATTTTTATCCTGTGTAGTTCCTTGTTGGTGGCAAGGATGAAGAAGGAGTCTCTAGAGGCTGGATGAAGAAAGATGCCTTACAGTGCTTTGGACTAGCATCCAGGAAATCTCTAGAATTTTCAGGGGAATGCATGATAGGAAAAGTTGAAGAGGAGGAGAGATATAGATATGTGAGAAAAACAGGTTAAAATATAGATTAAAGTATGTAGAGAAAGACGGAGGAAAAAAATTCTAGTTGAATGATCACAACATATAGAAGGAGGTACAAGGTATAAAGCAGGGTGTGAAATACCTTACACTTAAACTAGTGCGTTTGCAAGTAATGTAAACCAAACCCATTTGTGTAAACCAAAATTAAATGGAAACTTCAGCTTTGATAGAGAGAGGTTGTAGAAGAAGACTAGAAAAGATGTATCTTTATATGTCAAAAGTCTCAGATGTATGCCAAGGGAACCTAGGGAGAAGACACAATGTGTCTGCTTAAACAATGTTTAGGCTATGGTGATACTATATTAAACTAATCTAAATAAACTAGGACCTTAAATTCTACCCATCTACAAGTGACACTTAAATCATAGGTTAAGTCTTCAGTTTAGATTTTGTAAAACTTTGACTTAAAATAAACGGAAATACTATGTACAGTAGAAGAAGACAGAGAGCACTTCAGCAAACTGGGCAGTCCCATATTCATGGGAGCAGATGGGATGGGTGCTGGGGTAGTTGATGTCACTGTGAGGCTTCTCTCTCATTTTGGAGAGATCATAGTGATTGGGGAAGTTTCATGCTGACTGGAAAAGGGCAAACAGTATGCCCAGCATCAAGAAGGACAAGAAAGGAGTACCTGGGGAATTACAGGCTGGCCTACCTGACCTCAGTCTTCAGGAAGGCTATTGAGAAAATCCTCCCGGAAGCCATTTCCAAGCAAATAAAGGGCAAAGATGAGGTTAGGAATAGCTGAGATGGATTTGTAAACAAGGGGAGAGCAGTGGAGGTTGTTTGTCTTGACTTTAACAAGGCTTTCTGTATGATTTCTGTAGCATCCTTTCAGCCAAACTGGTGAAATGTGGTTTGGATAGGTGGATGGAAAATTGACTGGACTGCCAGACAGTACCAAGTCCACCTGGCAGCTAGTGGTATTTCTCAGAGGTCAGTACTCAAGCTGATGTTGTTTTATGCTTTACTGACAGATAGGGATGATTAAACAGAACACACTGCCAGCTAGTTTATGGGCAACATCTAACTGGGAGGAGTAGCTGATAGTCTGGAAGGCAGGGCTGCTCTTCAGATGGACCTCTCCATGCTAGGGAAACAGGCTGATAGGAACCCTGTAAGATTCAAAGACAAGTGAAGAGTCCCTCCTGCACCTGGGCAGACCGGAGCCCTGCAGGAGCCCAGGTGGGAAGATGGCTGCCTGGAAAACCGTTCTGCAGGAAAGGTCCTGGAGTCTTGGCAGGCAGCAAGCTGAGCGTGGGCCAGCAGTGTGCTCTTGTGGTGAAAGACGGCAACTACAGACTGAGTCCTATCGGCAAAACTGTAGGCAGTGGGCTAAGAGAAAGGATCCACTTCTTTTTGGTATTTGTGAGACTGTATCTGGAGTAATGTGTACAGTTTTGAGCTCCCCAGTACAAGAAGACACTGCTCTACTGGAACAAGCTGGCTGGCAGTCCACCAGAGAAATAAAGGATCTGTCACACAAGATGTAAGCAGAAAACTGGTACTGAAACCAGAAAAATAGTTTCTTTGGCTAAAAGAAAAGAAAGGTTATGTGAGATCATCTTGCCATCTTCAGTTACCTGACAGGCAGCTGTAAAGGGGACAGAGCCAGGATCCTTTCAGATGTGCAGTGGAAGGATACGAAGCAACAAATACTGGCTGGAGCACAAGAAATTCCTACTTGATGGAAGGAAAAAACCTCTTCACATTGAGGATGATGGAACCCTGGAGGAGCAGGAGGCTGAACTAGAGACCTCCTGGAGTCCCTTTTAGCTTGAGTTACTTTGTGATTGGCAGGTTTGACAAGAAGTGATAGGGTATTGATACAGCATTGCAGAGAACATAAGGGTTGTTGACCCATGGGTCATTGCCAGTCATGCAGGCAACTATGGCATAAACTTATTTACTCCATTTTTAAATTAGGCTGTTTGCCCATGTTGGTTGTCTTGGATCACTGTTCTAGAGTCTCACTCTTGTGTTGATTGCAAATTGTTTAATTTTCTTCATAAAAAGTCCTAGTTACCTTTTGTTGTATGTTTTCTGATTGGGTTTTTGCTTGTTTGTTTTGGGGATTTTTTTCCCGTTTCCAGTATATGTTGATTTGTTCATCACAGCAAAAATTCCTTTCTCTCTCTAGTTTTCACTTTGCTGGTGGGTTATAAAGTTATGCTTGTTGCATAATGAGTTTTTCTTAAACTATTTAATTCAGCCTGCAGGTTTGAGTGGGAAGAGAAATGCCTGTTAAATCATTTAGTGCAAGCTAATTTTATTTCTCAGAAGTTACATGTTTTCAGGGGCTTTAGAAATAGAAATATATATAAAACAACTGTGCACACTGAAAATACAGAGAAGCTTTTTGTGTAGAGACTTTTTTCAATGTAATTATCTCGCTAGGCATGCATCTTACATGATGCAAGCATACATTCATCTCCTATTTCTATGACTGCAGTAATTAAATGATAATTAGCACCACCTCTGAGAGCTTGGCTTTAATTTAACACAGCATATCTTCACAGATGGAGAGGTTGTAATTTAAACTTCAGGTCATTTCTGCTTGATGAAGGAGGTTTTGATAGCCAGGAGCAAAGAGCCACGCCATGTTGTTTTCCTCTTGGCTCCATCTGCAGCTGGCTGCTGGTGTTACCTTGTGTGTCTTTATAGTAAATGTTCCCTGGAAAAAAAACCCAAATGCTTGTTTTCCTCTGTACTTTCGGGTCAAGTTTACAGTCCTATTATAACAATTGAGATCATGTGGGCAGTGCTGGTATATAGAGGTAATTTTTTTTGAGGAGTTGAATAGGGGTTTCTCCTGCAAAAGATGTTCTCTCTGAAACATCTACATTTACATAGTTCTTAAAACAGTGAGGCTCTGATTCATGATTACAGCTTTTATATCATGTTAGATCTGAGGCATCTGGGATGTAGCTAACGTTTTCTTTTTGCTATATTTACTCTTATTGAATTGGGTAATTTAAAGTTTGCAAAGGTAAACTGATTTTAAAAACAACTTTTTTTTTTTTTTAAATCAGAAGATAACTTGAAATGGCAACTTCATTATTATGCTTGAATCATTTTTTTTAAGATGAAACTTCATCACAGCAGTTCATCATACTTAAATTTTGTGGCCTCCTTGGCCTGTCAATGAAAAGAGCAATGGGCCTGGAGGCTACTTTCTGGAGAGAAAGCTCTGAAGAGCCATTTCCTGAGCATGCCTTCCTGAAATACAAATGCCTAACATATTCTGAAGTTAATGTACCCTGCCTTTTGTGAGTAAGACAAAATCGATCTAACTGTAAAAGTGTGTGAATAAAATGTTCATTCCAAAATAGGCAGGCTTCCAAGATGTTGTATGGAAACATCTTTGTTATCTACAGTCCAGACCAGCAAATGAACAGCTTCTGAGGTTTTACTGGCTTGCTAACAACCACATGGCCTCTGCAATGCCAAGGACACATCACTCATACACTTTTGAGTCTGTTATGCCAAAAGAAGAGGATCTCAGCAGGCCAAGGGGGTAGTTCTCTCCTGCTCGAGGCACTCTGTATTTCCAGCTGAATGCTGTGCTGATGCAGGTGGACTCTTGGTTCAAGCGTGCTGCTTCTCTGAAGGCTCTGCAGTGGCGAGTGCTGGGAAATGCTGCCATTTTCTGATCATTTCTTTGCTTCTCCTTTCTCCTGAAAATTGCAGAGATGTGTTTAACTGTGCCCAGTGGCATTTTTGGAAAGACTACTGATAAACCCTGAGCAGTCTCTCCGTCATCATGAAGGATTTTGCTGTAGGCCGTGTGAATGGCCGCTGCTGAGCCACTGGGTGGCATCACTGCATCATCATGGGGTTCATGGGTGACTTACTTCTCAGGAATATCAGGAAGGTGCCAGCTGCCCAAACAAGAAAAATAAGCAAAAGGGCTCACTTAGATAATTTAGGAACAAAGATATTAGTTGTGCCTTTGCAGTTTTTCTCTTGAGCTTTATACTAATTTAAGTAATGCTTGCTTATGTCTTTTGATGTTAGTACTTTATACTCTTCCATTCATGCAAAACTGATAACACTGATTAAATTAAATGCAGAATACACTCACTCATGCACATAAACAATGCCAGTGTTAACACTGAAAAAAATACCATGATCCTGTTGCTGAACATTGCCATAATATTTATCCTGCAAAGAGAAACCTTTATCAGACTTCAGATGAAAAGAGATAAAGATGCAGTTGTAAGGCTGTGCTAATCCTTTTGCTTTCTAGTCAACTGGGGATAGTATTCTTAACATATATTTCAACAGAATCTATGTGCCTGTTTTTCAATGCATATCTTCTCAGTACTTCTATCAGGTTATCGTACCAGTCCTGCTGTTTGGGGCACTAAGATGCAGAAAGGATAATGTGATTTGTACAAGGATGCTTGGTAGGTCCTTATGGCAGAGGATTGAATCTAGATATCCTGACTTGCATCTTTATATGTGGACAACAACAACAACAGCAACAATTTTTGGGGGGCAGTTTTATATTGATTTTGTCTGTTGTATTATCTGTGAATTAATGGTACCCTTAAAGCTCCTTCCAGGGTTGTATATTTTTCAAAGATGAAGTTTCTGTTTCAGGGTAATCCTATTCTTGGGGGAAAAAAAAAAATGTATTCTGCAAGATAGTTGGGTTTTTCTGTCCCTTTCTTTCCCCAATTCCCCTTTTAAGTTAAGTTCCCTTTAAAAACTGTCTATGTGCTCTTTTTTTATCTTATGTCTTCCAGAACAGTTTAATTGGGATGATTATCTGAAAGAGACTGAATCAGTAGCTGCCCCTCTACATTGTTTCAGACAGGTATGCCAGAATACTATTTTGCAAGTGTTGTATGTGTATGCATGTTACAGGGTGATCCTAGAGCAAATTTTATATTTAGACTGCTTGCAAACTTTCCATTTGACTTCTTTTGATCCCTAGTTATCAGTAGTTTACAGTTTTGGCAGGTGCTAGCTCCTGAAGTTTTTCATTCTTGGTTTCCGCCTCAAGCCAAACTTTGAGGGTTTTATTAAAATTGTAGCTTTGGGCTCTGTTTTCCTTTTTAAAAAAGTCTAGCTAATGAAAATAGATAGTCTTATCAGAGTTTAAAAATATTTTCTACTTTTTTCAGTAATCTTAGCAGTATTATGATTTTAGAGAGAATTAAAATTTGGCTGATCCTCAGAAGAGCATTTCTTTTGCCCCATTTCTGAAAGAGTTGTTTCAGTTCTGGTTGTGTGTCATAGAGTTTATTCACCACTTCCTTTCTGTATCTCTCAGATATGTTTAATTTGGTTTCTTTGTAAGAGAAAAGATTTTCTAAGAGAAAAGCTTTATACTAAGGAGTAACAGATATTGAAGTTAAAAAAAATCAAGGGGAGTATATGGAAATACAAAGGAAATACTGGATTTATAATGAAGGGTGCTTAATATACTGTTTTATATTTTAGGTTGTGCCCTACAAGTTTGCTTCTCCTTTGCCTGATGGTTTGCTATGTATTTGCAGGTGCAGTTTAAATCTACCATCTTGCGTGAGCTAATGACCTCTTTGGGGACCAAACAAAAGCAACATGAAGGGAATAGTCTGAGGAGGAGAGGAACCAGTGAATCAGATTCATTCAGTGAATCTGAAGTAGCTGCAGGAATGGAGAATAGGGAGAGAAATGCAGGTGCTAGCATTTCCTTGTACTACATCTTGAATCTCAGCTTGCTCTTCGCAGATGAGGATGAAGGGCAAAGAGCCCTCACATGCTGCTTTCAATGAGGGATGGCTAACACTAGTAGAATCCATAGTTCTATTTGAATGGAGCTTCAGAAATGAATTCTACAGTACGTGTTTTTCATAGTGAATACCAGCTCAAGGCAGAGACCTCAGGCTCTGCATGGATAGAGGCAGAAGCACATATCCCTGGATCATTCTGAGGTTAATACTGTACTCATGGACCACTGTGACCAGAGTGTACACTTCAGGAGATATAGCTCCTGCAGAGCACTGCTCACAAGCCTTTCCTTGTGCCTTTCTTGCATCATCTTCTTCCTTACTAATGCTCAAGAAGTCCAAACTGAACAACCAAGTAACATCTGAAAGATGGTTAAGTGATGTGCATTGACTAAGAAAGATTAATCTGAGTGGCCTGGTTTGCTTAAGAAGTGGGTGGGTGGGAAAGAAGAATTCTAATTTCTGTGCATAGCAAATTTCAAAACAATTTACATATGCATATTTTCAGTTTTTCTAAGAGTTAAGTAGGAAGTGATATGTAATGTTAATTAGTGCAGAGCTAGATCCTTTCACTGCAAAATGTTTGCAGATTTTAGAAACTAAAGTGCTTGAGCTTTTTGTAGGACTAATTTGACTTTATTGGGTTACACATGAATTGTATGTGTCATTATCACTCTGTGTAATGCAAAGAAATACACTGTGGCCAGCCAGAAAACAAATAGCAGAGGGAAGCATAATTTGACAATTATATCCAGAATTTGTGACCTGTGGGAATTCTACAAAGTTTAAATTTTGTAGTAATTAAAAATGACCTGGGGAGCAATAAATTAAAACCTCTACCACAAATTAAGATACAGGCACAGACGGCTAATGGAAATTGATTAAAGTATTTATCTTAATTTAGAAGGTATTTTATCTGTTGCTCTTAAGTTGTTTTTAATTACTACTTAAAATTTCAATGCATTCCGCCTCCCTTTCTCTCACCCTGAAACTTTTTTTTTCAAGCAGCTAAAGATTTTAAATGAAAAAGCTTAGTCCCTTGTGGTTTGAACAGAGCTTAAAACAAGGCTGTTAATGAGCAGGTTCTGTTCTTTTGCTGTAAGGATGGACTGGCATGGAGGAATTACCTTTTTAGTAGAATGCCTTGAGTTGTTGGTATTTAAACAAGCTCACCTTTTCTACAAACAGATAAACTCCCCAATTTCTCAATTTCAGTTGCCTTTCACGGTTGCAGAAAATAACAGCTTGACAAGCAATATCCTGAAATTGAATTGCCCTTTAAATTTACTATGCCCAGGCTCCCCTTTCAGACAGCCTGCTGTCTAGATGCAGCATTGGCAGATGCTACACTTGGCGTTCACTGCACACTGCTCCCCTCTCTGTTTTTTGGGCTCGGGCTCTTGTAGGGCTCCTGCTGTTGATCTAGGGTGTGTGGTGAGTAGTCCCCCAGCACACTATAGCAAGTAGAGCAAGATGCATTTTACAAAACTAAACGTGGTGGAGACAAAATATCACTAACACTTGTTGCAGTATCATTTTCTTCAGCATTTTCCTATGGACCCTGACAGATAAGTGCACCCTTATCTGGTTACTATGCCTGACCTGGCCAGGGGCAGGAGAAGGGATATATGAATCTTGTGAGGGTGAATGTTGATGGTTTTGTTTTTTCTACCTGCCTCCTGTATTAGGATTCAGATTGTGTTAGTCTGTGGGGGATAGCTAGTGGGTTTAAATGTCATGGGGAAGGCTGCCTACAGTTCTTGATGTCTGTGTTCAAGAGCAGCTTTGCACTTAAAGACTTGCATAAAAGAGCTTCCAGGGTGATAGGACAACAGTCATCCTCTCCTAAGAGAAATCTCAGTACTTGACTTACTTAACTGTTTGAAAAAGTACTGAGAAGGGGTCGGGTTGCCTTCTATAAATACACTGTAAATTTTGTTGTCGTTTGCAAAGATGCAAAAGGAATTTAATTTAAATAACAGTGTTGGCAAAAATTTCAATTAATAAGCGGAAATGAGGAGACATCTAAAGAGAATAGTGAGAGGCATTCAATCCCAGTTAGTGTTAATGCAAAGTTTAGAACATCATTAAATTGTTTTACTGCCTGCATTACTACACCAGGCAGATAATCAGACTGTGATCTATCTAGTCAATCTCTGCCAGTAGTGTGTTGATACTTGAGTGAACAAAATTCTCCTTCTATTTGTTCATCTTCAGCTTGTGACAAAAAGTTCTGCTCAAAGACCCAAGTTGCATTCATCATATTTCTTTTCCCTGTGCTAATTAAATTGACATTTTATTGTATGTGCATGAATATATTCAGTTCTGTATGAATAAGACAAGCTGCAATTTTTATCTTAGCACAGAAGTTTTATGTGACTTTAGGACTGTCTGTTTTCTTTCTGTAAAATGCAGTTAACACTGACACCTTTTTCTGTTTTCTTTCCTTGTATTGTAAGCTTTTTTTTTTAATGCAGAAACTTTCTTACCTTGAGCTTTTGTAGTGCCTAGTGCAGTAGGGTCCAATTTTTCTTTAAATTTCCAAGATAATACTATAATGAGAGTAGCTATTTCTTTTGAATTGAAAGCTAAAAAATCTTGTTGGTGGGGTTTGGGGTTTTTTTGTGAGTTGGTTTGGGCTTTTTTTTTTGGTCAAATGCCATGTTTCCCAATGTCCTTGTTTTGTGTTCACTTCAAGTTTTAATCACTACTCCGCCATCTCTATGTTCATATCTTCGTCAGAATTCCCTTGTTACCCTTCTTAGCATCCTTATCTTTTTCAGGAATCAGTCATCTTTGTGCAGTAGGAACATCAAGTGTCTGAAAACGTAGCTGTTGGTAGGTTATCCAGCTGCCTTTTCTCACTTGCTGTTCAAAGGCTTTTTCTTATTTACCTTCATATTTACCATTTATATGATATGTGTGGATGAATGAAAGCTGTATATTGAACAGGCTGGTGAATTTAGAAATACTAACAGCAATAAGAAAAGTCTTTTACCTTTTACTGTAGTCTAGAATTCCACCTACGAATGATTTCAAAGTTGGTATGAAACTGGAAGCCCGTGATCCTCGCAACGTTACCTCGGTGTGTATAGCCACAGTAATTGGAATCACTGGTGCCAGGCTAAGGTTGCGGCTGGATGGAAGCGACAACAAAAATGATTTTTGGAGGCTTGTGGATTCCTCAGACATTCAGCCCATTGGGACCTGTGAAAAGAAAGGGGGCATGCTCCAGCCTCCACTGGGTAAGAAACAAAGCTTCTGGACTAACGTGTGGAATATTGCTTTCATGAAGTTGATTTTACCTTTCTGTCTTGGCAAATTTAGTGGTACTAACATTTTAACCAAACCTTTATTTAATTGAATAAGTGGTGAGCAAACTAAGTTAGGCTAAGTGAATTGTGTTTTTTTTCTTCTTTTGGGATTCTGTTGACATAAGAATGGCCAGAATAATTACAGTCTTGTTGTTTGTTTTTTTTTTAATAGTTCCTTAATATCAAATGGGAGTGTCTGACATCTTTCTTAATGATGAGATACACTGTCATGTGCCCATTCCATAAAAGTCCTGTCATACACTCCCTGTCTTACAAGTGTGTATGGATACAAGCTTTTCTTGCTTGGTGCTGTGCATGCTCCTTTTTGTGGACATTTCCAATCACTGGGGAAAGCTGACTTGCCTTTTTCCTCCTCAGTATATCAGAGCAGCCCACTAGAAGGCGCACGCTGCTAACCGACCTGCAATGGGCTCTGCAGGGCTGCCGGAGGTGCCACAGCTCAGGGCAGCCTGAGTATGTTCTTGAGCATCAAGCAGATAGGTTGTGGTCTGGGAAAGGCAGCATAGGGTGGGCTAAGGTGTTCTGCTAGCTCTCTTCTTCCTCAGGCTAACACCAAATTCAGCAACATCCCCTCAGCATAACTTCATCTTTTGTTCTTTTATTCTTTATCTGTTTGCTGCTCTTCATCTCAAATCAGCCAAAGGGGAACACATCACTGACAAAGAGAGCTCAGCAAGCTGCCCCTATCAGGAACTCTGACTGGCCCCAACAGGAACTCTCTTCAAACTGATCAGCTCCTTGTTGCTTCTTTCAAACTAGTCGGTTCCTGGTTAGTATAGCTCTAGCCTCACCCACCACCCCAACCATGACCATGTTGGGGAAGGCAGGGCCTCACACAGGTGGGCCAGGTTCTGCCTCTGAGGCCTTGGGGAACCAAACATGTTGCTGGGTTGTGACTCATCTGTAGGTCAATTCCAACTTGGGGCCCACAGCCCAGGCCCCAGCACTTCATAAGGGCAGTATTGCAGCGTTCTGCTCTGTGACAGGAAAAACCACACGCCAGAGCTTTAGCAAACTGTACACTTACATTGCATGTGATTCTCATCTCAAATCAACATGTGTTGGGGGACATCGGATCAGTTTGTCATGACTAGTTTGTGAGCACAATGAATGCTTGTGGGCGAGGTGTAGCCTTCCTGTGCTTGGAAATAGTATGCAGAATTGCATTTGCCTCCCATGAACAATATGGGTGACAACATTGTGTGTCTACCCAAATTGAGAAATCGTGCTTGGGCTTAGTCTTATTAAGGAAGTTTATTTAGTGGGGAACTGTACAAAGGAATTCCTTGCTCTATAATGAATAGTCAGAGGTAACTTTGACTAAATGCTAGGAATAATAAAGTATGATAACACCTTTCTTTGCTGTGATTAAACTGTTGTTGTGTTAAGGGTGAGAGACGTTTGCCTGCCAAAATATACACTTGTATATTTGGATCTGCATTCTTACACCATATATGTTATCGGTTGAACTTCTAGGTGTGGAAATCTTTAAAGAAGTAAGTTTTTCACATTGGTCTGAAAAGAGTTCTACTTTTTAAAATGGGGGAAAAATAATGACTAAAATTTATCCTAAAACCAACACCCTCAAAACCCCCGCAACAGCAACACCTCCTTCCCTGCTCTGGTGGGAATTGGACTAGATGATCTTTCGAGGTCCCTTCCAATCCCTAACATTCTGTGATTCCCTGTTATCTTCTGTAATTTGTAGAAGGTGCAAGAAATAACATTCTTAATATAAGATATTACCTATAAGCAGATACTAGTTACTGCTGATTTCCCATCTTACAATTATAAACCTACTTCTGTTTTGGTGTCATCAGTAGCTCTTACGGATTTCTCATCAGAGGTTTAGTGTAGTTAAGTATGCTTTCTCTTAGTAGCCTCTCAGAAAACTCATCATCCCAATTTGTTAACAACTTTCAGTTCTTCCATTTGAAAGATGAAGTAAAAAGTATCATTTTGCTACAGTATGAGATTTGATTTGCTTATAGAGAGGCAAACAAACACAGGAGCAGTTGTCAAAACCATTAAGACTTATCACACAGATTATAAGAGTACATTTTTGTTGGGATGCTTTAGAAACACAAGAAAAGCAATGCAACCAGGGTGTCAGTCTAGAAGAATATTATTTGGGATGGGTAGATACAGTTTGAGCCCAGGAGGACTTTTTTCCTTCCTTCTTGTGAATATATAGAGGTTTTGAATGAAAGCACTGGAAATTCTTGATATGTGGGGGAAAAGAGACTTTTTTGGTTTTGGTTGTTTTGGGGTTTTTTTTGAGAAGTTACTCAGTTTAACCTCTATGAAATTCTTGGTATAACATTGTAGAATGAATGCAGTGTTAGAAGATTGTGATAGAGAAAACTATACCTATTCCTTAAGCTACACATTTATACAGTGTTAAATATATGGCTTCTGTTCAGGAGCACAGTGCTTTTTTAAAATGTGTTTCTAAACCAGTCTGATGAATAAAACAACTTTGGTTATGCATAATGGGGGCAATCGATCCATTAAGAAGAGAAACTTTCCATGACCATCAGTAGAAAGGTTGATGCTTTCTCTTCAGATACTGTTTCTTACTCCTGCTTGGTCAGGCTGCTCATAGCGCAGCACCCAATAAGCAGCTGTTTCCCTGCACCCAGGCTTGTAAGTTTACCTGCCCTCCAAACAATTGCTGATTATTCAGGAAATAATGTGAGTGCCATTATTTTGTCCCCCCTGCCCTAGATTTTTCTAGAGATAGGCTAAATTCCAGCAATCAAACATTCTGGCATACCTAGATAAATTTTTGAAAAAGCCTTTTTGGCAATTTTACAGCATCCTGTTCCTGGGCAAAGCTGGGAGCTAATTGGGTGTATAATTACCTCCTGTTAGACATTTAAGCAGCTAATTTTTTTTTCCTGACTAGTAGGGAACCTTCTGGATACTAATGTTCTGCTTCTATCATAATAACTAGCTAAAATAGTCCCTCCTACCTGATTTTACATAGTTTTAATAATGTATGTTACACAAGGGTTTTGACAAAGCGATTAATGTAGCAAAGGGTTTCTGTTCCAGCCCCTGTTTTTCATAGATGAGCTTTTTTGTTGTTGAGAACTTAATGTTCTCAACAAATTACATTGAGGAGAACATTTTCTCTGGTTTTACCAGGACAACTTAAAGGCCAAATGAAGTTAATTGAGACAGTTGTTTAGTTGTCATTCCTCTGTCTTGCATATATGTCTTTTCTGGGCTAGCTGGTTAGGAGTATTGTGTTTCAGTAACCACATGTGTTTAGGTTGTATAAAGACTCTGGTATCAAACCAGGACTAATAATCAGCTTAGCAGTCCTCAAATTATGGCACCATTTATCAAATATGAGCTTTGTATTCATTTAGTTGTTGCATAGGTAGTTCCAACTTGAAAACTGTTTATTCAACTGAAGATAGCTTAAAGTTAAAAAGTTAAAGAACCATTATAATATATAATCCAATTTTAGATGACTTAATGATTAAAGTGCTTAAGAATTGCAGTTATGTTCCTCCACCTTTCTAGTTAAATTTTTTTAAGAGAGTTGTTGAGGCTCAGTTATGAGTGAACTCATCGGTTCCTGGCAGGTTCTGGTACTATTTACTTTGTGGAAAAATTTCCAATTTGCTCTATTATGTCTGTTTTTCTGTAGAACTGTGCCAGACATAAAACTGCTAAGATGCAGAAAAAATGTCCACTATGTCTGTTGTCTCACTCATTACTTTGAAGCATCCATTTGGAAAGCACAGAAAGTGAAAGGATTTCTTTTGTTTCTCAACTGGAAAGTAGTTGATTCTGAGAAAAGATTATCTGAAATAAGAATGTTTTCAGCAAACCTTTGTTCTGCTTGAATAAGGTAGCTAATCTGAACAAATTTGATTGCTGTTTGTGTTTTTATTCACTTATTAATGAAGAATATTAAAGAAGAAACATCTTCCATTTTATGTTTTCCAATATGATACATGCATTTATTAAAATAGTTGAATTTTTGGTCTTCTCTCTTAATGTGTTCTTTGGTTTTTAAGGGTATCTATCTATTTTTTTATTTATTTTCATGGGGGAAGGAGAAGAAACTGCTTGGGTTGTTTTTTTTTCTGTGGTCTAGTGAAAAAACTACAAGCCTTGAAAATAAAAAAGATACCTCCTCAATACATGAGAGAAGCTCAAGCAGAGGATATTGCTATAGAATAAGAACAAAATGCAAACCTGAAAAGTAAGCTAGGCACTTATGTTGAGGAAATTCTACTGGACCAGGGACTGTGTGGGCCAACCTTATGATCTCCTGTACTAGAACATGTGTGTTGTTAAGTCCTAGGTGTTTATCTGTAGTATCACAAATTATGATGAGTGGTTTTGCAGGCAGGTCACTCAGAATGGAAATGTACTGCATGGCTCTCTGCTCCGACAGCAACCCTGTTTGTTCCTTCTTGGTTACTTTTATTTTGGCCAAGTCCAAAATAGAGGGAGTGAGGCATTAGTAAAACAGACTTTATATCCTTCTCCTACTTTTTTTTACAAACGGAAAATATGGCTATTTGTTTGTTTGCTACTCAGGGTTCCAGATGAATGCATCTTCTTGGCCAATGTTTCTCCTAAGAACTCTCAATGGAGCTGAAATGGCACCCACAGCATTCTTTAAGAAGGTAAGAAAAAGGGACTGCTAGTAAACAACTTTCTGTCAATTGATCTGTGGTTACATTTTTTTAATGAGGATGCCAAAATACTACCCTGTTGTCTGCAGCATGGGAAGGCAAGACTATTATTTAAAATGACTTTGAAGTGGATTGGCAAGCTACAAAACTAGACAGGAAACAATCTGCTCTTAATCCATTGAGATGGGTTTCTTTTCTTGAGTTGAGACTTTAAAGTGTGATGTGTTAGTTAGCAAAATTGTGATAGCTCATTTTCCATGTCTTGTGGATTTAAGATGCAGTGCATATCGCATTTCTTAACAGCACCATATTCATGTGATTGTGCTCAGGAGTAACAAAAAATTAATGGTGAATAAGACCCATTGGAATACGGTAGTGCTTGGAAAGGTTTTGTTAAACATTTTAATTAGGCATGTACTCATTATTTAAAATGTAGTGAGAAAGCAGTTGAAAACAGCAGAAAAAGCTGTTCATTTTTTTAAACGTGACTCTTGAGTAAGTTACTGTGAAACACGAAAAATTATATAAAAACAATAGTAATATTAAAATGGCTTGTTGGTTCAATTTGTCATCATGGTGGTAAAACTCTGCTGTCACTTTGAGTGACTTCATTTTTGGTACTGAGAGTGACATTGACAAGTATGTCAGCAAATCACAGTTGGGTTCAGACCTGCAATCACGTTGATTGTTTGTTAACTTTATATAATGATACAATTTTTTTAACATAAGGTTATATAAATTTTCTGAAGGGTAATGAGCCACACTTCCCTGTGCTAGCCTACCAGCACATCTGAGATGGCTTTTGGATAATGGGGCTCCTGAGGCCGAGGTGGTAATTCAGGTTCCATTGGGTCACAACTCCTGCTGTGGAGATACACTTACGCTGGTCACATTGACAAGATTTTTGGTTTTCTTTTGTCCACTTGGAATTGGTCTGAGGCCAGTTGAGGTACCAGAGGCCTATAAATTATGTTCAATGCTAATGAATTTTTCATGGATTAATTGGGATGTGAAGCTTTTACCGGACAGTTATCAGTCCCCAGAAATATCCATTCCCTGCAAACCTCCTCTTTATTAGCATGTAATAATTTCATTTTAGTGTCTTCTCTGTCGTGCTGCCCAGACATAATGTATTGGGTGCAAGCTATTGCTTATGTAAATACTTTCAGCAGGGTCTTTCTGTCATGGAGAATTTTGCTAATTATCCCAGCTGTGTTTGTGGGAAGAGAATCTAGGTTTTTATAATACAGAAAAATAAGTTTCCTTGAATGTCTACTATAACTTTTTGAAAGTAGTGAGTATAAGTAACAAGGATGTTGAAGAAAAATAGAGGGTTTTTTTAAGAGGCCATAGAAATATAAATATTCTATTACTCTTACTTTTATAGGAACCACCAAAACCTGTGCCAAACTGCTTTAAAGTTGGAATGAAACTTGAAGCTATAGATAGAAAGAACCCATACTTGATTTGTCCAGCAACCATTGGAGATATTAAAGGAGACGAAGTTTTTGTTACATTTGATGGCTGGAGAGGAGCATTTGACTATTGGTGCAGATGTGATTCTCGAGATATTTTCCCAGTCGGATGGTGTAGCTTGACAGGAGATGCATTACAACCACCAGGGAACAATGGTAAGATGACTAATAATATTGCTTAATTATTTTCCCCTCAATTACAGCAGAATTTTAAAAGCCAGCTGGGTGTATGCAGATAAGACTGAAGATTTGATTTGTGAATAGCTGATGAGGATGAAATGTTGTTACATTTTCTTTATGTAGTTTAAAGCTAATAGGATAGTTTCTGGGAAACAATTTTTGCCTGTTCATAGTAACTCTGGGAACATGTTTTATTTAATGCTATTAGGAGGGCCTTTGATAATCTTTAATTTTTGTGTGCTTGTGAAGAGTCTTTGACTTAAACTAGATTTGCGGTTTGTATTGTAGGTAGTTAAATGCTCCTGTTTAATGATGTTGTGGGTTTACCTTGGCTGGGTGCCCGGTGCCCACCCCTAGTCCCTTTATCACTCCCCCCCGCCCCCACCCCAAACCTCTGTCAGCAAGGCAAGCGGGGAGAGAGAGTAAGATGGAAAAGAAGAACCCGTGGGTTATGATAAAGAGCCGTTTTAATAAACAGCAGAGAAAGCAAGGCCGCGCGCGTGCGAAGCAAAAGCAAGCAAAGCCGTTACTCTCTACTTCCCATCCGCAGGCGGTGTCGGGCCTGTCCCGGGAAGCAGGGCTCCAGAACGCGTACCGGTTGCTCGGAGGACAAACGTCTTCCCCCGAATCCCACCGTCCTCCTCCCTTTATAGTTGAGCTGACGTCATATGGTATGGAATATCCTATTGGTCAGCTCGGGTCGGCTGTCCGGGTTGTATCCCCTCCCAGATCTTGCCCGCCCTGTACCTTTGGTGCTGTGTGGCCACTGATAGTCATAACAAGGGTGTGTGTTATCAACACCCTCTGGCTTCCAGTACTGCAGCATGAAGGCTGTATGGGGAAAATCAGCTCAGACAGACCCACTACAAATGATACTAATGTATTGGCTGCAGCAGCACTTGATATTAAGCTAACTCCTAAGAAAGTAAAGTAGTCTTTGCTTTTGTGATGATTGAAGGTTTAAACTGTACACTGTTTCTTCATATTCACAAAATTCTGTCTTGAAGCTGCCTGTTCTGAATGCTTTATCTTCCTCATGACTTTAAGGATGTTTGCAGATAGGATTATAGAGTCCCTTTAACCATTAATGACCACCGTGCTTTATAATGTACATCTATCTACCCTAGAAGGGAGGGAAATGGAATAAAGAGGGATATCCCTGAATGAAATCCCCCCTGCCACTCTGGAGACTTTTTGTCATGTGTCTGTATTATAAGGCTTTTCTGTCAAACCTTTGAGCTCTTCTGTCCTCACTCCCTTCAAATTTGACAGGAAGAGAGGTTTTTAAAGAGGGAAGCCATATTTTAATTAATTACTTTAATACTGTTGACCAGAATAATTTGTTCTCATGGTGAGCATTTTCACAGCTGGTGCTAGGTAAGGAACAAGTAAACCGGTATCACAGAACTCTCCCTGGGAGTACCAAAGGAACAGATGCAAGAAGGCAAGGAATCAGCCATGTTTCCTGCCCTCTCCATCCTCATTGTTTTTCTCAATCTTTTGCCAGGAAACCAAGAACCGTATGAAAAATCTGACTGAAATTATTTTGAGGTTACCTCTGCATCCTTGCCCTCACTTGCCTGTCTGTAGTTACTGCCTGCAGTTACTGCCAAAGGTCATAGAGTTTGTAATCTAGTTTAGTCCATTTTGGTGGACTTTAGCAAAGGAGAAACGATGTGTGTAGCTGTACTGGCAGATCCATAACGATGTGCCAGTACAAACCTGCAGTGAGAAGAAGGCAGGGGGGAGTCAAGTGAGGACAATCTATGTTCAATCAGAAATCATCTAATCGGTGACAAGCTGATCTCGGTCTTAATGTGTCTGTGCTCCCAATCTGTAAGTCTTTCTCAGCTTCTTCAGAAGGTTACTCTTGTCTTGAGAAATCGTGAATGAGATGTGTTACTGTGGTGAGTTAATTACATCAATTGTGGTGAAATAAAATGGCTATATACTAAAGGACCATAAAATTTTTAGAAAATACTTTTGTGATAGTTTAGATACCGAGTCCAATTGCATCTTCTGGAAAGAAGTAATACTAAATTGTTTAGTCTACTCAAGTTTCACTGCTGGAAAACCATCAATGTTTTGAGATAATACATACAGAATTTTTCTTGCTTGATTAGTGCTTGATAGAGATCAAAGCACTTTACAGTTAGTAAAGTTGATTACATTTTCCAGTTGTTCAGGTAATAAAACAAAATTCTTGAGTATTTTCAAATTTGCTGAAGGCCTGAAATACCTACCCAGGTATTTTTATGGATTCTATTGCCTTGTTATGAAAAACAGTAACACTTCAGGCATCCATAGACTCATAGAAATGTTTACTTTGGAAAAGACCTTTAAGATCATCAAGTCCAACCATTAACCCAGCACTACCAGGTCACCACTAAACCATGTCCTTAAGAGCCATATCCACATGCCTTTTAAATTCTTCCAGGGATGGTGATTCCACCACTTCTCTGGGCAGCCTGTTCTGGGGCTTGACAACCCTTTCTTACAATCATTAATAAAGTCTGAAGCAAGGCTCTTACAGACTTGTAGTCAAAACAAAAATTGTGCATGCTCCTTTTTTCCCCATTCTGAGCATAAAATATTTGTTCTTTCAGTTTTGTTTCATGTGCTTATTTTTTTATGTGCTGTTAGTGCATGTTACACACACTTGTCAAATTTACATAGCTAGATGAAATATATTTTGCTCTCCAGTTATGTTTTTCACTGTTATTTGATCGTTTTTGAGCCATTAAAGAGCTGTAATGATAGTCCTTTATTAAAATGTAAATAATAGCTTCAAGGAGAGTGTAATCAAGTCATTTCAATTCAGAAATGTGATAATGTTGTCAGGATTCTTCATTAAGTCACATTAACATTGACTACTCTGCTTAAGAAAGAAAGTATGACAGATGCTGTATTGTAGGGATTCACTTAAAATATTATAGTATTATTCTGGCCTGAACTTTTTCCTGGAGTTTAGTTTAGTATTTCGGCCTTCAATTACCACAGTAGAAAGTGAAAATACTTGACTGAGTGTGGATTAGATTTCAGAGTGAATATAATGAGAAGTATTTTTGATTTTTGTAACTACTTTTCCTGGAAGCATTTAAATGTGTTAAATCACTAGTTAAAGGAGTGGAAAAAAAACCCCTCAGATTTTAGTGAATGAGCAAAATCAATGTCCTGCAATCTAAATATGAATAAGATAAAGGATGCTCTAAATTTCATCCATACCTAGGACAACAATTTTCTGCCATGAGGCTTATGTTTTAGGGTCTGATTCAGCCTTTTGAACAAGAGATGAAATGCAGCAAGGGAGGCAATATGAAAATTAGGGAAGATTTTATTGCAGCTGTTTACTGTCTTAGCCATTTAGCATGCCCATAGAGAATGTAGGACCTCTGTCATGGGAGGTTTTTAAGAACAATTTAAACAGGCTTCTTAGATGTGTCTTATTCAGACCAGATTACATGGTGTATTTAGTCTATATAGCTGTATCTTCTGTAACTCACATTGGTTTTAGATAACCTCAGGAACTAAGAGTCAGTTAGCAAAGGGAAGTCATGCTTGACTAATCTGATAGCCTTTTATGATGCCACAACTAGATGGATAGATGAGGGGAGAGCAGTGGATGTGGTATATCTCAACTTCAGCAAAGCCTTCGATATTGCTTCCCATGGTATCCTCACAGCCAAGCTTGAGAAGTGCGGCTTGGATGGTTGTGTGGTGAGATGGATTGGAAACTGGCTGAAGGACAGAGCCCAGAGAGTTGTGGTTAGTGGAGCAGAGTCTAGTTGGAGGCCTGTGGATAGTGGTGTCCCCCAAGGGTCTGTCCTGGATCCAGTGCTGTTCAATATATTCATCAATGACCTGGACAAAGGGATAGAGTGTACCCTCAGCAAGTTTGCTGATGATACAAAACTGGGAGGAGTGGCTGACACACCAGAAGGCTGTGCTGCCATCCAGTGAGACCTGGACAGGCTGGAAAGCTGGGCGGGGAGAAATTTAATGCAGTTGAACAAGGGCAAGTGTAAAATACTGCATCTGGGGAAGAACAACCCCATGTATCAGTACAGGTTGGGGGCTGATCTGTTGGAGAGCAGTTCTGGGGAAAANTAAAATGGAGAAGGCAGGCGAAAAGTTGTTTTGGACCAACTGTTTTTAGCATTCAGGCCATAATCTTCGTGTTGATGTTTTGTCTTTGGTCCTTATGAGAAAATGTGGCTTAAGTGGACCTGGCTGGTTGTCAATGTGTTTGTACAGTGGTATGAAATGTAGCATTCAATATTTATACTAGCAGAAGCTGTGCTTAGCTAATATTGTAGTTTGTTTCTTTAGAAATATTCTCTGATATTTCTGATATTTATGCTATTTGTGGTTTGACAACAGCGCTTGATGTTGGCTTGGCCTGCTGGCCCAAGGTTAATATTTCAAGGGTGCAGTAAATTGTTTTCTCTCTGTCTCTTGTCATTTAAGTGCTTTTAGAGACGACTTGTCACTGAGGAACATCGTTGTGAATCGTAGCTGGCGAAAGAAGTTGGCATGATAATGTCTATGCTGGATCAATCTGAAGGGCCATCTGCTTTGGCAGGCATTCTCCAGTAGTGGCTGAAAGCAGATGTCTGAAAAAAAGTCTATGCAGATAGGAGAGGGGTTTGCATAAGTATTCTTAATATCTGGCTATCTACAAGCCAGCACCTCCCAAGCCCAGAATAATGCTTTTATGCTGAGTACCTCCTGGAAGAGCTTGATCTGTTCTGTTCAGTTATATTTTGGAGCCATCTGAAAATTTAGTGCCTACAACACCCTGTAGTAAGGAGTTCTGTACTTGAGTATATGTTCTGTGGAAAAGGAGATACCCTTTTTCTTGCTGGTGGCTTCATTTGTTGTCCTTGTGTTCTTGTACTGAAATAGCTTCTTGTAATTCCAGTACTTTTACAGGAAGAGACAGTAAATAGCCATTGTCCAATTGCCTTCTTGATATCCATCATGATTTTGTAGACCTATATTCTAGCTCTCCTCAGCTATCTTTATTCTAAATTGTAAAACTCTGGTTTTGTTTTTCATGTTACGAGATCCATTTTTTCTGCCGATCGCCTTTGTTCTTCTGTACTTTTTCCATTTCAGCTATGACATTTTTGAACCATTGGAACCAGAAGTGCACAAGGCATTTAAGACTTGCTGGCATAGTGCTGGTTTCTCTTTTGTTTTCTGTTCCTTCTGTATTATCCTTTCATAACTCTTCATGAATTGGTATTTGGGATTTTTGGACTACTACTGAGCAGAGCAATGAACTAGTACTGTCTTAGAAATATTTACTATAATTCTAAGTCATCATTTTTATATACATCAGCTAATAGCCCAGCATCAATCACAGAAGCTGGGTTATTTTGAAATGCTTGACATTGAATTTTATCTGTTACTTCCTCTGCTGAGCAACTGCTTGGCTTTAAAAGATCTTTTTATGCATCTTTAGTGACTTAAATAATGATTCAGCAGTTGTTGCCATCTCATGCTTTACTCTTCTCCTAGATCATATATGAATTGAACGGCACAAGTCCAAGCAGAGGTCTCATTAGGATTTCTCTAGAGTCCTCTCTTGACTGTGGAAACACATCTGTTTGTTCCTGGCCACTGTGGTATTTTCCAAAAATTCTTTGGAAGGATCATGAGGATCTTCCCTTGCATCCGTTGCCAGCTAAGGATTTTTTGAAGAGACTGTAGTGTGACATCTTGTCAAGTGCAAATCCACAGAGTACATCGACTGACTTTCCATTTTCTGCTTGCTTATTGACTCCTTTAAAAAAAAATAGATTTGTGAGATGTGACTTTTCTCTACAAAAGCTATGATTGATTTTCCCCTAACACATCATAATTATCTTGCGGTTCGCTACGTCTGTTCTGTGTAAGAGTTTTTAGCAATTTGGCTGGAACAAATATCAGGTGTCCTGCCTGTACCTTGCTGGCTGGAGTGCTGGCATCACATTAACCACCTTTTAAAGTCTCTCAACTTGCAGTTTTAAGGATAAACTTGAACAGCACCAGCAGTAGGTTGGACTTTTCATATTTTCATTTCCTTAAAACTCCTAAATGCTGCATGTTCTGCCAACTCTCTAATGCTTGTTTTGTCTCCTTTTCCTGACCTCTGCTACTGGTACTTCATGTCAGGGAGCTTGGCTCAGATCCCTGTGAAGAGGGGTTCTGATATGGGAACTGATGTGATGAGCTTCCTTGGAGAGAGTATGAACGTAAAAAATCCCATTCCATCTTGTTGCTTTAGTGTTATCTTCCGTGTTTGCTCATGCTGAAATCTGTTGGGTCCATATAACTTCTGCTTTTGAAAAGCTTTAAAAAGGCTTTTTAAGTTTGATATCTTTTGTATGTTTTTCTATTAATTTTTCTAGGCCAAGCATACCATGCTTTGTATTTAACTGCCATAAACTGTAATTTTAATTTTACTCAATTGGATAATAGAAAGCTGTTGCTATGCCTAAGAATGTTCTTGTATTGGACTGTAGCTAGCTGTATCTGAGGCTTATGATTGAAGTAGATGGCAGATGACTGGAGATTGTCAGAGACATTTCTGGTTTTCTATATAAATTCACTTTACCGTTTAGTCATTACATGTAAATGGCAGTTTCTTCAGCAACCCACCTTTTTATTGATAATAGAAGTAAAACCTTTTCCACGAAAGAGAAAAAACAGGAAACAACTGTGGACAAGCCATGTGGGAAAAGAAAAGCAGTTTCACCTGCAAAGATTGATTTCAGTATAAAGTAGTATCTATAATTTAGCTGTGAACAGCATCTGAAAGGGGATCAGTCTCTATATATACCTGATCCCCACAGTCTTATGAAGCCAGACCTTTGATGGATAAAGGTGATGCAAGAACTCATGAAGGAGGAACTGCTCTCTGGTGTACCAGAGAGTGGGTGACCAAAGGAAGATGATGATGTAATCCAAATAAAAACAGTGATACATTTGTAGCTTTTATCCTTTGTTCCCTTCCCTCTCCTGTCTCCTCTCCTTCCACGTTGTGTGTCCCCTCATTGCTTTTCTCCCAATTCAGTGCATTTATTGCCAGTGAGAGCAATCTTCTTTCATTACACTAATCAAAATGGGATGTTAAAGGTTTCCTTCAAAAGCTGTCTGCAGCAATAAGAGTAGTACAGACTCAAGCAGAGATTAAAAAGTATCGTATTTGTCTGTTTAATGATTTCTTAGTTGAGGTTTAATTTTCAGACATATTCTTGGTGCTTGCTTTGTGCAGATTTTTCCAAGCTAGCTACCAAAGATGCACTTCTCTGTTATTGATAATGAAATTATGTCAAAATAGCTGTGCTGTATTTTCAGCTGAGCTGTACACAAATGTGCAACACCAATATAAACTTTATTACTCTATATATTTTGCAGGAAACAAAAGGAGTGTTGAAACTTTAGACAGAGCTACTGTTAGATCTGTGAAAAGACTCTATGTTGTTGAAAGTAGCCCAAAAAGAACCCCCAGATAAACGTGGTAATTCTTAAGTTTCATTAAAGCAAAAAACAAATGCTGAAATGGTACAATTTCATACTGCTGGAGGTTTCATTTTTCTCTCAGTGCAGTCAGCTTCTTTTCATGAGCAGGTCACAGTAGTTAAGTCAGGCACATACAGTAAGCAGATTTATGCTGTCTTCAGAATTGTACATGAAAAACTCCTCAGTGCTTCAGGGTAAAATCTGATTTGCCACATTCTCTCACATGTAAAGCTTTTTTTATTTGGTATTAATGTTTCTTGGCATCTTGCAGCAAGGCCTGGATGGTACTGCTACAGGGCAGTAATCACTTAAGAAAAAATAAAGGTTTTGCCTTTCCCAAAGCTGTGACCTTACTGTAAGTCTGGTTTCCTCACCATCTTAACATGTTTATTTATGAGGTAGTTGTAATTTTCGTTTAAATTTGAAGTACTTCAACACATGTATTTTTGACCATTACACAGAAAACATTTTTTTTTTTTTTTTAATTTGCTTTTTATCAGGTCTTGTGGTACTAGTGTCAACAGTGGTCGTGTTCCCCAGCTAGTAGATGGGATTCAGTGGATTTTTTTCCAAATCTGTGTTTCTACATATGAACTATGTTGAGAATATCAGTGCTGTCATTCAGATATTGAGACAAATTGTGGCATTGCACTAACCACACTCAGTGTTTCTTTTTTCTTCCCCTGAAACTTTTTTCATTTTATTGTTTCATTTTGGGCCCACCTTTCAGCTGCTGATGCTATTTGAGGGGAAATAATGGCAAAACCTGGGCAGAATCTGTAATGATGGAATGAAGATTCAGGATGTTAAAACCTGCCTGATGTGTAGAGCTTGGCTTTGCCAGGCCTACTGACAGATTGATCATTAGCACACCTGAACTGTCTTCAGGTGACTCAAATTTGTGCTGCTTTGATAGTTTTTTAGGGATTTACTTGCTCTCTTGCTCCTCAGCTTATCAACAAAATACTGTTCACTATTTGCTAACGTGGTTTCAATGGCAATGCTTTATTGAAGGGTGAGACTAGGAGCTGGCTTTTCACTGTTCTCAGTTTCTGGAGAGATCTTTCCAGGAGTTTTTCTTTTATTTTGCTTGTACCCCATACTCCCACACACCCCCTGCCCCAGTTGGGCTATTAAAAGTTGTTTTTTTCGGAAGTGAGGGGTGTTAGTTTGGAGAGCAGTGGGTTTTGATGGAGCTTAATGAGTATTTTCACAGATCTGTTCTGTAGGCGCTGGCTTGCCTAGCTCTTGAAAATGTGGGAGACTGGCCGTGGGGGTGAGGAACCCAAGGTGCTACAATGCTGCCTGGGGAAGTCACGAGGAAAGAAATGCTTCCCTTTCCTCCAGTTTTTGTCTTGAAGCCTTCCGTTTCACCTTTCAGGGCTGTAAAATAAAGGCAAGGATTTTTCACAGAAGAGGTGTTTGGTTTTTTTTTCCCCCTTTCCTTTCTTCCTTTCCTTTCTTCCTTTCCTTTCTTCCTTTCCTTTCTTCCTTTCCTTTCTTCCTTTCCTTTTCCTATACTGGAAGCAGAAACTAAAATCTAGAAAGAAGAAAATCACAGGCTGTAATGTCCACATCTTGCCAAGGTGAATGTTGAAGTTTCCAAAGGCAGTGTTGCTTTTTAGGTAGCAAAATGATGACTTATAACCAATTTTGTATCATAGTAACATATCAATTAGTATCTTGTGGCTACCTCTTAACCAGAAGTAATCCAAACACAGATAGGAAGAGGTGGCATGTGTTACAGGAACTTAAGCTTTTGTTTGGCTCTCTTGTTCAATTGAGACATAAGGACATAAATTTTTATAATCCTTGGCAGTAAGCTGTTTTGAAAAATTGCTAATCTTTTCCACCTCCTTTGCCAGTTGTCAAAACTATCATGATAATAACTTACTGTATTAAAGAAGGTTAATTTTATAGTTAAAATCCTGGGCTAGAACTCAGGAGGTATGTTTCCATTACTTGTGCTGTGGAATGCTCACGTGGATTTAGGATAAGTTGCTAAATCTCTTTGCCTCATTTTTTTAATCTGTAGATGAGAGAAGTGCCAGGATTTTATATTCTCAGAAGAACATTCGTCTTGTGTCTCAGTGGGAACATAGGAACAATACCGCAATACCAACAGAATCACCTCTCTCTTGAAAGAAATGCTGGTTTAAACACTGAATTACTGTTTTTACTGTCCTAATTGGTAGGATGTTCACAATGCTGTGTTCACAGAATGTACGGCAAAATGGGCCCCTACCTTGTTTCGTGTAATTTCACTTCAGCTTTTTAAATCTTGGCTTGTAATTGCTGCTCTGTGACACTAACTGAATGGTAGATTTCTAATGTTTAAATATTACAAATCTGAACCTTTTTTTCCCTTGCTTTACATATAAACATGAAGTAATACTGTCACTGTGGATTATTTGAGGGAATTTTACTAATGAGAATTGCATGAGAATTCAGGCTTCTGAGCTGTCATCTCTCCCATCCCTTTCACAAGCTCTGGAGTTTTCAGTAGCTTCACGTTTCACAGTTGCCTTAAATATCTGACTTATTCTGGCAAGAGGTGTTGGGGATAACATTCTGGGGTCAAATTGTGCGGTCCTGCATGTGTCTGAGAAGTTTTTCTGCTTCTACAAGCAGAATTCAGCCCTCATCTGAAGTCTAATCTTTCATGTCCTTCTCATGCAAATGAGCTCGGTTGACTCCAGTGGATCTGCTTTTGCAAACAAGGACTGAGTTGTGGCAATGCATCTTTGGGCTGTGAGATCCAAGACTCTGGGATTTGGGGTTTCTCTTACATACGTTGGATATAAAGTTTTTATAGGTGTTGGGATTCTCACAGAAGGGTTTGGAGAAAAACGTGAGAACATTTTGAATGAGCAGTAGTTGTAAGTGTGAAAGCTGTTTGTGTGTTGCATGAAGGTAGTCTCCTATAGCCCTCGCTAACATGACAGTATAACTAGAGCTCTGTGAACTTTGAAAGTGCCGTTCAGTTGCTAACATTACTATGGTAAAGTATGTTTGTGTGGTGTGATCTCTGTTCCTCCATTATTGAGGATGCTGGTACAGTTTTTTGGGTGTAAATAAGAGACTTGGGAAACAATGCCATGCAATCATCCCGCTCCTGAAACTGGAGCAGTGGATATTTGTGTAGAAGAGAACCAGGCACAAACGCTTGATTTTGTTTGTGCAAATGAGAAGGCCTTTGTGATGCAAAGCAGCATCCTGAAAAGGCATATGTGCTTTTTTGGTTGTAAATATCCCAGCTAAATACTGCAGTAATTGCAAGCAGAGCTTGGCATTTTTCCTCTCTATTCTCTTCATCGTTATATTTTAACAAGTTCTCATGAGACTATTAAAGCGTCTTAGTTTTTGGAACATGTGGCCTAGTGGGGATAACTCTGTCTACAGAGGCAGAGGGTTGGCAGCTTGATTTTGCATGTCTTTTCATTTCCCTCCAGATCCTGTGACCCAGCGTAACCTTTGGTCTCCCTCTGAAGGCCGGGGTGAAGGAAGTATGAGCAGGTGACTGATGATCACTGTCAATACAGCCTGCAGACAATATGGGAATTACTTTAGCAGTCTCCCACTCCCTTGTGCTCCCCCCATCCTCTCTTAAATCAACAAATGCAAATAGCAGCCTCCTCATTTGCTGCTATCTCCAGGAGGCTGCCCAGGCAGCATGGGCTTTGTTGCAGTCCTGCCTATTGAAAACAGCAGCTCTGGCCCTAGGCGGAAGGAAAAATACCAAATGGGACCTGACCCCCCCCCTTAATGGTTAATGCTGCTAATATTTGGTCCTCTGGCGTGTACAGGTAGGAAGATGCTGAGATAAGGGTACTTGATGTGTGTGGTTCAAGAGGGCAGCATGAAGTGGTTGGAGCTGTTTGCTGTTGTTACTCTTTGTCTGGTAAATGTCCTTCTGGAAGGGAGTAGGGATTGCCCAGTGTCCTGAAACTCATACCTGTGCTCCTAGAGCCTGTTGACATTGCAGTTAGCTGTGTATTTAACCTTAGCTGTGTCTTTACTGCACGAGAACAGAAATGCATTTGCTAGATTTCAGCATAGGCAGAGGCACAAAGAATTTGTGAAACAACATTTCTTTACGAGGTCGTGATTGTTTTGTTAAATGTGTAGTTGTGTGCCATAAATAAATAAAAATAGCTGTGTTTTACATTGGTGTAAACATAATACAGGATGCAATATGCAGTAGTGTTGTACAGTGTACAGTTGATACTGTTTTGCTTTCCAGATGTACAGCTTAAGTTGTCATTAAGCAATGCAGAGACATAAGAGTAATGCTATGCCAGCATTTGGTTAAAATGATGTTCATCTTATTTTAAGCTGTCATTGCATATGAAAATAAATTTTGGCATGCATAAATAAAAGGAAGGTGATCGCTTCGCACATCCAGAGGTTGGTCCTTCTCAGATACCTAGGGATATCCTGTCTGTATTTGATGCATTAGGACTGCAACCAGCCATAATGAGGAGATTTCTTCTGAACTGCCATTTAGGAATATTAGATTAGTAACCAAATCAGACAAATAGTAATGTATGTAAATGCTCCTACAGCTTTAAAAATGTGTGTCACTAGTACTTGTATTTTATCAGAAGTCTGTTGGCAGTCTGTATTTCATCTTACTGTGACATTTTCTATTGCAAATACTTAAAACCAGTTAATTCCTGAATAAAAATTCAGAGTTAAAGTAACAGTTACAAAGCTAGGTGCTGGGCTGTTAAGGTGAATATCCCTCACAGAGCTAGACATTAAAACTGTTACTCAATCTTAAAGTATGTTCTTTTCTCAGGATCTCATTCAAATGTTTTTATTTCCTGTTTTATTTGCTTACCCGAAAACCTCAACATACCAATATTTTAGGAGAAGAAATACTCCAGATTCACAAAAATCCAGGAAATTAACTACTGGCAGCCCTCAGTGCTCCACTTGGAGTCAGCAGTAGTGCTTAGGATCAGGCATTGGTGACTGGCCCAGTCAAAGCCCACTTGAACCCGAACTTGCGATATTTCTAAGTTGTGTCACATTAAGTTCACAGTATTCAAAGTTAAGGTGAATCACAGGAGTTTCATCATCAACAAGATGTAAAAGGCTGTGGTAGGGACACTGTGATACTAGAAAGCCATCTGACTTTGTTGTAAAGGCTTCAAATGATTTCAAATATATTGTAGATTCCTTTCCCACTCCTCTTGCAACAAGGATGGTTCAATGTCACACAATCTCCCGTTTTCATCTTCTATCTACCTCTTTTGCAATGTATGCTTCTGTCTGCCTGCCAGCAATCAGGCTAACAAATGAGAATAATTGTTGGACTTTTGGACTTAGTAATTGCTTTTTGCTAGCCACAAATGCTGCCGTATTATGGTGCAGTACAACTTTTCATTGAGGATATGTCCTTATCCATAGGTTCTGTTTGGCATCCTTCTGGTGTTTTAATGTGTCCATTGCGAAGGGAATTGTTAAAATAAAATCATTATTATTGCTTCCGAGAAGAGTGAATTAGGTGGAAAAGATTGCTAATAAGAAGTTCTGGTCAATGAAATCTGATTACATCTTGCAGCTTCACACCAGAATTTCATACAGCCACATCATATATACGTTGGATCAATTATGTATTGGGATGGGAGGTTCAACAGAGAACCACTTCAGCGTTAAAAATGATACTTTGTATTTCATGTTTGAAAGTCCTTCTTCCAAATAAAATTTTAAATCTGGATGGCTCCAGGTAGAAAAATCTGTGTATAGTTACGTGAACTTAACTTTCTAAACTGGCATCTCAGATAAATGCTCATTAATTATACTTTACCTATCATAGGTTTCTTCTTTTTGATGGGATGATTTTCTTTGCTACCCAAAATTGATTTGTAGCTCCCTGGAAGTAGTTGGCATGTCTTGTAATTGTGGAAACTGCTCTTAGAGGAGGGTGGATGTATTACAGGCTGTATAATTTGTGAAGTTTTTTTAAGGCCTTCTTGATGAATGGCACTTTACAAATATCTTACTGTAATTAAATTATGGGAAGTGTTTATAAGGTGAGTGGATTAATTCTTTTTTTTCTATTTTTATTTGAATGTGTTTCTGTTAGGAAAGTCCCTCTAAAAGAATGAGTATAAAGAGTTATCTCTTTGGCTTTAATGAAGTTATGTAGTTTCATGCCAACCACTTAAGTTCAAGATATCCAAGTATATTTATTTTACAATGTAAATTGTGCACTACATTTTTTTATTTTTTTTTTTAAGCCTTTGTTAGAAAAGTTGCTTTCCATCGTTCATTTTGAGGTTTTTTTCCCCCCTTCCCTTTTGTTTTTGTTTTTCCTCAGTTTCCATTACAAAGAGCAGTGCAAAAATCCAATCTTCCCCTTCCAAAGTGACCCGGCGTTCAATGCAGTCTCCACAGAAATCTGCTCCAGTACCAGCGCAACGGGGCAGGAAACCAGGTCGGGGCAAACCCCCTGGACAGTCTGCAGTTCCCAAGAAGGGCAGGTCTCCTAAAAATATTCCCCTGACAAAAAGCACCTCTCATACTGAAAATCTTAAAACAAGGAAAAAAAGTTTAAAACCTGGAAAAAAGGTTAGTCCTCATCTACTACTTTACTTTATATTGCAAAATTTTGTAGTGAGATTTTTTTTTTAATTATTATTATTATTTAATTTTCTGTCTTCTCTTCAGCCTTCAGGGCTTTACTGTTTTCAGCAATTGATTACAAGGAAAAGTCTAGATTAGCTATTCTGGAATATTTCAGTATAAACTTCTGTGGATTATTTTATTCCAGAACAAGATTACTAATTTATTTATGGGTGAGTCGTCGGTGTTGAAAAATACTATTCTGGAATAGCCATTTCCAGTAAAATTACAAAAGCCAAGGGAGCCTTTAGGCTTTATAGTCTGGATTATTTTGTTACTGAACCATATATATAGTTTGCATATTTTTTTTAATTTTTTTGTGGTTTGTATTTAGAAACAAAGGATTAGGAAGAGTGAGTAGTTTGTTGCAGAATTCAGGCATCTTAAGCATACAGCTGGATTTGCAAAATGAATCTCTTAGAAACTCCCTAATCCTGGAGATATTAGCATGAAGCAGGAAGCTTTTTCCAGGCAATACTTTTCTCCAGACGTGGGCCTAACTCTGCCCTGGTCTGAAAGACGTGATGCCTTTCTGCCTTTCTTCCTGCCAAGCTGAGTCAGACCTGGAGTGTTGTCAGCTGCCTCCAGCTTCAGCTCCTCTGGAGCTGTTTGATCAGGTACAAATTGGCACTGCAGTGACCCTCCACCCCCGCTCCCAGTGCTGGGAGTGACACCAACACTGGTGGGTAAACAATCCCAGAGTGAGCTAGTTCAGGGAGCTCAACTGGTGGACAACTAACCCAGCATCCATCCCTCTGACTTCGTTCTCTGCACCCCAAAAAAGCACAGGTGCTACAGCTGCTGCAGGAAAGGGAGAATCATAGAATCATTTAGGTTGTTAAAAGACCTCTAGGATCATCAAGTCCAACTTTCAATAGGCAGGATCACAGCAGGACAGATTTAGGGCAATTTGAATTGCTGTGGAAGTACAATCTGTTTTCTGAGGCTTGCTCACCCACTGCAGGCTGTCAAAGAGGAGCAGCAATCCTGCAATGTCTTTCCTCCAGACAACTTGTGTCAATCACTGTGTTCCTCTCTCCTTTCATTAGCACCAATAGGGAAGTGGGGGGCATTGTTTTTTCGCATTTTTGTTTGTTCCCCCCAAGTTTAAAAAAAGTTGAAGTCTGAGGGTTTTTCTCCTCCAGTCTGGATCACTGTGGGCTATGGGATCTATTCCTAGTGATGTGTGGGAAGGGGTGAAGTAATGGGACACAGGTGGGACTTCTTCCTGATGAGTGTGAAGTACTAGTGAAGTAACATTAGTAGAGTATACCCAGAAGACTCTAGCACAAAACTAGAAACAGGCATTTTATTAAGATGATGACAAGATAAGAAGTTATTCTGGGGATGAGAAATTGGAAGTTGAGTGCTGTCTCCTCTGCTGCCTGCCCCTTCCAGTTGGGCATCCAAACTGGAAGGCTACTGATGCAAGTGGTCTCTTGCTTGACGTATAAAAATGCACAGACACGCAGATAAAAAAGGAGAAAGGTGCTCCCATGTAGACTTAGCTGATGGGTGGGGTGTTCTCCATAAGTTTAGGGGGCTTTAAAGGATAGCATTGAATATAAGACATTCATATCTAAAGGATATGCTCAGACTTGGCTCTTTCGTGTAAGAGTTTTGTCCTGTGTCTCATGAAAAAGAAATTGAGAGACTTTGCATATCCTTTCAAATAGTTGGAGGCATCTCACCCTTAGAGGAGGCTTCTGGGTTCTAAAAGCTGGGTGTCTGAAAGTGTCTACTTGGAGCCCTGTGTTTGGCACCTGGTCTGTGTGAGGTACTTTTGGGGATTGGCTTGGGGAATGAGGGTTACTGCTGACACTCCCTTTCTTGAAACAGTGGATCTGAGGTGCCTCTACACACTCCTGATTTCCTCTGTGGGAACAGGCAACTAAGAGTTAGTTTTTGCAGAATCTAAGTTTGATATGTCTAACTTGGGAGATTTACTGCATTAACTTTTGCATTAAAAACTTAAAAATATTAGTTCCTTTGAGAATCCACAGGAGATTGTTATTGCTGTGGTACGTGGTCATATTGCCAAGATGTTGTATGTATGTACAAGCTCTTTGGACTGTTACACCTGCGAGCATGAGGGTGAAGAGAGGAAATGGGTTTGTGGGAGTTCTGCACAGACAGGGTGTAACTGACACAGTGGGTGCCATACAGCCTATACACCTCACAATACACACCCAAATACAATGCAAGTGGTATGTGCCTAGAGATTTGAAAGTGGCTTTTTCTTCCCCCAAAACCTCTCCAGTTTTCAGATTGAGTGATTGTGCTTTGAGTGTGAGCTGGCTATGTGATTGATAGTTCAACACCAGTGTATTTAGGAAGATTGGTCTATGTCTGATAACTCTGTAGAGCTGTTTGACTTTCTTTGCCTAAGTTTATTTTGCTGCAATGTTTGTCATTGTGCAGGTATTAACTTGTATTATACAGCTAAGAATGTTGAGCTGTTGTGTCATTATTCTGCTACATTTAAGTTTTCTAAGCTTCTCTGTAAATATGAGGTACATGTCGAGTTTTGGTTTTTGTTTGTCTCCCCCAGTTTGTACTGTAGGTTTTAATTCTGTCATAATAAAGAAAAATCTCTTTAGATGCCTTTCATTATTTTAAAAAGTAATCTTTGCCTAACTATGCAAAGAGTTCCTTCCAGAATTTATCAAGGAAGTGCTTTGGTCTGAATGTGGATCACAGCCCTAAAGTCGACCCCACAAACAGGGAGTTTTTAAGTGTCAGGTTGAAGCTTATGAAATTGGCTGTGTGGTGCCAGACACAGCGGGCAGAGAGAGCTGGTGTGCCCTCCCAGCTGGCAGGGGACAGCGAGCGACACTCTGACCCAGCAAATGTGCTGAGCCCTGCTGGGAACATGGCCTGCCTTCTGAAACAGCATGGCTTTGGGGATTGCAGTTTGCTGCTCATCAGCTTGGGGTTGCAAAATGAGAACCTCAGCTGAGCAAGCATAATGTGCTGTCTCTCCAAAATGCATGCTCTTTCCTCCTTCTAAAGGAGGAGATAGGAAATGGCTGGCTAGCTTCGCCATGCTTGTGGGAGGGTGGATAGTTCCTCTGTCTTACAGTTTAGTGTTTGTATTTTGTTTTCATATCTATATTTCTCTCATTTCCTCTTCTTTCTCCTCAACTCGACCACCCATATTTTGCATCATGGTGACACACAACTGTCTACCCCTCCTCTCCTCTCCCTATGCCCCCTCACCAACCCTGCTCCAGAGGGACATTCTGGAATGTTAGGCTTCAGATCAAAAGCTCAAACGTCCTAAGTGCATTTTTATTCCTTATATTAAGGATGGAGAGAGAACTTTCTGTCACCCAATGTTAAGATACATAGGCAATTTCTGACAAGTAATACATCATTGCTTGGTTCAGTGTCTGACCTGAGCCACCTCGTCTCATTCACAATGCAATGCCAAGCCTTGGCATTCTACTCCTTATGTTCATGGCAATTCTACCCAGTGCCGTATTGTCAAGTAGTTTCTCCAGCCAAACCTATCTTCTCTGAACTGTAAGGGGCATAGATATTTTCTTTAGGGTGCCCTGGATTTCAGAAGAAAATTATTCTTTATAGGTGTGAAGAAGTTACACACTGCTACTCTTAGGAAGGTTTAAGTTTTGATTGCTTTCTACATGTTTTATTTATATATTATTTGGAAAATACGCTGCTTCTAAAAATGTAAAGAATGAATACTGCTAAATGGAAGAGGGCTTAGCCTCCTTAGCAACTTGACTGAATTTTCACTTCACTCTAAATCAATTTTAGCACTAAATCCTTACCACATGAGTAGCCAAGTCTCTGCTGCCTTCAGCAGTGTCAAGACCTTGAGTAATCTCTTATATTCCTAATTGTTTTGGTAGATAAAAGAATGAGAACATAGTCTGTTCTCATGCAATAATAAATGGTGGAGGGAGACTTGATGAATTTTTCTCCAATTCTTTTTTTTAATTTATTTCCATGTATTTTCATAGCATGTCAAAGCACATTAGAAATGTCGTCCTTGTGCATGTCTCTTTTCTAATCTTCAGTTAAAACCAAATTACAACAAAATTCTCCTTTCCTCAGGTGAAAGGTAATGCACACTGACCAATGTCTAAATCTTTGTGCTGCAAACTCTGGTTGTCTGTCACAGATAAGCTGCAAATAAGTTTGGCTTGAAAAAGGAGAAGGTTTTGGCAACCCATGTGACTGGATTGTAACTACTTGTTTATTTGATATCTTGCGCAAAACACTGACTTCTGAAAGTGATTACTGGAGAATTTCAGCTCCTTTGAAAGAAGCTGAGGGAAAATCTCGGTGCACTGTAAAGTTGACACCTGAATGCGACTTAAATTTTAAATGGGAATATATACACAGCCCAACTAACTAATTTGAGTTGTGGTAAACCCAGATGGTTGAAAGGTTATGGACAGGAAAGTAATCCAAAACACCTCTTCTCTGTTTTTTGAGATTTAGAAGGGTCATGCATTAGTATATAAAGCTCGTTCTTTTCCCACTTTTTAGATAGAGGTAGGTTCTTTTAAAAGTAATTTGTCTTCCGCTGCCTTACTTCAGTACCTGTAAATGCAAACTGACAGTCTGGTCTTCCTTTCCTGGACTTTATCTTCTTGGCTGTGTGTAGTACTTTTGTAATAAGAAATTACACACTTTCAGTAAGATGGTAACTGATAGCAGAAAGGTTTTGCAGGTTCCTTAAAAAACATTAAACATTTCTACTTTGGATTTTTTCTCTAAACAGAAAAAAATCTTGGCGGAACAACTGACTCCTGCATCTCCTTCACCTCATTCTTCTCCTGGGGGGGACAGTGGCATTACGCAGATACTTAAAGATGGAATTAGTTTGTCTGGTGCAACTGCAGCTGTTATATCAACAGGTAAAAGACAAATAATAAAAAAAAGACATTTTTAGTGTTAAATTACTTCCATTTCAAGCAAAGTAGTAGTGTCACTTTATGGAAAATGTACTGCAAACTTATTACTGTAAATCATTATCCAGCTGCCTTATTTTTAAAAGTTATTTGTAGGTGCCAGTGTTACTTTGCAGAACTAGTATTTTGATGCCTGCATTATAGCAAGAAGTGCTAGAGCACAGGGGCTGCTAGACCTGGCAGTTTTTTCCTGTCTAAAGGAGGAAACTGTACAGTTCTTTCATGTCCGTCTCACTCCTTAATATATGAAATGGGAATGGATGTAGCTAAAACCCCATATGATATTCTGATATCATGCAGGCTGTACAGTAATACGACAAATGGATATTTAATCTCTGCATAGCCTTACATTAAAAGAAAACTCAGACTCATTTAAACCAAGTAAAGGGAATCAGAGGAAATACATTCCTCCTTCCTCTTATGTTTGCTTGTTTTTGAAATATAATGAAATGTATCTTGAAAAGGGTTGGCGGAAGAGAAATAAGCTAGTTAATGAACCAACGCATTGGGGAACTTGTAACCCTGTAGTGAAACAGTTTGTATATTGTCAACTGAAATCTCAGAACTTTCTAAAAATTCCATAAATTATCATAATTTTGTTTGTGGTGCTTTTTACATTTAAAAACTGGTTTCACAATAGAAGTTGTCAAGCTCTTCTCAATTCCAGCTTCAGTCATGGATGAGGGGAAAATATGTACATGTTTCCTAAGAAAAGAAACATTTCAGGAGGCCGTTGTTGAGCCCAGACAGAAGATGCCATGAAAACTATTTTTGCTGATTAGTATCTTTCATTGTTTGTACAAAAAGATTTCCTCCAATTTGCAGACATCAGAGAGTTGCACAGATATGCGTGAAGACAGACAGAAGACCATTAAAACACATAGAACTATTTCATTTTTTAAAATCCAGGGGTTTAACTTCTGAATGACAGTTCAGAAAACGTGGCAGTCTTTTGTATAATGGAATGCTTAGATTGTCTGCTTAATCATCAGAGAGGCACATTTTTTCATTAAACCGTAATAATGTCTTGGATGCATTCCTGGCCATATGACAGCCAAGGCCAAAAAAGAAAAAATTAATCTTCAGTTACAGCTTTTCCCATGTTTTTCTGCCTTGCTATTCCTCTTGAAAGACAGTTTTGCATAGTCTCTATAAAAAGTATTTCAAAAGTCCTATGGGATTGTTTTGTGCTAAGCTTTAAACCACCTTACAGTGTTTCTAAAGTATGTTTATTTTATTTAGCAAAGAAGGCCAAGCTGCAGTGTGGAAATCATACATGAGGTGGTTTGGGACTTCTGAAGGTATAGACCTTCTGTAGCCATTTTACATGCACACAGGACCGTTATACATGCTCAGGTTAATGCTATATGGGTGCTTCAGAATGAGCATCCATGGTAGGTATACACCATAGGGTTGTCTTTGTTGCAGCTTCTCAAATATGAGAAAAATAAGGGCAGTAGCTTGGTAATGCCAGCTTTTTAGAATCACATCTTGGTGGTTTAGAGCACCTACTTTATTTGAACTGGTGTATGAACAGAGATTAGCCAAAATAAAAGATAAGCACAGATTATGCCATTTTTTTTACATTAGTGGGGTAGAGAAGGGTTTTAGAGACCAGAAAAAAAGTGAGTTTAGGACTCAGGCAAGAGAACCTTGATAGAAGACAAAGTGCTTTTTGTATCATCTGAAGGTATGTATGCATGTTCAGCTTCTTGAGTTGACCAGTACATCTTTTCCTCAAGATTAAAACTGAAAAGATGATTTGCAGTTCTAACTTGGAAACATGTCTTAGTTCCTCAGCAGTAAATACGGCGTGTTCTTTTTCAGTGTGTGTTTACGTCAACAAGCATGGAAATTCTGGGCCTCACCTGGATAAGAAGAAGGTTCAGCAGCTTCCAGATCACTTTGGACCAGGTCCTGTCAATGTGGTACTTCAGCAGGCTGTACAAGCTTGTGTGGATTGTGCCTATCAATCCAAAACCGTCTTTGGATTTCTGAAATCTGGCCATCATGGAGGTGAAATGATAACTGGTATGTGAAGATGCTTTGCTGCTTCTGTTCTTCACTTGGTTACAAACTTGAGGTAGAGTGGAAGAACCGAAGTAGCTGCAATGAGTTTATATCACTTTTATAATTATTTAAGCACAGTCAAGAACATGTATTTGTGAACGTCTTTACTAAGAGAGTGTTGGTGGCGTGTGATTTTTCTCACTCTGGGTCCAAGATGATTTGGATGATTCTTTAAATTAGAAGTTAGCAATAGCAGTGTTAAATTACATATACACAGTACAGTTAGATTCTTATACTAAGCAGGTAGAGCTCATGCACCTCATTTAGCAGCAGTAGCTAAACATTTATCAAGTAAACTCAGTACAAGTGAGATGTCAGCTTTATGA
Organism: Brachypteracias leptosomus; assembly: GCA_013401335.1. Lineage (NCBI taxonomy): Eukaryota > Metazoa > Chordata > Aves > Coraciiformes > Brachypteraciidae > Brachypteracias > Brachypteracias leptosomus. The sequence continues at coordinate 151,237 of VYZX01019243.1, forward strand.
ATTCAAGTCATTCACATAATCTTATCCATACATAGTATTTGTGTTCTTTATGCCTTAACGATGTGAGTGAAAACTTTCAAACTAATCTGTTTAGCTTCTAGGCAAGTGATTCCACATGTTCAAGTTGCTACTTCTTCCCTTCCCCCGTTCCCCAGAACTGTAGCAGTGTCTTAGGTCAGTGTTCCTCCACCTATATCCTCTATTATGAAATAGGTTTATTTCTGCTACAAATTAATGGCAGGTTTACAGATAAATTATGTCTGTATATCAAACTGAATAGCTCCTGCTTGACATTTTTTTCCTTCTAGGCTAGGAAATATTCTATATAGCAGTTAGCACATCAATTCGTAATTCCATCACTGACAATAAAAAGACTTTGCATTACTTTAATCTCCTTACATTAACACTAGATGTGGAAGGTGATCAGTGGAATGCAGGTCCAATTAAATCCTCATAAAGATGAGTCTGTCTAACAATATTTAAAAAGCAGCACTCCGTCCTCCGTACCGTAGAACAACAGTAGACCTTGCTTATGTGTCCTCATGAGTTTGTTCACAAAGTGGATGCTGCTTCTCTGCTGTATAGTAAAGGTTTAATGGCATTGTGTAAGTGTGGTTTTAAACTCATGTTGCTTTATTTTTGCAAGAAACATGGAAGTTTATTACATTATTGGTTCCTAGCTGTACCTAGTTCAGACAAGTCAGTTTTCTTGAACAAAATGCCCAGAGATGTGCATTGCCAGCATTCTGTTTGTGACTGTTTTTCATGAAGGACTAAATTGTAGGCCAGTGGCCTGTCTTGGCTGTGACTGAGTAGCTGCAAATAATTATTTCATAGAGGAGACAGAAATTTTGGAATCTTTATGTAGTTGTGGTTTGTTTACATGCAGAAATTCTGTACAAAAAGGAATTACTGTTTTGCACCTGGCTTTACCCCAAGGCCTGGATTCAGAGAAACCAGCTCTGTAGCTCTGGATTTCAGGAACTTGGTAATGGGGACTGCTCCTGAAGCAGAGTCCTTGGTTCAGGAGACAGTGAGCCATAAGACCTGCCATGGGTTTCTCGTGTTGTTGAGCTCCCACCTTCTCATCAGCTTGTCAAACAAGTTGCTGACAAGTGGGTGAGGAAACACTCCCTGTCATTGTATATGTATGTAGTATTTTGTAGTAATTTGTGTGTGAAGTATTTTGAGAAGCACAAAATGTGACTAAGGTTAATGTATCACAACCACCTGTGCATGTGAACAGTAAGGAAGAATAGGAAAAGTACAGTAGAATAAAATGAGGAATTACAGAACAAAATTGTGAGAGTTTTCTTGTAGAGTTTTTGTTTGAAAGTGGGTTTAGAGTGTGGTTTGTTGTTCAGGTTTTTGGTTTGTTTGTTTGGTTTGGTTTTTTTCCCCAGAAAAAAAAAGATGTTGCAGCAGAGAAATAAGCAAAGAAATCTAAATCTTCTGTGGACTGATACTTTCATGATGAGTATTATTCCTGCCATAGGAGGAAACTGTATGCTGATGAGGACATGGATAAAATAATCTTGCTGGAGTATATGTGAATAATGAGCGGGTTCTTTTGCTTCAGCTGCCAAAGAAAATAATTGTTTTCAATAGAACTGAATTTAGGATTTTTCCATCTTTTCTTACTCAAACAAAAGCACAAACCATTTTATTTTTGCTTGATGCATAAGGTTTCAATTCAGGCAAATATAACTGAAAGGAAATTAAAGGCTTTATTAGCAGGCCCACTAATGGTGGTGATGGTGTCGTCAGCCCCTTTTTTCTCCTTGTAGCACAGAGGATGTGGCGTTTGGTGGGATGAAATAGACTGAGACTCAGATAAACCTTCTCAAGCAGAGAATTAAAATCAGACTTTTGGGTGAGTTTCTTCACTATCAGACAAACATGTTCCTCTGATAGTTTAGCTCTTAGCTTTTTTGAACCCAGTATTTTAAAACATACTTAGAAAATGGAAGGTGAAGAAATGAGAATGACTCTTCATCCCAGGGCTGGAATTGCACATGCAAGCTCCAGTCCGTTTATTTGTCATTAAGGGTTGATGTTATTGCACCTCAGAAGTACTCCTTTTAGTTTTTTTCCCTAGCATTTATCTGGGAAGTAAGAGGCTTATGTTGTCCTCAAGCAGAGCAGACAGTTGAGACTATGGGTCTGGATTCTACATCCTTGATTGGAGTTCATGTGGTTGCCCTCAGGTGTTCAGAGTGCAGGGGAGCTGTGTTTGCACTGAATCTTTATTTGTGGATTTTTCCCATGGTACGTCTTGCTGGGGCAGTCACATTGCTTCAGCTGTTTCTTGCTTTAACCTCCTGACAACTCTAAGATAATATTGTTCTTTTCAATGCTTCTTTTCAAAATGAGAAATTAAGGCATGGAGAATAAGTGATTTCCCCAAGGTCATATAAGAAGATCCGTAAGGCTATTATAAAGCATTTTAAATTTTTGCCACAGCTGACTACTACCTTGCAGTAAATTTGTCAGGAGATCAGGCTGTGCTGGGTCTCACAGCCCATTTGCTCTCCAAAACTGGTTGAGTTCCAAGCAAAAATTTGCCTTTGGAGACCCCAGGCCCTCCAAACAGGAGGTAGAGGACCTTGTGTCTGAACCACAAGTGGGACTGTGAATCATTAGCATTTCACTTGAACGTTGGAGCCTGGAAAAACTGAATGGGCCGTGGAAACATGTTGGTCTGGGATTTGTCCCTGTAGTACTGACTCTTAAACTTTAAGCACTTGTAGTGGGTTAGTCTGTCATGGAAGCAGATCAGAGAGGTAGCACATTGTTGATGGTAGCTGGTTAACTTGCATTAACTGTAATCAGAAGCTTTCTTACATCAACAGTGTAAGTAATTGACACTTCTGATTTCCTAAGGAAGCCTAAAATATGCTAAACTTGGGCGTTTTCTTTGCTTTTGTGTATATTATCTGTCTCTTTCTTAACACAACATGGAGATGTTCCTTCATTCAGATCTGTGAATAAAGGCTTTCTTGTCATTTCTGGGCTTTTTTTTTTTTTAAATGCATCTGCTACCAACAAAATGTGATCCTTTAAATCTCTACTTATCATTTGGAAACTTATGTTAACAACAGAAAGCTGCATGACAGGCTGAAAATCAAGAAGACAAATTGATGCATAAACTTGTGTTTATGCTGCTTCTTTTTAGCCCTAAGCTTAAGTTACGAGCTTGTTCCTGCTTTGTTGTAATGTCTTTCCAGTCAGAAGTAACTGGAATTTTCAGCTAATTTAATGGTAATTATTTATCCATATATTGGTAGTACTGAGTCATTTCAAAATCTCACTGATTTTCACAAAAAAGCTGCAACATTCTCTTTGGGGATCAACAAGGGAAGTCAACAAGTAAAAAACATAGGCACATGTCCAGGCTCTTTGTAATCACTCAGTTTAAAGGACACCAGGTCCATTTGTGGCTGTTGTGGTATCTCTGCCACCTAGCTCCTGCTGAAATAAGTGGGAGCTTGACCACTGTAGTGTTGACAGCAGGATAGATTTCTCTCGTGATATAATAGCAAATGACAAAACAGTTTCTCTAGTCAGAATTTCAATAGCAATGGATGCCAGCATATTACTACAAGTATGCTCAGCTCAGTTAGAAACTGAGGAAAAAAAAATCTTACAGTTTTCTTCCTTTTTAAAAAAAAAAATATTTGGATTTTATTTTTAGTAAGTACTGTAAAGGGTCATTTTTGTGTTATCTCCTCTGAGTAGGTGGTGGGGAGCTTGCTGTTTTATACACCAACAACAGAAATTACGTATAAGGTTTTGGTGATGAGAGAATAGTTGCAAGTTTTGTCATGCTGGTGTGAATCCAAAATTATTTTATTAAAATAAGTTCCCATAGAGAAATTTAAACTGGCATAGCTCCAATGGAAGGTAAAAATCAATCTGTTGGATGCAAATTTGTTAAACTACCAGAATGATTGTTTACTCCTTTCATGTCTTGTGTGGTTTAAATCAAATCTAGATGTCTTCTTCTTTAAGTTAATGGTGGTGTTTTACTATACTTCATGATGCTTGGGGAGTGTTTGACATCATCGTCTTATTCACAGCTTCCTTTGATGGGGAAAAGCATGCCATCAATCTTCCTTCTGTAAACAGTGCATCGTTTGTCCTACGCTTCTTGGAGAAGCTCTGCCACAGCCTGCAGTGTGATAATCTCTTCAGTAGCCAGCCTTTCAGCCCCTACATGGGATGTGCACACAGTCCTACAGAGTATGATAGGAACAAACCAGGTACTGTTAAATAACTCTTATCTTCGGGTCCTGATACTTTTGAGAAGTGTGGTGATTTTATAAAATGTAACTTTTTAATCTGTCTTTCTATGATGTGAATTAATGGAGATGAATATACTGAAGTTCCTGGTGAATTGGTTCCAGTGGGGTAGTGCTTTGACAGGATGGGGATAGCTCATACCACATATGCAGAAGTCATTGTGTTCAGCAAGCTCCTCCTTGTAGCCAAGCCAGGAAACATCTGTATTGTACTGCTGTGATGCTGCTAAAAGGACAAGCTCAAAACTTCACATCTCATTTGTTACATTTATGTTTGGATCATAAAATAAACTCATATAAAGATACTTACTGTCTTATGAGAAGGGGCTTTCCCTGAAAGGGAATTCAGTCCAGCCCTTCCCAGACCAGTAGAAGGTCCTTTCTTCCCTCTTTATTCACCTTACTCAATGGTGGCTTCAAAAATTTTACATTCTACTGTATACAGTCCAGTCTTCTAGTAGAAAACATGTGTTTTGCATGTGGTGTGATACTTGGTTGTGATATTTTGTATGAGGTCAGTATCTTTGTCTGCTACACCAGGAGTGTAGAATGAGGAGGAAATTAAATTACTTGTGCAAGGTCTCCCATCAGGTCGTTTGCAGGGCCTAGTATTACAAGTCCCAGCCCAAGGGCTTTCAGAAGCCATAGCTGAGAAAACCTTGATGTCAGGGCAATTCCATAAGATTCACTTTCAGTGTGAAGCTTCCTCACAGCTGTCTGATAGCTGAGTCTGTCTTCTTTAGAAAATAAAATATTCTATTCCCGTCTCCCCTTCCCCCTATTTCCAGTAGAAAAATTGTGTATAATTCTGTCTGTCATATGAAAGTCATTAGTTTTAACTCTTTTCAGAAAAGTAGCCGGGGTCAAGCTAGTTTGAGTGACGACAGTGTAAACTAAGCTGTACTTCAGCTTTGAAAGTTTGTATTGAAATGATTGAGTCCATGTGACACAAGAAATTGGACTATAACCTGGTGAATGGCTGATGTATGTCTTTGGTTTTGTTCTTGGACTTTCCCCATGAGCAGCTTTATGTTAGAATAATAGGTGGTAACTTTCCTCTTCACAGCAAAAGAAGAAATACCTGAAAACAGGAGCACTAAACGATACTCTCAGGACTCTCCACCGTATACTGCTCCTCTTTCCCCTAAGCTTCCCAGAAATGATGCTCATCCATCTGAAGGTAGTTACATTATGTCAGGATTATATATGAGGATTATTTATGATTTCAGTATTTCCAGTCAAAAAGGATTGAGTTCAGCGTATGTGTCTGGTTTGTCTCTAGCCTTTGACAGGTCAGGGTGAAAGTATGTTAATTATTGATCACTGGCACAGATTTTGCACTTAGGGAAGATCTACTGCAAGCTCCAGCAGTCCTTCTCCTAAACCTACTAGCCCTTTTTGTGAAGGGGCTCAAGCAAATAGGTGACGGATGAAGCCTCCTGCTTCATCTATGGCTATTTAGCAGAAAACCAATTGCCTTGAAATTGATTAGGAGATAAATTGGAAGCAACTCTTAATAATTCTAGGCTGGGGCCAATTTGTGACGAAGGATGTAGCCTGATGATACAGTTCAGCTGAGTGTATGGCTAGCTGCCACTGACAGTTGTGGCCTTTCCTTGCCTCCTTGTCCCTGCACTGGGTCCCTGGCCCCTGACTGGGTGGTGAGCTGAACCAGTGAACGAAAGCACAGAAGACATTTTGGTGAAGAGTAGTTTGCAGTTTACTTCTCTGAACTGAGTCACCGTGGACTCGGATGAGCCCAGGGAAGGGGGTTGAATAAAATGCAGATGTGGGCAGGTAGCCACGAAGCCTCCCTGGGGACAGCTGGCTCTTTGATTGATTTAGCTCACTGATGAGTAGCACCTTCCCTGCTCTGCAGTTCAGCTGCAGTAGCTGAGCACACATCTAGTCTTAGTCAGCCTCAGTTGTGAGGTAGAGCATCTGGGCTTAAACCTCAGTGAGACAGACTTAACAAAAATGTATTTCGTTGTTTTTTTGTGGGTTTCTTTTTAACTCTGCTACTTAACGGATTAAGCCACTTTCTCTTGCCACAAGATATTTGCATAGTGTTTCTAAAGGCTTTTTTGAAATATGACAGGGATTAGTCATTTCTTCCTTCATATTATTTTTTTCTTCTTTTTTGGAGATCCTCGGGTCATTTTCTGTCTACTAGCTTCAGTGGGGGCAGAGTAGTATCTTTTTCTGTGCAGATTAAAAAGTCATAGGACTACAGTCAAAGCAGAAAAGGATATTAAAATATTCAAAATGATAGTGTATTTAAAATGTTACATCTTATTATTTTATATATATGTAGTGTGCTCACTTCTTTGTATATAATAACAGCAGCAGAAAATATAGTTCTGCATTGATTATTGATTTCTGTGTCTTTCCAAAAGAAATACTGGCTTAATTCCACAGCTGTATTGTACACATAAGTCGGGTATTTCTGGTAGGTAACTTAATAATTGTGGAGCACTTATTATACTCAAATTAAATTGTTTCAGTTGGAGCAAAATAAATGTTTAAGTAGATCTACGATATATTGTTAAGACCTTCCTCAAAGTAAACATACATGCACATAGTGCTTTTTAATCCTTTTTTTTGCAAATGGATCCCTTTTACAGTTGAAGACAGTGTACTCCTTAAAATACATTTTAAGATCAATAGTTCATTATAAAGTACAGTTACTCAGATAAATAAAATAAGTGTTTTTCCATGTTTTCAGAGGTTTAAATTTGTACTCTGTGCATTTCAAGAGGCAAAGTGTTCTCTAGTGTTGAGTGTTTCCCATTAGGGCAATGTCCTCTGCTGAAAATCTGGAGGTAATTTTAGAGCGGTCAGTAATGGGTTGGTTAGCAAGAAAGATCTGCTCTCGAAAAGTTCTGGTTCCATTGAGACATAGTTGTCTTGGAATAGTTGTTTTGAAATACCATTTGAAGGCAAGATGGAATAATTGTGGGAAAGGGTCTTTCAAACAATTTGTTTTCCTTCTGATCTCCTCAGGGATATGTTTTGCAGATTTTACTCTCTCTCCTGCTCACTAACAGTTTCTTCTTAAAGTTATGTAAGATAAAGGAGGGGGGAGTGGGGAGTAACTATCTCCCTCCCCCTGGAAACAGCGTGTTCTTACTACTGTGGCTGATTACATCATTCCTGTTATGTATGAGGCAGAACAACTGACTTCTAATTCCCAGCGGAGCTTCAAGAAAACAAAACGTCCGATTCCTACTAAGGCCTTCAGTGTTTAAACAGTCTGTCATCCTTATATTTGAAACATAAGGCCTTTCATTGGCCTTTTATTAATCCACCCAGAGATCAGGCATTCTGCAGTGGAACCTCCTGTCTCTTTCCGTACCACTGTTACAACTGCTCAAAACGTCGAGGTAGGAGAAGTGTGTCATTCATTGCTCTGTGGATTGCAAAGCTCCAGTTGCTAGATGCCAGTTTTGAATCAGCTGTCATACCAGTTGACCTTTTTTTTGACAAGATTACAGCTGTTTTGTTTGTAGAGAAGCTCAATGGATGGAAAGGGAAGTGGATTGGACTCTGTAGTTGCTGAACAGAAACATCTTCTCTGAAAGATTATGGCCCAAGGAAATACACCAGCTTTTCCACCTTGTGTATGGGAATTGAGAATTTAAGATAAATTCAAATGCTGGTATCTTGGGGAAAAAAAACCAGAGTTGATCTTTCCTGGTCCTGTTTACTGTTGTTTACTTTAGGATATATAACGTCAGACAGAAATACAGGATATAATAGGAATAAATACAATTGAATTATTTGTCATACAGTCAGTTTTAAAAACCTTTTTGTCTTCAGAAATCTAGATGACATAAATCAATTATTTTTTTTAAAACCCTGTATTTAGGACCTCCACTTGTTTGCCATAACTACAGCAGTAACTACTGTATGTTTAAATACTCTAGTTGAAGCTTTCTGCTGGGGTGTACTGTCTCCATTGTTTCATCCTACCTTTCAAGACTTCTGAAATCTAAATCTACAGGTTCAGTCAGTTAAACCTTATGCTCCTTCATATAGGTTTGCTGTAGATATTTAAAGTGTCACCTCTGCTTTTTGGTCTCAGACTGAGATTTCTGTTTGTGGTTTCATTCTTTGCAGTTTTAATTTTCCCTTGGTTGGCTACCCTTTAATTTTATAGTTCATATCATTTACTACCTTTCTTAAAGTCTCTCTGAAATTCTATAGAACGATGACTTTTGCTTTTCATTTTGATAAGTTGCTGCAACTATGTCCAACTGACAAATGTGAAGAAGTTAGTTTTCTTGTTTGCTTTCTTTTAAAACTTCAGTAGCCACTTCTTTGCTTTTGTGATTCAAATTTAACAAACTAGAAAGTTTTACAGTGGCTGTTTTGAGGGTTGTATGTGTGAAAGAGAAGGGCTCATGTCCACAAAAGCTGTTTTATTCCATGACTATCAAGTTCAGTAAAAGATTTTACATTGTTTTGCAGGTCTTGCTTTACCAAATTCAATAAGTAGGGAGTTGAGTCTGAGTGCCTTTGTTCCCTTTCAGGATTATACTCTCTGAAGACCAAAATACACTTAACAGTTCTTCACTGCACTCAACTTTTAAACAGGTTTCAGCAGAGAACCTAAGACCTCGTGAAGCAAGTTGAAAACATGCATGAGAAGCTCACTGTTTTTTTTAGGAAAATACTCTTCCTTTAGTTTTAATGGGGTATTCACCCAAGAAATTCTTGAAAGTTGTCATATAAGAAGGGTAATAAAAACCTTATTTCAGGAACTTGTTTTGCAGAGCATACCACTTCTTATCCCAAAGAATAAGCTGCTTCACTAGCATATGTTTTATAATTTCACTAGAGTAATTTTCAAGATGGTAGTGTGGGGTTTACACTTCTGTGAACCCGTTAACTATATTTTCCAGCTCTTAAGTCTTCTGCCAAAGCAGCATTTGTTTCATACAGTTTTGTACGTCATGCTTCCAACTTCCCTCGCAGTAGATACTCGCCTGATGCAAACAGATAAGAATACATGTAACTGCTAGAGAATGGAGTGATATTCTTACTGATTTGGGGGGTTTTTTTCCCCCTCTCATAGCATGTTTCTCCCAATCAGACCTGAATTTGGTTGACTGAAAGTAGAATTTTCAGTCTCTCTTCCTGAGACCTGATTTAGTTCTTTGGTTTATTTTAACTTGCTCACTGGGTTCAGTAATTTACAGATATCTTTAGCTTTTCAGTCTGTACTTGTAGCCCCTGCCCCGTGCAAAGAACTAACTCTACATAGATAGGGTGCTGTGATCAAAACATGTTACGTTAGTGTGCCATCCCTGGCACTCAGCCTTCTGTGGCTTTGCCTGTAACCTGTTCAGTTTTTAATGGTGGCCTCTGTGTCTGAACATAGTGGGACCTAGAGATTATAATTGTCCACTTGTTCTGTTTATGAAATTAGTGAGTTCCTCTACTGTTTAGAACAAATTAAACAATTGTTAGTTAACATGACAGTTTTTATTTGTATTAAAAATTTATTGCAAGATAAAAGTAGCACATTTTTAATGGTTACATTTTGAGAGTATATTTTTTAAAAAGATAATGAAAATGCTTGACTAAGATTGCTTGATATATCAGTATTAATGTCAGACAGTTTTACCTCCCAGAATTTTCCTCTGTCACTTCTCTGTATTATTTAACAAATACAACTGAAATGATTTATGGAAGACTGTCTCAGTCTTGACATATTAAATCTTTTGCAACAAAAAGTGTTTTAAAAATACAATAGGAACCCAGTCATTACTTGAGGAAAAGGGACAAACATTCAGCAGCAGTGGTTGCCTCACAGGAGATCTGTTAACAGTTTTACAATCTGTCAGTATCTTCAAGAGAACATAGCAAGGCATTCGGTAACAAAGGTATAAAGTCCATCACTGAAGACGTTGAATATTGATGCTTGCTTTTTGTGTAGCAGAAACATTACCTATAGAAGAAAACAGCACTTCCAAAGAACACCGATTTTCTGAGGACTCTATGGATTCTGCACTTAGTTCTGTAAATCCTTCGAGCCCAGCCTGTCAAAATTCCACGGAATACCGTACTTCAGGGAGTTCAGCATATTACAGAAACTCCCTTCAGCCAGTGACTACTACCTCAAATTCAGCCCCAGTCCTGCGCAGGCTGTCCTTGAGCTCTGCTGGGAGCAGTGGCTACTATGAAGTTAGTAGGAATCGAATGCAGAGGCGAATTGAAGGTATGCTGTGTTACTAAACTTTCCAAAGCACGTAACTGCTTTTATTAATGTACAAAGTCTGGGAGCTGTGAATAAAGAAGTTCTTTGCCATAGAAAAGCTTGCATATGGAGTGAAATGTGCTGTTGCCAAGCATGTCAGGCTTGCTAACATAACTGCAAGTGCAGAAGTTAAGCCTGTTGGAACTAATGCTGCGGTGCAGTCTGGGGAGGGGGATCTTGCCTGTGGCACCTTCCTCTCAGGGCTGTTAAGGACCGTGCAGCAGGCTAGACTGAGGATGGCTGGTTATATGCACTTCATTTCCTGAGCGTCTTATCAGCTACTGCCATGTTGCTTAAATGTGGGGATAGGGTTTCCTCTTGTCCTTCCCTCTGTCTGCACAGCCTAACTTGCCTTTGCCACGTTCCCAGTTAATGACATCTTGGGACCCAGGAGCCAAGTACAAGTTGAACTAATCCCTCTAGGTATGTTGTAGTACTAATGTTTATGCTGCTGTAAATATTTGCAGTTATATAAGGCGTTTAAAGACAAATGGAATGGTTCAATGTTATTTGGAGGAAAATAAAACATCTTTCATTTTAGTATGTTGCAAAGAGTGTGTGATAAAAGCCACATGAATATTAAGAATATCTTATGTAAAATGAAGTGTGTTATTGCTGTATAGACTAGTGATACTTCTTCCTTTCACAATGTTTTTATACTAAAAGCTGCAAGTTCCACGACTGGACCAGATCTGAATTCACTAAAAAGGGAACCTTCAAGAATACTGAATAAGGATCCTTCCACCTGGTCAATAGAGGAAGTGATGCGTTTTGTGAAAGAAGCTGATCCCCAGGCACTAGCTCCGCACGCAGAACTCTTTAGGAGACATGTATGATGCATATCCATTCTGTTCTTGTAGATCATGATAATCTCCTAAAATACAACTGTCATGTCTGCTTTATTTGCAATTGAAGGTCAAATAGACTGTACTCGTGTATTAGAGGGAGGCTGAAAATTACATTTCCAACTGAAACTCCTCCTGAAATATATTTTCTCTGTGCTCCAGTCTTCTTAGACTAAAGTAAACACCCACTGTTTTCCAGCTGATATGGAATAACTCCAATACTGGAAGTATCTAAATTCTAATGGCCAACATCCGTGGTGCCTCTGTCATCCCTGGTACATCTAGCATTCTCATGTACAGTACGGGGGGCTCTTGGCCTACCTAGGCAACTCATCTGTAAGACAGTCTGCTTTGGAGACTGATTATCCCAAAGCAGAGATGCTGTTATGCCTCATTAGCTTTACACTTGGTCATTAATATTAAAATTCAGAGAATCAATTGAAATATTGAATTCATCTGTTTTGAAAAACAATGTGTAGGGTTTCATAAGATCTAACTAGATGTTGTATTTAGAGAGATAACACATCTCAGGTTCTCTGTGCTGTTTTTCGTCTCCCCTCTTCTTTCTCACTGTGCTTTTCTAAGGCAGGTTGCTCAGCAAGGAGCTGCTTTCTTAATTCCTTATAAATGTGGCCCTCCAAAAAGAGGTTGGCTTTCTCTTTAGTAGTATTTCACCCTTGTTCTGCGCCAGCTCCTACTAACAGTTAAATCTCAGGGTAAACTGGACTGGAAGGAGAACTCAAAATAACTTTTAACGGAGCTTCCTGTCTTGTGTTTTATTCTTAGTTGTACAACAAGACAAAATGAAACTTGTTTTGTCAGGTTTATGTTAAGGAAAAAAAAAAGACAGCACTTTATGTTGTTTTAAGGAACTCATTGCCTGCCTACAGTGTGTAATGCTACTAAGAGCTTCGGACTGTCACATTTCAGCAGCTTCTCAACCAGGCAGTTGAAATCTGACTAAGTTGTCCTTGGTCTTGATCCTAACAATCTGTCTGGGTTAACCTGGACATAGATCTGTCTTATTTCACAGATTTAGATGGTCTGTAACCCCTTCTTCATGTGACTGTTTGCATGCGCATGCCAGAATCCTCCCACAGCTGTGTTCAAGGTTCAGTGCAAGGCCTCGGTGCTCGGATCATTTAATCTCTAACTGCACAGACCTTCCTTTGCATCTTCTTTTTTTTCCCCTTGACCCATTCACTTTTTTTTTTCCCCCTGCTAGCGCCTAATTTTGAGGGCTATTTGGACAGGTTTTTTTACTTACTATAATTTTCTGTAGCGTCTTAAATTAAAAAGTACTAAAATAAGTTAAATTTCAGTGGTCATGTGTAAATATCAGATTTTACTAAGTTCCTGGTTTATATATCCTAGATAAATTTTTACTACAGTATAAACAAATACTATGTACTTTCCAGTTTTACCATGCAGCTTGTTAAAATAATTGTATGTTGTTGTGTTTATTCTCTCCTGCAGGAAATTGATGGGAAGGCACTACTCTTACTGAGGAGTGATATGATAATGAAATACATGGGACTGAAGCTGGGGCCTGCCCTAAAGCTGTGCTACCACATTGAAAGACTTAAACAAGGAAAGTACTAGCCAGTGGGGATACCACAAATACATGTGTTTGTATCACACTAAGCTCTCAGGTTCGCAGCCATCGCCTTTATGTGAAACTATTTTATCAATACAAATCATCTTTATTTCTTGAAAGTGCTCTCAAAATGTAAAAAAGACATTTAGGATAAAGAGGAGGAGGGGGGAAGTCTGCATTACATTCTAGTGTTTCGTGAGCTATTTCAGTGAATTTGCAGGGAAGGACGGGTGATCGTACTGGGGGGGGCAGGTCAGGTAACTGTGCTCTCCGAGTCCTGAAAAGCACATTCTCTGTAACAGACTTCAGCCAATGTGTTCATATTCAGAACCAAAACAGCTGAATCCCAAAGGAAATTAATAAAACAAACCAGCATCAGGTGTTAATAATTTTTACAAGGGTGGCTGTAAACTTATATATTGCAGGAAAAATTTGAAATAGAAGATCTCATCTCTGTAATGAATACTGTGTCTGGTCTTCCAGCAGAGTAATTCTCTAGTATCCTCTTCTAGATTATTTTTTCTAGATTTCCAGAAAGGGAATAGCCATATGAGTTGGTTGTGGGGAATGGAGGTGTGGGGAGGAGGGAAGGCTTGTAGAAAAGGGGGGCTTAATACAAATATAAGCTTTTATAAAGTGTGATTATCAGTCCTTTGGTAAGTTATGAGGACAAATATACGGTATATTGTCAATTTTGCAGGCAATAAATATTTCTGTTTCATGGAAGGGCATATTGGCTGTAGAAACAGCCGTTTCCGGGACGTTCTGATTTAACTGGAACAACACATCCACGTTTTAAACATTCCGGGTTTTTTTTGCTAAGCTAGGCATGGATATATGTGTTCGTGCTTTTTCTATATACATGTGTATGTGTTGGGGAAATACATACTATATATATAAAAATATACATACACACTGTACATATGTATTCAGTTTTTTAATGTGTACGTTGCACTGTGCCAGAGAGAACTGTACAATTTCCTGTTGTGTTTTTTGTTGTTTTTTTTTTTTACCAGTGAATTTAGTCATGTACTACTTTCGTATTCATTAGCACCTGTTTAATTTGTTGTCCATTCTTGGAGTCAGAAGGTGACAAACAATCAAAGAGCGGGTTTATTCCTACAGGCAAGATCCCTGTACTATGCAATGCTCTTGGTTATTCATCCCTTAACTCTGAGCCATATGTTCTGGTATATTTCTGGAAAGCCACATTTGATTCCCATGTTTTGGGCTTATATTTCCTATAAGGAAGTGCTACTATGTAACTGATAAGCCTTTTTTGGGTAAAATTGGTGCTCTTTGTATAAGCTGCAAGAATGAGTAGTGATAATAAAGCAGTTTGTTGTCGCTGCCAATTGTAATATACATCAGGGACGAGAAAATATACTTTCTGTGTAGGAAACTGAATGTACTGTATGTAATAGTCAAGTGATAAAAGCTATTTGCTAGAGAAGGTGTAGTCCTAAAATGGTAGATTTTATTATATTTCTTACTGCCTTTTTATATGAAAACATATAGTATAAATGTATTTTTTACAAATTCCTTTTTTGATAATGCCTTGCTTTACCAATAGTCTGATACTCCTCAGGTTTCAGCAGAGATACTGCTGCAAAATAATAAATTTTGTGGCTCGCAAGTGTCCAAGTATTTTGTTAGTTTAAGCGACTGCAATGCAATTTTAATTTAGCAAGTCGTTTGGACTTTGAGAATGGTTTTTATTATTACATTATTAGACATTTGATACTCAAGGTTATCTATATTGATTTGTTTTGCATATCTTTTGTGGTGCATGTATGCTTAGATGAGCATGCTCTTTATAGTAAGAAAAGGTCAGAGCATTGATTGGAGAAACAGAATATTTTTTTTTCTTTGTGTTAGGAAAATACTGACTTGATTGGTGGTGTAACCATATGAAAGTTGGTTATGTATTGAGGAAAACGTCATGTCCCACATGCTCAAGAGTATTGTTTATACCTTATTTCTTCCACGCTTTATTATGCTGAATTTCAGAGTCCTTTAGTGTAGAAAAATCTCATCTGATTTAAATGGACGTAATTGACTGAAAACAGTTTTCATTTTTTACATGGCCATTGGCATAAGAAAAACAAAGATGTTTGAATTTTCTGTTTGGCCTTTATGGAATGATATTTTTGTACATGGCACTATTATGGATATAAATATTTGTTTGAGGCATTCTGTGCACCCGTGTGCCCAGGATTACTGTGATGTTGCAGTACCAGAATTTCACCATGTGCTATAGCATGATATTCAAGCATTTGAAGCGTTGTAGCAGAATATATTTTTTATTCTTTATTTTCAATGGGATGTTCTTATCTATTGACAAAAATAAAATAGTTTGTTCATTGTTATAACTGTCTGTTTTGTTTGGCGTTGTGCGTACGTGTGAGCGCTGTTTGCGTAGGCAAGGGTGGCTATCTTATCTGGCATTTGACAGTTCTTGACAGTTCATGTAAACATCTGATGTAAGAAAGTTTAAATCAAAAGGGTAAAATCATTTCAATGTTGTTTATCTGAAGCAATTAATGTTTGAACCAGGGTTGATCCATGCTTTCAAAATAACAGCTTATTATATTCAACTCTTTAGTTTTGCATACAGCATTTTGCCACTTACAGCTTACAGAATTCCCATATAACCACTGAAGGAAAGGTGCTGCTAAAACCTGTTTTGTCCTGTGTTCAGATGAAGAAGACCTGAAGTATTTTAAATCAAAGCAGCTAATAGCAGTAGGTTTGAACTTCATACACTTAATGCTTGCTTATTTCTATGGTATAGAAGTCTCTTGTTCCAGCTGCTGTTCACAGTGATCAGCCTGTACTTGAGAAGTAACTTAAATTGGGTTAATGATAACCTCAAATCCTGCACAGGCAAATTATGGAACTTGGAGGTCTCTAGTGACAATAGTCCGGAGGCGTTTTGCATCTGATCTCTCTCAAAAGATACTGAATACCATTCTGTTACATATTTGATATAAAAGACAGCGTGATGTATTCTTTTTCTCTGAGTTGCTTTTCTATCAACAGGGATTCATCTGCTTATTTGGTTCTATATCTTTCAGTCATCTTGCAAGACAGAGCAGCTCATGTCCAGCCAAATTGGAGCAGAGGCTGGTAGCCATTGTTTTAAGATAATTTGTGTTGTACTATTTATTTGTTCTGTTTCTGGTTTGAGCTGACTGAGTTTTTTGCTGTTCTGCAGTCACAGGATCATAGAATGGTTTGGGTTGGAAGGGACCTTAAAGATCATCTAGTTCCAACCCCCCTGCCATGGGCAGGGACACCTCCTGCTAGACCAGGTTGCTCAAGGCCCCATCCAACCTGGCCTTGAACACATTATCAAAGAATATCTTAAGTCTGCTTGGTGTTGTTGTCTAGACCAATTATGAACCTTTTATGCGTGGTTCTCTATACTAGTTATTCTGAATCTATATAATTTTTAAAAGCTTTTTCTATAATAGACTTAAAATAGTAACTGGAAATAAGTGTATTGAAAGCTGTATAGAAAGCAGTGCTTCAGGGAAAATAAAAAATACTGATCAGCATAGATATGAGGGTTTTCAAATTAAATGTAGCAGAGTTTGTATCTACAGCTTTTTGTGTTTCTAGGTTTATCTTGTATCTACCCCATTCTAAGTAAGAGTTGAGGAGTCTATCACAGAATCGAGGACTCCCTTATGAGGAAAGGTTGAGGGAGCTGGGTCTCTTTAGCTTGGAAAAAAGGAGACTGAGGGGTGACCTTATTAATGTTTATAAATTTGTTAAGGGAGAGTGTCAGGAGGATGGAGCCAAACTCTTCTCAGTGGCATCCAATGATAGGACAAGAGGCAACGGGTATAAGCTGGAACATAGGAGGTTCCACCTAAATATGAGAAGAAACTTCTTCACAGTGAGGGTGACAGAGCACTGGAACGGGCTGCCCAGGGAGGTTGTGGAGTCTCCTTCTCTGGAGACGTTTAAAGCCTACTTGGACGTGTTCCTGTGCAACTTGGTCCAGGTGATCCTGCTCCAGCGGGGGGATTGGACTAGATGATCTTTCGAGGTCCCTTCCAATCCCTAACATTCTGTGATTCTGTGACTAGTTGAGATTGAAAGGGACCTCAGGAAGTCATCTGGTCCACCCCCAGCCAATTCACCCTCATGGTGAAAAAGTGTTTCCTAATATTCAGAAAGAACTTCCTGTGCCATTGCCTCTGGTCCCATCACTGGGCACCTCTGAAAGGATCCTGGCTCTGTCCTCTTTGCACCCCCCCTTCAAGTATTTATATACATTGATGAGATCACCCCTGAGCCTTCTGTTCTCCAGGCTGAACAATCTCAGCTCTCTCAACCTTTCCTAATAAGAGAAATGCACCAGTCCCTTTGTTATCTTTGTGGCCCTTTATTGGACTCTTTCTAATATGTCTGTGCCTCTCGTACTGGGGAGCCCACAGCAGGACACAGTACTCCAAGTGTGGCTTCACCGGTGTTGAGGGGAGGGGAAGAATCATTTCCCTCTACCTTCTGGCAGCACCCCTACTCATGCAGCCAGGATACCATCCTGGACATTATCCACTGATCTCCCCTCATCTAACAGGCCAGTTGTCTCATCATGGAAGTTTTTCAAGTTGGTCAAATGTGACTTCCTCTTGGTGAAGCTATGCTGACTACTCCTGATGATGATCATCTTGCTTCCATGCCTGAAAATGGATTTCCAGCATTACCTGCTCCATCACTTTACAAGGGATGGAGGTGAGGCTGACTACCTTATAGTTCCCTGGGTCCTCCTCTCTGCCCTCCTTCAAGATAGGAGTGACATCTGCTTTCCTCTGGCCTTTAGGCACTTATTCTATTCATCGTGATCAATCAAAAATTATGGAGAGTGGCCTTGCANTTGAGATTGAAAGGGACCTCAGGAAGTCATCTGGTCCACCCCCAGCCAATTCACCCTCATGGTGAAAAAGTGTTTCNTCATCAGCCAGCTCCTTCAGCACTTATGGATACATCCCATAGAGCCTCTTAGATTTATGTATGTCCACTTTTCATAAGTATTCCCTGACATCCTTTTCCACCAAGGGTCCGTTGTTCTTGCTCCAGCCTTTCCCCCTGGTTTCTAGGACATGGGATTCCTGAAGGCCTAATAAAAGCTGAGGCAAAGGTGGCACTCAGTACTTCATCCCTTTCCATGTTCAGTGTAATGAGGTCCCCTGTTTCATTCAGCAGTGGGCCCAGATTTCCCCAGTCTTCCTTTTGTCACCTATATATAGAGTGTAGTCTATTTTAGTGCAGTATCATGTAACAAAACACATTTTAAAAGTGGATAGCAGTATTTTTTTATTTTGATTGGCTAGCTAGTTACATAATGGAGTAAAATGAACATTAAATTCCAACATTAGATGTGCGAACCTGTCCTAAAAGTTATGGGTGTCTTCATCTTTCTGCTGCTCTTTCTGCTGAATTGAAGCTATGTAGAGTTAGGCTGGCTTGGTTTAAAGAGGGGGAAAAAAAAAAGATACTCCCTTGAGATCAATTTCAAAGGTCATATATTCCTCCTCTCTTTTTTTATTACATGTAAAACTATTGGAGTGAGTAAAAAGTGCTCGTTTGGAACTGCCTCAGAGTGATGCAGGGAGGCAGAAGCTGATTTCACATCCATTTCAGTGGTGAAATGATTGCTGCTTGTTTCCCAAGCCTTGACTATAATCTTTCGCTCTGTAAAGCTTCCTAACAAGCCCCTAATCCTGGGATTGTGTTCCCCCAACTGCCAGTGTTCCTGTTGCTTCAAAGGTCACACAGAGCCATTTTGAGACTTTATCTTCTTAAAATCTGAATGATCTGTTGTAAACTTGCTGTGTTTTGAGTCTGCAACTATGAGACACTTCATGTTTTTTTTAAACTGTTGTGTTTTTTTCAGTGAGAACCTCAGCAATTTTATTTTTTTTTAATAGCAAAATATTTTGCTACTTTCTGCTCTTGGTGGTTTATCCTAAATAAATTCTCATGGCTGTGGCTGCGTAGATGATGGGAGTTCTATGTGTACTTAAAATATGCCATTACACTGGTCCAATAGGCTTTTAAATCCCTCACTTACGTGAATCATCCATCCCTGTCCTAGCAGATCATTTTGATTAGCTGTAATTTGTCCCATTTGAATCAGAATTAGCTTCCACCAGCTCCAGAATCTCCCAGTCCTGCTGTACGAGCTGAGGAGTCCTGCATGAGCTGCTTCTCTCGTAGCTTTATGGACCACTGCTAGTTTTATTTCAGCTTTCATTATCTGCAGGGGAACTGTTTAGTGCTGATAGCGAAGGCTGCACACCTCTACTTCCTTCCCTTTTAACACACATTTTCATCCACAGAGGTTCACTTTTCAGCCTCCAAAATCAAAGCCCTTCCAGGACAAACAGTACAAGCAAACAGATGCCAGCAGAAGAGGAAAGGGAGATTGCATCCCGTGTTGTGTGAACAGACAAATGCGAACAGATGTACGGCTCAAAGCTGGCAGAAACCTCCTCTGCCAGTGCTTCCTATCTAGTTATGACAGCTGGAAGGAAATGAATACACCACAAAACCACCATGGTAATTGCCATTACCCTGTGTTGGCAGTCTCAGCGCTGAGGTCAAGAACTGGAAAGACAAAGACTCATCTACCCTTCCAGGTGGAAGCTGAGGCAAGTGGCAAGGCACTGGGAAAAATCTTAATGAATGGTGGTGCACCTTAGAAAGTCTGGTGTTCAAATGCAAGAGGCCATAATTTTGCCCCTTTCTTCCTTTCTCATACTTAGTCTTTTTCAGTAGTTATGGAAGCACTCTTTCCCAAAGCTATTGTGCTAATGCTGTCTAGATCCCTAAATGGGGTTTTCAAACAGGCCTGAACTCTTCTTCCCTCAACGTCCATCTCTCCAAACTGGTGCTACCAAACAGGTCTTCCTCTTATTGGAGACACTTTTGAAGGAAGGGTCTTTGCTTGTGCCTCTTACTCTTTCCTGTTTTGAAAATTAAAAAAAGAACTCTGCAGCTTGCTTGCTTGATCTCTGATGAACGTACCAGTCCATGCCTGGGAATGTTGGTGGTACTCTGCTATGAACAGATGCCTCTCACCAGGGAGATACTACTCAAGGTGTGGTCTACAAAATGCTTTTCTGTCTCTCAGTCCGTGTCTCTTTTCCAAGTCCCTGTGCTCACACGAACAAAACCATAAGGAGCAGGAAATTAAGAAATAAATGCTCAATTTTAGTCTACAATTGGTTTATGCTTGTGTTTTAGGGGTGAGGAGGTCATTGTAATGTGCTTGGGATGTACTGCTTGTTAGGCTTAATTTGCAGTGGGGAGGGGCTGGGGAGTTTTCTGGTTGGTTCATTTTAGTTTTGGGGGGGTTTGTTGTGGGGTTTTTGAACTGAATGCCGTCATCTGTTAATTTATTTTTAAGGGACCAGCTTAGCAGAAGGGAGCGTGTTACTTTCATACATCTTTGCATTCACTGAAGTGCATTAATTGTAAACTGTCTTTGCCTGGGTGGTGTTTGGCTACAGGAAATGAACAGGTTGGGGAAAGATTAAATGTTTTGAAAGAAAACAGAAATGGAAGCCTGGGATGAGTGATAGGGTTTGCTTGCAATAAACATAGGAAGGAAAATATATGAAGAATGAAGTAATGGAAAATCAGAAAGGAGAAAACCAGGTGGATATATTAACTTAAACGGTTTCAGATATGGATGCACTGACTGTTGAGTCATGACTAGTGTCTTTGACTGTTTGAGCTGAGAGTTTAAAGAGGAAAGTTAAAATTTAACATTTTGAACCATGTCAGAAGTGCGAAATATTTTATCTTGACATGATTTCATCTGAAAATGTGGGGTGAATCCTTGTAATTATTCTTGGGGCATCTTCTCTCTGTCCTTAAATTCTTTCTTCCTAATTGAATGAGCTGCTGCTACTATCTCCCTCTTGATGTGATTTCTTTTAAAGCCAGACCAGCTGAGGAGCCAAAACCTAGGAATACAGCATTGGGTTTAATTTCATGTAACTTCATGTCTTTATATCATAGTTGTCTAGACTCTCTCATTGTAATCCATGGATGTCTATCTGACTGAGTTGAGGGTATGAGTGATCTGACCAGATGCCAACATCTACTTTACAAAGATCAATACTTCTTTTGACTCTCAGCTTTATTGACTAGTTTTCCAGTATCTATTGTTGAAGGCTCGATACCTATCTCACTTAACTTCAGCATGTGAGTGAATTCCCTGCCTAAAGTGCTGTTTGTTGCAAGTGAGATAGAACAATCTCCTTACTTGAGTCCTTAATTGAAAGACCTACTTGGTGTTCAGAAGAAAATGTTTAGATGCAGATTGTACTACCCAAGAAATGCTGACCAAATCCCACGGTCTACCACACAAGGAGTCTCACTCAAAAGTCCACATCCAGAATATCTAGCCCAAAAAGTCTGTTCATAGAGAATATTTCTGCTCTCTTAGATCTTTGTTGTTGTACAGTCAGAGCACTCCTGTGTATCTCCTGTTTAAAGTGGCAAAAGATGGAAAACAAGCATTTAAATATTCTGTTGATCTTTTTTAACCCCACTCTGACCCACCTGTACACAAATATGAGTAGTGCTGGTTGACAGCGGCATGTGCATCATCAGGCTTTAAGATCAAGTGTGGTGGCTTTGTGCCATAGTGGTTGAGCTGTGGAGAGTCTCTGAAGGGCCAGCATGTGCTTGCTTTTGCTGCTCCATGCTCTGTGGACTAAGCTTTCAAGGTAGTTATTTTGAAACATTTGTTTAAAGAATGAAAAATACACTCGATATTTTTATGACTATGAATCCAGGTAGGGGTTTTTTTTCTCAATAAACAAGAGATGACTTGTGTATGAGGAGCCTCAAAAATGAATAGCTTTCCCATGCTTACTGATTGGACTTTCAGGGGTTTTCTTGCAGTACATAAGCTCCAGAAAGAAGGACCTCCTTGTTTTGTGTCACAGTGACACACCCTTGGAGTGCGAGATGCCCAACTAGGACAAAATGTTGCCTATCTTCAGTTCAGAGGCAATGAAAGATGGGAACTCCATTGGTGAGGATGTGGTGGGAAGGGTGATATTGAAACAATGCAGAAAATGTGACCGTTTTGAGACAGCTGTGGGCTAAGGAACAGCAGTAATCCCAGAAGTGAGGGGGGGGCCGGGCACAAGCCAATGCAGGGATGTGATGTGTCTGTTACCAGTGCTTCACTGGAAACATGCATTTCTTAAAAGTGAAAACTTTTTTTTAACCTGGAAATTAGATTTGAGATACTTGATTAAATTGTACCCTGCCATTTGCTCTTTTAATTTTCCCCTCTTAGTCTGAAAGCATCCTAATAATTTCAGTCCCAGGATATGATGCTATTATTGTAGGAGAGCTTGGGATACAGAGGCACAAAGCAGTGCTAAATAGTTTAGCGATTAGCAATTTTTCTCCCCAAACATGAAGAAATGTTTCAGATGGTTCAACAACAGAATGGATTTTCCTAGCAGGGCTGTGATACCGGGGTTTTAACAACTGTGGAAAATATGCTTTCCACACTAAAATTAGGGGATTTGCTTGTGTGTGTGTGGGACCGCCCCAGAGTACTCTGAATTGCAAACTTCAGCATTAAGAGCATGTGGTACAGTCTAAAAGAAATGAAACTTTAAATAAGAGGAGGGGGAAGCATTGGAAAAAAGTGAAAGGTGCATGAAAAAAGCAAATTGCACAAATTAACATCATTAATGTCATGGTGGCAGGCTGGCTGCGTTTGGGAAGGCAGGAACCGATCCCAGCCAGAGGAAAACAAGGTCTTTGATTGAGCCCTTCAGCATGTTTTTATAAACTTGAGCACAAAAAGAAACTAAAACATCTGGCACCAGGATATTATGCAATGTTGTTTTATGTTATTTTCATTGTCTAAGATTCTTCATGAGGACTGTTAACGAGTTGCTTATTGTTGCCGGATTGTTGTCCTGAGGTGCCTCTGCACAAGTGAAGGGGCATGGGCTCCTCTGAATTGCTCCCTTTGGTGCTCGGTGGCCACTTCTGTGCCAGCCAGTTTCCCCCGAAATCTTCTGCATGCAAGAAGTGTGTGAAGCTGCTCCTTGAGCCCCTCTCGGTCAGACCTCTGCAAGGATGTGCCAGGTGTGTAATCATCTTGGTGCTTGGGGAGGAGCTGAGCAGAAGATGGGTGGAAGTCATTAAAAAAGTTGGCACTGATCAGGAGACATATTGGCATATCAGTTTGATAGTAGATAGGAGCGTGGGTGGTAGGAGAGCCTAGTGTCATGCATATTACTGCAGGCCTGTGATATGCAGAAATGGATCCTTTGCAGTTCTCCTTCCCCTCCCCTTCCCTCCAGGCTGGGTTTGTTGCTGCTCTTCCCCATCACCTGCTGTGTCAGGGCAGGAGCAGGAAGGCCACAGTGCCTTGCATGCCCTGCATGTGTGTGATTTGATGTACAGTCTCCCCCCTACTCTCACTTGTCAGCTGCCTTCAGCCCAAGAAAGCGTTACCCTCCCAGTGCTCAGTGCTCACCTTTCTTCCTGCTTTCGCTAAGCTGTGTGGACCTGGAGCCTTGTCTTTGAAGCTGACACCCTCCTTTTCTCTGTCTCATATCCAGGGGCTGCAGCTTTGCTTCTGCTTTTCATTCTCTGGCTGGCTTTAATAAAGGTGCAATGTGTACAGGCCTGGAGGTGGCTCTTATCTCGGCTTCCACTGCCAGCTGTCATCCCCACATTCTCCATCTTTTTCTCATACACATAATTGTCTGCATCTTACCTGACTGCTTGTCTCTTCTCTTAGGCTAAAAATTGCCTGGTCCTGGTAAGTTCTCTGGCTGAGAAGCTGCTCTCATTCTTCTTTTGGATTCACTCATGTTGCTACCAGCGAACTCCATGTGCTGAAGCCTTAGCTGTGCACCCCTGGTCCCAAGGCCATGCCTTGGACAGCACAGGGGAAGGGGACTGGCTGCCCCATGGAGCAAGGGGCTCTAGGCTGGTGCATCTGAGCTCTCCCACCCCTGCCTGAGGCTGTCATGTACCATGGCTTTGATCTGAGATGCACAGCCCTGCTCCCCTCCTTGGATTTGGTGTCTGGCTTCCTGTGAAGTCTTTGCCTGATGCAAGGAAGAGAGCAGAGGGGAATGTAACCCATCCTCACAACCCTCTTCCCTCTCACCACCCCCTAGTAAAAGCTCACACTCAAAGTCCAAGTCAAAGGAAGCTTGGAGCTAACAAGGGGTGTCCTTGAGGGTCTGCACTACTCTTCTCTCTCCCTTGCATATACAAATCATTGTAAAACATCTTCCTCCTACCATTACAGCTTAATGACTTTCCCTTCAACTTCACAAGAGGTATTAATGTCTCCATTAACAGCCACCAGAAATGGAAGTTCCATATATTATGAGTGCCTCAGCGTGTCCTTCTCCTCATACAGAAGTTTCAGAAGCAGTTAAAATGTAGCCCTGTAGAAAATTAATGGCTCAATATACAAAATCTGTAATTGCTGCTACAGGCGAGGAGGAGGAGGAGGAGGAGGAGGAGGAGGGGGAAGTGCTCAATCTTGGTGTAATTAAGTACCTTGTTCTGTGGCTGCTTCTCCCCCATGCCGACTGGATGTAGGACTCGTGCCTCACTCCCAAGGGATGGTGGGAGGCAAATGGTCCCTACTTAGTGTCATTTGCCCAACAGAGTTAAACATCAGGAGAGATGCTGGTGTACGGCTCCTCTTCCTGTGGCACAGCCTTGCAGACTAAGGTTGCATGAAAGCGTAGCAGGGGAGGGAGAAGGAGCTACCCTAAGCCTTCCTGGAAGGGTGCTGTTCTGAATATCCCCCCTGCCACTGCAGTTTAAGCAATGGAAAAAACAGGCTATGGAATGAATTAAGCCCAATCTGCTCTCTCCATCCATTTCTAGCATGGTGGCTCCTGGCTGTGTCACCTTAAGGGGGACATCTGTGGTGACCAGCAGCACCGAAGAGCTTGGTCCTTATAGAGATGCCCCCATAAAGCCAGGGGGGACAGTCCTGGGTGGGGCAAAGGGGGATGCTAGGACATTTGAAGCCTGCTCTGTTTTTTCTCAGCCCTGTCTCAGAGAGGGAAGGCTGCAGTTACTCTTGTAATGGCCTGGGGGATGATGCATCTGCAGGGCTGCTGGTCTGGTCTGCCTTTACAGCTGGTACCAGTTGGCTTTAAACTGAATTAGTCGCCCGAAGACATGGAGTGTTTTGAAAGTGCTTGTATGGGTTTATAAAGGCATAAAGCTCATTTAGCCTAATTTGTTGTCAGGGTTTCTAGGGCTGGTGGTCTAAATTCAGTTAAGCCAGACCACTGTGTGCAGAGTGGGCTGGGAGGTAGCCTGGGCATTGAAGTACCAGTAGCTCCCAGTAAAGGCCTGAGAAGACGGGATGACCTCAGCAGCTGCAGCCATGATCACCGATGGGTGCTGTTCTAGCTGTCACAGGTGCCCCATAGCTGGCAGGAGAGGTGCACATCATCTGGACACCCTCCCTCCAACTGCTGAGGGTGCTGATGCTTGCACAAGGGTGGTGGGATCAGGGCAGTCAGTGCAGCAGATGTAACCACCAGCATGAGAAGCACATACATTTTAAGGAAAAAAAAAAAAAATTAAAATCCCAGAAACTTCTTTTGAACTTGCTTCTGTCAACTGTGAAATAATAAGTGACAGCAGATAATGCTGTGACCTTCTTTTTAAGTAATCTGGTGTAGCCCTGGGGAAAACTACATTTTCAGATTTCTGACACTCTGGAATGGGCTCAGCCAAAACAGAGTGGGACAGTGACAACAGGGATGGCTATTCTAAGGGATGTCGAAATCCGGAGCACTCTGCAATAACCAGAAGATGACACATTTCATCAGCACAGTTTCTTGGAAGGAGCAAAACAAAGTAGCAGAGTATTTTCAATTAAGGCAAAAACCCAACCTTAAAAAAATACAGTCAGATGGCTAAACATTAATGAATCCATCAACACTTCACACTTTTCTGACCACTGTCAGTTCTGCCAGCTTTGGGAGAAAAAAAGGCTTTAAAAGTACTTAAAAAGCAGGAGTTTTGACAGAATTTGATGCTGCACTTAAGTGAAAGTCCCCCATTTTCATATTAAGCAAGAGGGCAGCGATCCTTCAGCCCAAGAAAAGAGAAACAGCATGCCTTTCCTAACCTCCTAATGCATTTTCTGAATAGAGAATTGGTGTCTGCTGGCATCAAAAGTTTCAACAGGTTTTGGCAAGACACCAGTGCCTAAGGATAGGATTAGTCTTCTAACCTTCACGTTTCTTCTTTGGGCAACTCTTCATTGCGTGAACTGCAAAAACCTTCCCAAAACCGTCCAAGAGGAGTCTTGGAAGTAGCTTGGCTGCAGCTTGGTAAAGGAAGGTGCAGTTAGCATGCAACAGCATCCAGCCCGTGGGTTTACAATGGCTTTTTTTATTTGACAGTACTGGTGCAGTGATGGGAACATGTCAGTTGAACTACTAACAAAAAAGTGTTTTTCTATGTAACAGATCCAGCTACAAAAAAAGCAGCGCCCACCAAACCTTGTTCTCTCACGTTTGTCCTTCTGTTGGGATGGATTTTGCAAGTAAGCTGCGTGAACTGAAAAGCCCACAGACCATCATGTGTCTCCAGCTCGTTTCCATCCACAAGTGCAAAACCATAACCTACCAGAACTTTTATTTTAATTGTACATTCACATTTCTCCACTGACGTAGGTGGCTCGTACACTGCCAAGTGATAAAGTTACACAGTTCTGTTCTTTCATCGGCACTGATTTCAGCCGTCAAAGAAACTTAGAAAACTAACAATAGACAACTTTTTCATAGATCTCTAGTCAGGCTGGGAAAAATTATGTAACTTTTTCTTCCCTTCCCACCCCCACAGCAACCAGATTCTCCTGACTTTCAGGCTTTTCTCTTTCAAATGATTGATGACATTACTAAATATTTTAAGATGGTTTCCTGTGGGTCTTTCACAATAAAGCTGGCATTAGGTGCACATTGGGCTGTACCACTCGCTCTCACTTCTCTGGAAGCTCATTTGGGCACATCGTTAGCATCTGTTGTGACGTGTTCTCCGACAGCACTGTGAGACAATGTAATTTTTCTTAGCCTACCATTTTTTCTTCACGTTTCAGGCTCATCACAAGTCAGTTGCGGCGCTTTACAGTTTACAGACTTTTTGCCAAGCCTTCTCTGTACACTGAAAGCAATTCAGAAATGACAAAAAAATGCCGCAACCAATTAGCACGTACAAACATTTATTTTGAAATTTCCATTCCAACCGTTATGAAGAATTACATCATCAAAGCACTTTATGGCAGTGAAAATAGCTCTTACCCCTCTGACTCATCCATTACTCCATTAAAGCTGCAAAATGTGCAATCTGCTTGAAAAATAGGTTGCTTTTTATTCAGTTTCCCATGAAAAGTCAAAATTCAATAACAAAACAAACAAACAAAAACGAAAAGGAAAAAAAAAATCAAACAACCCAGCTTATAGGGACTCTACATCCAATCCTCTCCCCCTTCCCCAAAAAATAACTTACAAAGATAGTTTAAAGTTTTAAATGAGTTTAAAACCAAGTGCATCTTTTTAATTATTTTTTCTTCTTCTTCTTCTCATAATAATCTTAAAATTCTAAAAACCCATAATTTACTTTCTTGGAAAAAAGGCAGCGAGCCGTTGCTTCTTGATTGGAAGAATATGTATCTCAGGTGAGTTCATTTTCTTTAGTTTTACGCTCCTGTTTTTGACGGGTTTCCTGAGGGCCTCAGTGCTGTCCCGGGGCTCGGGCGGGCTCTTGACGTCGTAGCACTGCAGCACAGAGTCCTGGGGCAGGTCCCTTTTGAAGGAAAAGTTTTTGGTGGAGACCCCCGAGAGGCCCTTGATCTTGCCGCAGAAGATGGTGGGCACGGCGTCCTTGACGGAGACAATGACTTTGGCTGTCTGCGAGGTGCTGACAATCTCGATGTTGTTGCCAGCCTTGGGCTCGCAGCCCGCCCTGCCCGTCTGCTCCACCAGCCACTTCTGCGGCTGCCGCAGCAGCTCGGCCGCCCCACCGCTCACACCCCTGCCCTCCACCTTGCTTGGTGCCTCCTGGGGCTTGCAGGGGGCAAAGGGGGCAGCCGGGCCGGGGAGCTTGTCCGGGGTGGCCTGAGCACTGGCCTCAGCGGCCGCGGTGGAACCAACACCGGCCACCTCCCCGTGGGGTCCCCCTGGCTTGCGGCAGGAGGCGAGGGACAGGTCCAGGGCCCCGTCCTCAGGCGGCGGGGTGACCTCGCTGGCCTGGGGTGCGGCAGGTGGCCCTTTCATGGAGAGGTCCAGCGCCTCGTTCTCACCACCCATCTTGATGACAGTGTGGCGGCTCAGCTGGGGAAACTCCCGCGGGTGCAGGAGGTCAAAGGGCTTTGTCTCCTCCTTCTCCAGGGGTGTCTGGGTGCCCTTGCAGGAGTTGAGGGTGAAGAGTGGTGGCTTAGGCGGGTCAGGGGTCACCTTGGCCTCGGTGCCGTGGGGCACAGGGATAGGGACGGGGATGGGGATGGGGACGGGAACAGGCAGGGGCACAATGACAGGGTAGGGCACCAGCAGCGTGGCAGGGGGCACCAGTGGGGAGAGGGGCGAGCTGAAGGCCTGAGGCGGGAGGGGGGTGTAGTCTGGGGGGGGCTGGCAGGGAGTAGAGCCCAGGGCGCCCTGCGAGGGAAACAGGTCCTGAAGGACGGCGGCAAACCCTGGCGTCTGAAAGACGGGGGGCAGGACGGGCTCCTGTGCTTGGCCGGAGGGCTTGGGGTCCAGGAGCTGGGGCTGCCCGACGGGAGCGGTGGTGCTGGGGAAGAGGCTGGCGTGCAGGGGGCTGGTGGGGCAGGTGGCCCCCGGGGGCAGCACCAGGGGCGAGTTCAGGTGCTGGAAGACGTGCTGCTCCAGGAGGACGGGCAGCGGGACGGGGCCCTGGGTGGTCATGACGTAGGGGGTGGTGGCATTGGTGGCTGGCATCTGCGGGGCAGTGCTGCCGGCGACCTGCAGGTGGATAGGCAGGACAACGGGGCTGTCCCCTAGGCAGATGGGCTGCAGCACCGTGGCTGCCACCTTCAGGGCCACCCCGCTCTGCGACTCGGCTGGCGGCGTCAGGATGGAGGGCGCAGGGACTGTCACCAGCGGGGACAGGGCTTTCTTCATCAAGTCGGCCGAGTTGATGTTCCAGGCCTCTGCTGTGATCAGCTGGGCTACCCCATTCTCCAGCTTGTTGTTAGCCATCGCCGAGGGCGAGTTGGTGACGTCCATGGGCAGGTTTGGGGTGTCCTTGTACAGGTCCTCCATGTCGCAGGGCTTCTTGGGCTCTGCTGGCACTGCCTCTACATTGCCGTCAGTGGGACCGATGGCGGCTCCGAGCTGCCAGGAGCATC
Source organism: Brachypteracias leptosomus (assembly GCA_013401335.1). NCBI lineage: Eukaryota > Metazoa > Chordata > Aves > Coraciiformes > Brachypteraciidae > Brachypteracias > Brachypteracias leptosomus. The sequence goes on from VYZX01019243.1 coordinate 180,659, forward strand.
GGCACCAACATTTGGCCTGCAAGCCAGAAACATATTTTAGGCACTGCATAAATCTCCTCCTTAAAATAATATTTGCCATTGCCTTTAAAGACCCCATTGCCAATGAAAAGCTGTTAAACATTTCCACGCATCAGGCTAACGACTCCATAATACAGTGTACTATATATACAGAGATGCTGGATATACATACACCCGTGAGTGTTATACGAAGAGTTTTGAGGAACTTATATTTAGCCGTAAACACAGATAATTTAAAAGGCCTCAAGGACTGCCTGCAGCCAAAAAAAACCCCCCAGTATGCAGCCTGAAACAAGGACTCGGGCCATCCATTTCACGTTTTTAAACAAAGCTGCATGTAATGACAGTGCATGGCAGAGCCAAGCGGCAGTGTGCTGTTTTAACTCAACAAAAGCCCCCAAACAAACATTTCTAAAAATATCACAGCTAAGAAATGTTCTGCTGTGGGTGAAGAGTACTTCATTCCTCTACGATACTCATCCCTGGTGGGATTTACTAAAGACAAGCAGGCGAGCACCGCACAGTGTGAACAGCACCTCTAAAACTGCCATGTGAAGGTTCAGAAAGGAGCGAGGCCAGGTGACGGCAAAGCAAAGCAAAACCAAACCCTGGCGATGGCCCTGCCACAGGGCTAGATAGAGACAGTAATGTGAACCAGGCACCTTACTCATTAGAGACCCAAAAAATAACAAAACTCAAAGCAACTTCAAATTTATTTTGACAGCCCAATCCTTTATATTAACCAATCAGATGGCAATTAAAGAAGAGCAGAGATGGTTTCCATTCATGACTGGGGTGAAATTTGCAGCCTATTTCCTAAAAAGATTAACGTTGCCCCTCCCCCTGAAAAAAAAGAAGCAGCAAATTAATGGCACCGCGCATGCATTTATGTAGAAGGATAAATGATTTCCACCCTGCGAGCTGCTGCCGGCAGACTTGGGCTGGGGACTGGCTGCTCTGCCTGGCACCGCCCGTGCCTCTCCCAAAGTGCATCGCGCATCCTGCTGTAGTAATAATCACCATGGAAACTTGCCCAGTTTCAACTCCGTTACCATGGGAAAAACACCAGTGCACCCCAAATTTACATTTTTCACCTGCACACAGCTGAATCCTGCTCCCTGGAAGCAAAGCGTGTGCCATTGCTGTTGGGGGGGCCAGCGGGAACAAGGTGCTTCTCTGCATCCCACAGGCACACTGGTGTTGGGAAGACAGGGAGGGCAGTGACACTCTGAAATTGGATGGGTGAGGAGGCTCAGCCTGGGAATGTGTCTGCATCTGAGAGCATGCAAAGAGCTGCACCGGCTCTGGCGCTTACAGAAATTATATTTGTTCACATAGATGTTTTTGTAGGACTTGCAAACCTGCAAAGGGGACAGGGAAAAGTGGAAAAAACCCCCCAAACCCCACAAAGAAAGGGTAAAAAATAGCCAAGGCAGGGAAGTGGGAAATTTCCCAAGTCTCTCCTGAGATTGTAAATCCTTGGATTTGGCAGCGAGATGCTATGGCGAGCGCAAGACTACAGAAATGCCAGGAGTTAAGAGTGGAGGCTGGTTGGGTAAAATACTAAAAATTTATCAGGCACATCTGAGTTCTTGAAAAGGATTTTTTAAAGTAAACAGATGAGTCATTTCTTTTCCTCTCCTGCTCCTGGCTTATGGAGAATAATTCTGGATTTTTCTCATCTCATGAAATGTTCTGCAGGGAACACTCAGAAATACAGGGTTGAAGGTTTTTTGTTTGTTTCCTTTTCCAGCCTTGGCTGAGACAGATTCCAGGCAAGCAGAGATGCCCAAGCACTGAAAACCAGGAGAAAAAATCAAATCCCTTATTCAGAAAGTGACAAATATCGGTATCAATAAAACGAGAGCAGTCTTGTTTTGAAAAAAAAAAAAGAAGAGCAATTGTTTCTAAAAATAAAGACAATGAGGAGACAACTCAGCAGATTCAAGCTGAAAAAAAATACACATTATCAAAGAATTAAAAAGGAATTTTTGTTAAGGAATTAAAAAGCTATTTTCTACTGCTCTTATATAATCTCTCCCTCCCTCTTTTTCAAATGACCATTTTAAAACCCTGTGTTCTCTGCAGTGCACACCAGCATCTTTGCTCCTCCAGCTGCCTCAGCACAGCCGCGTATTTTGCATATGACATAGGCTCTTCCCCATGTTTCTGTTTGCTTGAGAAGCGTGAGATCGCGGTGTTTTCACAGAGAATTAATGATCTGGCGGGGACAGGAAATGACCCCGTGTTCCCCTGGCAAACCCATTTAATGTTGAGAAACAGAAAAATTAAGATGAAAATTATGCTGTGTAAGAGACTTGAGGGATTATCATGCTGTACGGGCCCGTGGAGAGAGAGACTGATCACCGCCGAAGATGAAAGTATAAAACATTAAAAAATCTCCCCATTGCTGCTTTAGAAGGCAACAGGGCTGGAGGCAGAGGAAATGTCTAGATGAGGGGAAGAAGAGCTCATCTATCGCCATCAGATACCTTGAAGAAATGCCTGTGGGCTTGGTTTGGTGAGGTTTTTTTTTAACACAGTCAAATATTGTTTTCCACACTGGATCCTATATGTTTCTGGGATCTATAAATATATATTGTTGAGGTCGTGGTCCTACACTGCCTCTAGGAGGGCTCCACCAGAGAAGACAAGAAAGGTGAGGTGCAGCCCTCAACTCAGGTTTATGGGCTTGGGGTGGGGGTTTTGCCCCCCTCCCCACCTTTCCTATGTTGAAGCGTACCTTTCCATACTTGCAGAGCACTTGTTTCTTGAGCATGTGATCGCTACATAAAAACCCCTTATATATATGTACACACTTTAAAATACTCCACGGTCCTGGTGGCAGTCTGCAGGTTGGCAGTTGCTGGCTGCCAGGTAGAGCAGAGTCCCAGCTCATCTGCCCCCTATGCCCTGCAAAGCAATTTCCAGCTTCACCCAGGAGGCAATCCCAGGACTGCTAAACATGTATTATACTAAACACCTATTATCAAGGTCAGTAAGCACACAGAGTGAAAAGGGTCTAAGTCTCCAAGCCTTAAAAGAGAAAACGTTTGAAGATCTCAGATCAAGAGACAGTTTGAAGTTGTCCACAGAGGTGTTTTGTAACTCCTTTCTTATATTACGTACATCAAGTACATGGTACAAAACCATAGGTCAACATGGAGATGACTTAAAGTACAGTAAATGTTCAGTGTTGTTATTAACAGTAATAGCTATACTATGTTTCTCCTTTAATAAAAATCAACCTGAAGTATGTGCTGGGTTTGGTGGTTTTTGGTTTGTTTCCTTATTGTTTTTTTTAAGATTGCTGCTTCACTGCACATAAATTATTCAGAGTTACCCAGTGTTTAAAACAAGTTTCACATATCTAATATACACAAATGAAGATAATATAATTCAGTGAAATTGCCTTAAGTTTCCTCTGTCTACCACACCACAGTGCTGGAAAATCAATTAATTTCACTTTCCCCCCCTTATCTATTTAATATTTAATTTGCTGTTTGTTTTAATTGAAAAGAAGCTTGCAACACTGAAACAAGCCCTATTGTAAATAACTTGGGCTTTCCCACCGGGGTGCTGATAAGAGTTAAGTTCATGGCACTGCGCAGTGATGTGTGTAACTGTACAGGAAATGGTATGTTAGCTGCACAGAAATGCCATCAAAGAGGTGGCGATAACTCCAGCTTATTTTTTTTATCTCCTGCTGGTGGCCATGCAGCAGACTTTTCCCAGGGCTGCTGCCTGCCTTCCCGTGGACCGCAGCACTGCTGTCCCTGCACCCGTCCCACAGCTTGTACCTCACTGCTGACACAGAATTCAAACTACATCGTGCACACTTTGGGAAGGGTCTCAGATGCTCTCTGTGTTCCAGTATCTCCTGGAAAAACAGGATTTCCCTTTGGTATAAACATAGTATCAAACACAACACAAAATTAGAAATCTCGTCTTAATGGAACAGCTTAGGGAGAAAATCAGGGATGGATTTGGACTTCAGTGTTTTGCCAAAACTCAGTTTCCTGACACTGATCCTTCTGCCAGAAGCAACATGTTTGATTTTTGCTCTGCAGAAGCCCTTTAAAAGGGCCGTGGTGAGAGCATCCCTGATGGGGACGTCCCACCACCCGTCAGGAGCGCAGCAGACCTGCCAAGCACTCCCACTGGCACGCACTCAACCAGGGTGCCACGCCAGGTCCTGCACGCCCCAGTTCCCATTGGGCTGGTCTTGCTACCACATGGCAACATGCCACATTGCCTTCAGTGCACCATGAAACCACGTACCCAACCTGTGCCCTACTGAGACATGGGTTTCTGCAGGAGCTTAGGGTTGCATCTGCCTGTCCTCAGCAGTCTCAGCAACCAAAGCCTGACCCATCTTTCTGTATCCTTCTGAAGTAAATACTCAAGTGGGCAACAAGGACACATATTGAGACAGACCAACCAACTATAAACCACCTTCCATTCTACAAATTTTGGTTTGCATAGTTCAAGCCATACACAAATAAAAGCTTTACCATAGTGTTTACCATGATGTTTTGTTGCTAGAATAAAAAAAAATGTATTTCAATAAAGTGAGCTTTCATATATCAAATACATGGAGCTACTACTACACAACATACAGGTGGGCTCTCTCATACTTGCAAACCATAGGTGGCTTCAGCAGCGTTTGACTCTCACATTTCCCACCGATTCACATATTCAGGCACCTGGGACTGACAATCCTGGCTATCCTGCATACCCCTTTAGTAGCGTAATCCCCAAGCACCAAAGGGCAGAGGAGTAATCAACTCACAGCTAATGGTGAATTTTTCCCATGTTTCACCATTCGTGCTGCTGCGTTCAATACCCCCACCACACACACCTTGGCCAGGTGCAGAGACAGCAGGAGGGCCAGTGGGACCTGACCATTCTCTGCTTGTAGGAGAGCTGGCAGTGACCCCCTCCAAGGCACAGGGCAGGCAGAGCAAAGAGAAGACCCAGAGAACATTTGTTAAGGCAACCAACCCTTCACTCTCCTGCTGGCTCACAGTCAGACCCCAGAGTCCCATGGCCTCTGGAAAGGGGGCTTGATGCCTTGCCTTGGTCATCACCAAAGGGGAACCACTGGGGATGCACTTGTCTGTCCCGTCTGAGGGACACCAAGGAAACATCCTGGTTTAGCCTCACTTTCTTCCCCCTCGTTACCTTGACTCAAATACCCAGCAGCTCCCTGGTAAGATTTAGGAGGCATCATTCAATAGTGACTGAAGGCAAGGCGAGAAAGACATTGGAAAGACGGGCAGGATTCACCCTAGTACCAGCCAGAGAGGAGAGGAGGTCTACACTGGAATGTCTCTGTTGGTGCAAAAGCTACACCCACAGCCTTAGCTCCGCATCCTTCTGCGCAACCTCCCCTGCTCACCACACACTGCCCTGCGTGACTTCTCACTCTATGGGAGCTACGCCGTGAAGGATGAGCTGGACACTGCTGAGGAGCAGTTAAAATAAAAGCATCTCATTAGACAACTTCAGAAGAAGCCGGAGGAGTAATTAGGCTCTGACACAGCTTATGCAACAGGTACTCTTTTATTTTCCACCACTGTATTATGGATCTTTCCGGGAGGCAAACCTATTTGTGTCAAGGCTCCCATCCAGGCCATTAAGCCCTGGGGGAACGAGACGGAAAGGAAATCATTATGGCAGTGCAAAATGGCATGTTATAGATGGGACATTGACAATATGTATACACTGCTTCAGCACACAGCACGATCGTTCTCAAACGCAGCAGCTTGACTGGCTGATTGTACTTGGGTCTTTTGAATAGTTCAACTGAGAAATACCCCGGTGGTCTGCCGATTGCACAGGCTAATCCGCCTGCAAAGAGCCGTATTAGAGTCATATATTTGCTAACTATATTGCTGTTGTCAACAGCCTTTAGTTAGCAATCCATTCTGGGAAGGAGAGAACTCACTTTCTTCTCATTTAAAAACAAATCAGACCAATTGAAAAAAAAAAATGCTGTCAGAGGCCTGAAATCAGTGTCTTTCATCCCAAGGGCAACATATAGAAGACAGACGATAAATGCTGTGGAAGGAATTGAGCATTTGCCTGACAAATTTCAACCTGTAGTGAATTTTTATACAAAACCACCCCTTTGTTTGCAGCAGAAATTGTGACATACCCCAAGTGTAAGGGAGATGGCACATGCTGCCATACTGGCTGATGCCCTTCCCCTTCCTCTGCTTCATTCACAAACTATTCCACTAACTGGATATACCACTTAACTGAAGCTCCTACTTTCAAGAGGACCACTGCTCACACAATATATAGTATTACATATAAACAGGCACTATTAAACCAGGGCTACTTTGAAATTATTTGAGACTGCTCTTGCTATTCCCAAATGCTCAAGTTTCTTATATCTACAGCATATCCCAGTTCAGGGGGTCTCTAAACTGTCATGCTTGGAGGAACCAAGTTTCTGAAAACACAATCTTTCAAACGGTGGCTTGTTTTTTTCCCTTGGCAGAGTACAGAAATGCCTGAACAGCAGCAGCTTGCATAGCCTGCAGTAAGCTGGAGTCTGTGATTCTGAGGCAGAGACAGTGCACAGAAATCTGATGTATTAAACCTGACATGTGAAGGACAAATATAAATTTGCCAGCCATAATTACTGCTGAAGCACGTGCCGCCTGGTTCGATGATGTCCCTTTGACCCAGCAGGCTCTTCCAACTTGGTGCAGCTTTCATGCTCCAAATTCCTGTTCAAACAGGGAAGACAAGTTATCGCTTTTGCGACTCCAGCAGTATCTGTTTAAATCGGCTTTCCCTTGATGCTGATGGCAGCATGCAGGTGTCTCCTCCCAAAGCGTGACATAGTCCCTTGGGATGGGGATGTCTACAGTGTTGTATTGGGATGGGTGTGTCAGTGACCCAGAAATCACACCCCTGAGCACCTGCGGTGGGGAGGTGCTGCCTGCATGGTGCTGGGGGAGCACCTTCCCACCAGCAGGTTTCCAAAAGCCAAACTGGAGAACTGCTCGCTCCTGGGAATGTCCTGCTGCACTCCCCTTCCCACCTCTCAGCCCTATCATGCATCTCTGCTTGCTCAGAATCACTGAATCACGGGTGGGTTGAGGCTGAAAGGAACCTCTGGCAGTCATCTGATCTAACCCCCCGATACAGCAGGGCCACCTACAGCCACTTGCCTTGGACCATGGCCAGATGGCTTTTGAATATCTCCAAGGATGAAGACTCCACAACCTCTCTGGGAAACCTATGCCAGGACTCAGCCACCCCCACAGTGAAAAAGTGTTTCCTGATGTTCAGAGGGAACCTCTTGTGTTTCAGTTTGTGCCCATTGCTTCTGGTCCTGTCACTGGGCACCTCTGAAAGGATCCTGGCTCTGTCCTCTTTGCACCCTCCCTCCAGGTATTTAGATACATTGATGAGATTCCTCCCTTGAGCCTTCTATTTTCCAGACTGAACAGTCTCAGCTCTCTCAGCCCTTCCTCGTAAGAGATATGATCTAGCCCACCAACTTTTAAACTCTTCCTTGGACTTTCTTCAGTATGTCCATGTCTCTCTTGTACTGGGAAGCCCAAAGCTGGACCTAGCACTCCAGGTGTGGCCTCATCAATGCTGAGGAGAGGGGAAGAATCACCTCCCTTGACCTGCTGACAACACTCCTGCTCATGCAGCCTGGGATACCATTATCCTTTTTTGTGGCAAGGGCACATTGGTGGCTCATGTTCAAGTTGAAGTCCACCAGGACATCCCAGGTCCCTTTCTGCCAAGCTGCTCTCCAGCTGGGGGCCCCCCAGCATGTACTGGTGCCTGGGGTTGTTCCTCCCCAGGTGTAGGAATTTTCACTTCCCTGTGTTGAATTTCATGAGGCTCATGAATGACAGCCCACTTCTCCAGCCTGTTGAGGTCCTTCTGGGTGGATGCACAACACTCTGATTTATCAGCCACTCCTACCATCTGGTGTCACCCGTGGACTTATTAAGGGTAGGCTCTGCCTATCATCCAGATCACTTATGAAGATGTTGAACAGGATCAAACCCAGTACTGACTCCTGGGGTACACCACTGGTCACTGGCCTCCAACTAGACTTTGTGCCACTGATCACCATCTTCTGGGCCTTGCCATTCACACAGTTTCCAAATCACCATCACTCATCTCTCCAACTCATATATCAGCAGTTTGTGTATGAGATTCTTATGGACATAATAGCGTTGAAGGCCTTTCTGAAATCCACATTGATGATATCCACTGCTCTGCTCTGAAATACCAGGTTTGCTTCTCATACAGTAGGTCATCGTCCCATGGGGAAGGCAAACTGGCAGTGGGTTGAGAGTCTAAGAAAATCTAAATTAAAATGATACCAGGGAAAAGCTGGACTTACTCTAGGGATCTGTCTTGCATAAGAGCTCCTGAGATTTACTATACCTTGACCTCTATGGCTTTCACACACATGATGCATCCACTTGTTTACTTTTGGAGTGAGATCGTAGGAAGAATGCAGACTCATGCTAGCACTGAAAGATTTCTTAGGCTCAAAAAGCAAAATGCATGATTTTCCTATGGGAAAAAAATATTTTAAACAATTTTTCCTGTCATTAAATAACCCATTTAACTGATTATTTAGTATCGTTTTCAATCAAAACATTATATTCGCCAACAAAGCAAAGAAAAATGAGCTGTTTTGAGAACACAGAGCTAAACAAAACAAACAAGAGAGCCGTTACTTTACAGTAAATTTTTAAAACCATGCATTTTGTTTTCCCAGCCATCGATATACCAATGATAACAAGAGGAAAAGGATACCAATTAAATGTAATTGCCAGCCCTGCTTCCCTCAAAACCCGAAACAAAAAGCACTCAATGTCAGCCTGATAAAATATTTGCTCCTTTCCCAGTCAAGTGCTTTATTAAACAGTGCTTAAAGCATCTCAGTTCTTACAAAGGATTTCTAAGTTTGATGTCAGTGAAATGACTTCAAAGCCTCATTAGCTCCCTGGAGGAGGCTTGTTCTCTGCTCAGAGACACTCAGCTCACTATTTTGTCCTGACCCTCTCCATTGATCCCAGGCTCAGATATTTTTACTACATTCATTTGATCTTTTCCAAGATCCAGATGAGAATGGATATCAGTGTGGCAAAATCCACCATCCATTGCCCATCCCTTCTTGTTTATGTTAATCTGTTTTGCTCCTGCTTATGAGGGACAGGGACCCCTCATGGACGAGTTACCGAGTCTCAGCCAACAGGTTAGTAAGGTAAAGGTAAAAATCAGTTTTTAAACTGTCACAACACTTTTGCAGCAAAATATCTGACTTTGCTCCATTATACCAATGTGATTTCAACTGCTCTGGTTCTCTTCTGACTAGCCACACAAGCGAAGCACACCAGAGTACCCCCTGAGGGTTAAACCAGCTTCACAAGATCAAAACCCATAAACAAAGTGAGGTGCCACCAGCACCACACATGCCTTGAGAGCCCCGGCCCCTCAGATATGCTGCAAACCCTTTCCCTTCCCCTCCTTACAGGATGCCAGCTCCAGCTAAAAACCACTTTTTCTTAGTGCAGACAAGGCCAGAATGGGGTGAACTTCAGCATCTTAGGCTTGACTTGCTTTCTAGATCTTCTTGAGACAGAAAGGAAGAACAAGCAGACACCAATTTTACTGTATTTTAAAGCCATGGGGGGTTAGAATAGCAATCCCAACATTTCTGTAATTCATCTGAAATCAACTGAAAGCCAAATTTTCACATAACCTCTTATCATCCCAATACAGTCTGGCTTAAATAAATAAATAATGAGAAGAAAACCAAAACAGAGCTAAAACCTGAACCTTCCAGCTTGTAGATCCTTTTTTGGTGAGGCACGAATACTCCTATGACCACAGGCAAGGACATGCAGGTGATTAACCATATGTACGTGTGCCACCTAGCTTGCCATGGTGGGCTGAAAGGGCAAACCCCTTCTCCCATCTGTTGCTCTGATGGCTTTCATTGGGACAGATCTTGTCACAAAGTACAAGATTTAGGGATGTGCCAAGAGAGGAAACCAAAAACAGACTCATCAGCTGCTCTTCTCTAGTGGGACAGGGTCTCACTTTGGAGCATGGGCAGATATGAAGGCGCAGGAGTATCAGGGTGCTGCTTAGGGAGTGAAAGGGTAAAGGAGTCTTCCCTCCCCCAGGGCAAAATGCAGATATTTAATACTTCTTTCTTCCCCACCTGCATGAGTAACCAAATGCTCCTTCAGCTTGCCACTTCAAGATCAAATTTTATGTTCATAGCTTCAGATTTATTAGGCTGACTCTCCCTCTCTCCCACCCCATCACTTTGATAAACTAAGCCCAACATTTCATCAGCTGCATGATGGCCCTAATCCTCAGCAGAAAGTACGCCCATGTCAGATTTCAAGCTTGCCCTACTTTTGCACCACCCTATCTAAAAATGCGTGGATGGAAAAAACTTCCAAGGAAAAATAGCCCCTTATTTTCATCCTTGTAAAATTTGTAAGCAGCTGCAGGGATTTTGTTTAAAAGAGACAGAAAAATGTAAGACTCCTGTGATGTGAGGAAAAATGCAGCATTTTTTCTTTGAATTTCACATCCTTTTACACACTTTTATCACACTGCCTGTACCAAGTGTTTCCTGGTTTGACTTTGAGGGGCAGAGAAATGATCTCTTCTCTCCATCGTGCTGTGATTCATGAGATGTCAGCCTTCTGATTGAATTCAAGATAACACCAGTGTGAGGTGCAGCATGACAGTGCTGATGGATGTAATGAGAAGACCTCACGACTTTTCAATGTGTTTTCACCCACAAAGACCAGTTTTGACCTCCTAGAAGCCCTTATGCTGAACTGTGAAATATAGATGCCTCTGACCACAAATAGTATGTAAATAACAGAAAATACTGAAAAACTGTCTTATTGCATCTCAGTGCCACTGAGGTTACTGCTGCTCAGTTAACCAGTCCAGGTTACCCATAATACCCAGAAACACCTTGCATGCACATACATACATTGAAGTACTTCTTTTCTAGTGCCTTTTGCCTCATCCATTTGAGTGTGAGGTCTTCTGGGTGGTTGACTGTTTTGGCACGATTAGCACAAAGCACAGACCTTGGCTTGGATTCCAGTTACTGCTGCAACCCAGATAACCCATCACTTGTGAGAGCGAGTGGACACCCACACACAGGCACACGGTCTCTGAGGTGGCACGGGGCTGCTTTCCCTCTCAGTCTAGCTGCTGGACAATACTTGTAGTTGTGTTTCCCCAGTGTGCATTTCCCTTCCATTTCATCAAGGTCTACCATGCTTCTCTGCTACTGGAACACTTACAATCTGCCTAAATGTGCAGGGTAATGTCTGAATTTTACTAATTTGATGCTAGGTGAACTAAGACCTTCCAGCCAGTTCAAAGGAGTCTTCTCCAGCTAGGTATCCCGGCTCCAAACGACACACTGTTTGCACTGCACAGAGGTGAGACTATTCTAAACTGTGCCCAGACTACACAAAAAAGTAATAATGCTCTTTGTCATCAGGGATCCAGACTCCGACCACTTAGAAAAAAAAGGATAAATTTCAGGAAATGCAGGCAGGGCAACCAGCACTGTAAAAACAACACTGCTATTGCAGGTAAAAGTAAATATTATTTTCCTGATACTATGACCCAGTCAATACGAACGTATTTCGCAGACACGTACTGCAAGAGGAAACAAGGTTGTTCCTGCCCATACTTCTCCATCAAGCCTTTGGAGAGCACATACATCATGATGAATGCAGCATACCAAATTTCGTTATTATCATCTCCCCTATCTTAACGACGGCCGCATGGTTCCAGAAGAGGAGTGCACTGCCATAGGAGATAGAGCCCCTGACATATTTACTGCAGCATTTTTCACCAGCAATTTCCACTGCGATGTGTGCTATTACATGTTCAGAAAAACTCGGGGAAACTGCAGGATGCAGAACGACAATTACATCTTTCCCAGATGAGACTACTACGTTAATGGATTGGCGTCATCCATCACCATAGATTGTAAGTCCTCTGGGGAACGTCACCAGGCCACTCCAATAAATCTGACTGGGAGATTTCAGCCTCGGGAAGCAGTTTAGCAACACACTTTGCAGCGTGACTACGGCTCAGCTCTCCCAGTGAGGTGAAGTTGCTCTACAGCCATGAAACTGGATGTAGGAGGCCTGGCACATCAGCATGGAAGGGCACACAGGGCTGCATTCTGGCATTAATTTCTCACGCGGTTGGTTCTTCAAAGAACCAAATTTTGGTATGGAGGTTGTAGACTGTGAAGGAAGAAAGCTGACTGTGCAACTTTATTCCTTTACCAACAACAACAACAAAGAAAAGGAAATAAAATATGAAGAAGAACAAAACTAACAGATAAAAAACCATACCTGCCAGTAGACCCGTGCAGCTCTGAAGTAAATTTTTTTTGCTGTCAATCTTCTTGATTCTTCAGGCCACCTCAACAGGCAGAGCAGACCGTCTGCCATCAAAATGTAAGGTGGTGCTCTATTAGGGAAGAACAGAACTTCCCACAGGCCCTTTCTTCAGGAAAGTCAAACAACAAACAAATAAAAACCTCCACGGGTGTACCATGTCCAAGCTTATCCTTGTAATAACAGGAGAATAGGACCTGAGGCTGTCTCCCCTCATGTCCCACACTAACACAAATACAGAGGCAGTATAAGAGCAGGCTGAGGGGAAGGTCAGCCCTATTGAAGCCCTTTTGGGAGACAGCTCCAAGCAAGGGAGTCCGAGGGCACTTTTGTCTCTCCCATTTTGTGTACATTCATTTCAGGCAACAATATATTTTCCTGACATGCCCTTCATGTAGCTGGAGCTAAGTGTTTCCTTGTACATTTCTGGGGGTGGGGATCTGCCACCACATTGCTGCTCCCAGGCTTAACTGTTTTGAGTCCTCTCTTCCTTTAGGCATCAGCTTTCAACACCCACCCCATCCCACTCCACGCCTGCCCCAATGCCATGGGTGATGCACAAGGTCCTTCTCCCTCACTCCGGGTACCCAATATGAAGGCATCAACATCAATGCCTGTTCCTACTAGGATGGGGGCCACCACCACATGTGGCCCCACCCCCAAAATGCAGACAGCCTTGGGGTGCCACCCATGCCTATCTAACCCTCCCCATCCCCATGCACCAGCCCTTAAGCTCCTTGTCTTCAGGGTGGCCAACCCCCTCCCTCTGTCTCAGTACAAGTGCACTGGGTTTGGCTGGAGGAGCAGGGATGGAGACCAACAGCTTGACCTACTGCAGCTCCTGCAGCAGCAAGTACCTGATGGTAACCAGAAGGGATCACAACGAAGCTTGGGAGATTATCAAAACAAGGAGGAAGTAGTTTTAACTACATAATAATTTCAGGAAATGAAAACTGCCTATAGCCTATATAAGTTGTGGGAAACAGCACACACTCATCTTGCCTCAGGCAAATCCGTATGTTGGTAGACATACACAGCTACAAAAATGATACCCTTTCTTGCAGACAGAAAGAGCAAGAGCACTCAAGAAGTACAAAATATTCAGTATTTTCTAAGTGAGGTGTTAGAGAAAACAACCATGCTCATTTAAGTGCTTGCTGCTGGCAAAGCAGGAGGACAGATAACCCAGCCCTTCCCTCCTGCAAAAGCTCTCCACCATCCCTCCAGCAGGACAATCAGCACCAAGTCTTTGCACTCGCCCCTTGCTCAGGGGTCTAAGTCGTTTCCAGACAGAGGGGCTGCTGCACCTTTTGGCTCCTTCTGCAAGCAAAATGTGGGTTTGCTCCAAGAAACTCTGTGGCTCCAGCTCAGCTGTCCTGCCCAGGCACCCTACGTTCAGGGATGGGTGGTTTGTGAGATGCCAAAGCAGTGCATGCCAGGCCACCAGGCTCCTGGGGCCACTGCTGGGCAGTCTTTGTCCGAGATGGCAGCTGAGGGAAATCAGAGGAGTCTGCAATAAAACAGGCACAGCAGAAACAAGACGCACTGCAAGAGGGATTGCAAAAGAAGCCCAGAGAGCTAAGGCAGCAACCAAGAAAAGCCTCTGTCTTCAGCATATGTAGGCGGGCGTGCTCACAGGCCAAGACATTGGCTGAGCCGGGTGAACATCTGAAAGCCACAACCAAACAAGACAGTCCCTGGTGAGCACAAAACCTTTGCAATCCCAACTGAGTCTTCCCTCAAAAGGTGTCACGATCCCTAGTTTGAGAAACCAAGCAGACAGCTGCTGGCCATGGCTGCACCAGGAAGGGTGGCCACCAGGGTAGGTGTGAGTGACCACAAACTAGGAGCCAAGCTCTCTGCCAAGCTGTGCTCCACACCAAGAGGGTGCCAGAGCCACCCAAAACTCAACATCCACAATTTTTGAAATGGGACAATGGGCAGGGCTGCAACAACCAACCTGCACTTCCTTGGCTGCCTCGTACAACTAAACTGGCCATCTCCATGTGGTGCATTTTCAAGAAAACACTTCATGAAGGTTAATTCCAGTAATCTCAAGGGATGGCAGCCACCTGCCAGCTACTATGTGCAGCAGTTGCCTTTGTTCAGGCAAGGGCCCTTGGCTGGACCCTGTTGGCAAAGTTGGTGTCAGCACTGACCCTGCTCTGTCCTTACAATGATTAAGGACCATTTAGTCCCTGCTCTGGATGAAGCTTTTGCCAGGATCCAGATGCCAGCACAGGCTGGCAGAGGCCAAGGGGTGGGAAGAAGAGCAGCCTGGGGGCAGCAGGCACCCATAACCCCCTGTGGTGGTGGCACCAAAGCCACCGACCTGGCAGCAACAGCTCCAAGCATAGTGTTGTAGGACAGGGGCAATGGGGTGCTGGGGGCTGGCTGTTTGGGTTTAGCTGTCTAAACAGGCACTGAGGGATTAGGTCCCTTTGCGTCTTCAGCACTAATTAAAGGTTGTTTATTATCTGATTGTTTCTGATAGCATATATTTCTTCTTTGTGTAAACACAGCCAACGTCAACATCTAAAAAAAGCTGCAAAACCAAAAGGAGGGGAAAGGTCCATGTTTGAGCAAGTTATAGGGTGAGAGGGACACCCTGCAGCCCACCCCACCCGCACCCTGCTCCCCCCCAGCCAGCAGCCACAGGCATTCATGGCCGCTCAGTGCTGGGCTGAACAGTGAGTTCCATCCACTTCTTCCACGCTGGGCATGATTTGGGATATAGTTACTGGAAAGAGAAGTTTTGACCAAAGCATTTGCTCTCAGACCTTAATGAGATAGTTGGAATGAGCACACACTAACAGCAGAGTGAAGTCATTACCAGAACATCCTAGGCAGCGCTTGTTCACACAAAACCACACAAAATGTCAATCTGAAACAATGAGCAGCATCCCCCTAACTACAATTTCTGGGACTCTAGAAAGGGTTTACCTAAATACAATTAAAAAAGGGACTTTGGCAGAGTCTACTCCTTGATAGAGAAGAACGGATGTCTCCTCCAGGCCTTGGCTTTAAGTGGGCCATGGGCAATGAGTTTGTCTGGGACTAGACTCCAGCTTTTACATTAAGAAGCCACCAAATCTGCAAACTCAGGCACTGAGGAGAACAGAACTGCAATCTTCTCCTGGTTGCCTATATGCTCCTGACTCTGTGTGGATGTGTTACAACACATTCTGAAATAAACAGTTATCCCCTCTTTTTAAAAAACCCTTGTTATGCTACAAAAGGACACACACAAAAAGGGGTTTTTTTCATAGGGCTCTTTGTAACTTTCAGGCTTCTGACTCTGAACTAAGTAATGCTTTTTTCACACAGATTTGTACATGTAAAAAATCAAATTGGTCTATGAATCTGCTTTTAACGATACGATGCTACCTGCTACCCTTGCAAATGTATAGAACTATTTTAGTAACTATTTTAGTCTTTCTCCTGCTGCATCTTACAAAGGCAGCATACTGTAGTTTCAGTAGTTGCATTTTTAAATGTGTTTATCTGGGTCACTGCTACTTACAGCATAAGAAGATTTAGTGAAGCCAGTTTAGCATCTGAAAAGGAAAAAATTCTTTAATTAAAACCAAAAGAATTATGTTGTTTGGAGGGTAAAAATCTCAGTATTATCAAATTAGTCTTTACACTGATTCAAGATAAAAAGAGGCCTCTGGGCAATTTCATTCAAAAGGCACTTGGGGTTTGGGGTTTTTTTTTGCCTTGTCATAAATTATTTCACGTAATTGGAAATTTCAAGTACAGAAAAGAGAACCAAGTGCATTACATCAGGTGTGATGTAAAATCACAAATGACAGAAGAATGTGATTCCCAATCACAGTGGTCCATCTGAAGCACATGGAGCACTGCTGGTGTGTGTGCCAGCTCGCCCTGAGAGGCCACGCTTCTTTGCTGTGTAGTGGCCATCATGGGAGATGGGGAGGAAAGCAATCTATTTTGATGGCACTGCTCCCAGACCCTTCCAATAAGATACAGACAGAAGGAAGTGGGGGGACATTCAGAGGCCAGGAGAGGCATCTAACATAGTTTCTGTGTGTTTCCAGTGGTCCTAGCTTCACATTGTCTTGGAAAGTGACAGAAGAAAGGAAGATGTTCAGGAAAGGCGAAGCTGTCACTCATGCAGGAAATGACGTAGGAAGCTGAATGGCCACTGCAAAATGAAAGTCTGAGCACACCCCTGTGACATGAGAACAACATCCCTCAGCATCACACTGCCCGTCGGGTGACAGGGAAGTGACTCAGAAGACGAGCGCACTTCAAAGGTTCATGGAATACCAGTTTATTTTATCTGAAGCCCATCTGTGGCAAAGTGGGGAGGACCACAAGCAGAAAGCATCCGCTCTGCATCCTACAGCCACTGCTGGAGCAGCTCATCCACCAGGAACAAAAGCCTTCCTCCTCTTTTCCCTTTCTTCTGGTCGATGGAGGAGGGCAGGCAGGGAAATAGCTGCCATTGCTGCTGCTGAACTGCAGCCAGCACAGGCCTGATGCTGCAGTGGAGTGGGATGAGATGCCCAGCACCCTCCCCAGACATGCCTCACAGTCTCTATGACAGAAAGCTCAACAACTGTCCATCCATCAGTAGGGTATCGGTGTGATGGAAACATCAGGTTACAGCAGTCGCATCTCCGTGATCTGCAGTTAATTATTCCCCAGATCCAAACAGCAGCAACACAGGGAGGAAAGGGACAAGCACATAGTCGGTAGTTTGATCCTATTATCGATTGGATGCTAACAGAGGGAAATAACTAACTATGAAATATTTCCTGTGTCACAAACAGGGAGGAAGGATGATGGATTTTGTTCAGGTTATTGGGGGTAAGAAAAGAAAAGTCATAAATTCTCAAAGTTTTTACATAGTTTTTTCAAACATAGTAGATTTTTTCCAGGGTTTTTTGGGGTAGCTTTTTGGGGTTTTTTCAGTTTGCTCAATCTACTCCTTTGCTGACAGGCAACACACCACCTATTCACTGGATACGGTGATCCACAGCTTTAGCCCTTGGGGTTTGTGTTTGATTGCAAGAGGGCAGCTTCTGGCACTCCCAAACCTGTTGCAGCAGAAGTCATCTCACAGTTGGCAAGATCAGCTACAGATCAAGACCCCAAAGGAGTAAAAGGCCGAATATCTAGCCCCTTAGTTTAGAGAGGATTTATTCTATCATACTGTTTTTAGAGATTTATCACTTCCTTTACCTTCCTCCATATGCACAGTGAGGAAAATCTGTTTTAAACATGTGACAGGCAGAGTTTCCATCAGAGAGTAAATTTTGGGGATAAATAAAGAAAAAAGGAGCTATTTTTAAGCCAGAGATGATCACCATGCTGATGAGTGAGCCCAAGTGTCTGAATACAAGTGTTGTTCAGCATATTTATAAGATCAGATTGACACGTTGTTCTTCAGACAATTTGAGATCACTGGAACCCCTTATTAAAAATACGGCTGTAAGAAGTAATCAAATGTCACCCTGGGGTTTGGGCACATAGGCATGACTGCTTTCTCCTCAAGTGACTTGTAAGTCTGCTGCTGGTCCTTACAGAAAAATGCACTTATCTCTAATATTAGGTCCTGCAGATTGTGAAGCCCTACATTCAACTTGGTGGATCTTGGTGCAATAGTTTCAGAGTTGTATACGATCAATGGCAGTAAAGCAGATGATACTTTTGCAAGCATGTTGGACACCAATCCTGCAGAGACCAAGAGCATGCCCCCCAAAAAATTAAGCAAGAGGGAAGGAGCTCTGCATCCTAACATCTGCATCGCAGAACTGCACGGACCTCTGAGTTGTCTCCAGATCAAAGGATGACTTGATAGCAGTCACCAAACACCTTCTAGCAGAACACCACCACTCATCTCATCCTTCACACACCCTCCCAAGAGAGGCCACTACGTTGACATGCTTCATGATTTATTCCCAGGAGTAGCTGCAATAGAAGGAAGTGGTAGCACATGGAGACCTGGCATCAGCAGAGAGATTGGAGGATCCAGTTCTGGGGACACACATAGTGCTGCTGCGAAAAGTGGAAATGGTGCAGGGTACAAGACACAGAGGGTTCTGGGCATTTTAAAAAATAAAAAATAATTTTAAAAAGTAAGACTGTTGTAGGGAAGATGAAGAGGTGAATGAAGGAGAAAAACCTAGAGCTGCTGACACAAGGGGTAAGATGAATGAAGCTGCAGAGAACATCTGAGGTAGAGAGGGTGGAAAACGGAGTTAGGAAAGATACAGAAAACAGTGATAAAGAAGAGCTTCTCTTCAGTGTCCTTAGCTTGCAAAAATAAGACTTGCTGAGGGAAGTCTACTGTCTTTCTAAAATAGTTGTCAAAGATGGATGAAAAATTCCTCTGATCACAACTGAGGACATGATCTATTCCCATAACTTTGAAAGCTGGAGATGAATTGGGATGTCTTGATCATACTGCACAAAGCCAGGTCATGCAAGCAGGTGTCCTTGGGCAGACAGACCTTCTTTGACAGACCTTCATAGGCTCCCCATGGTTTGGATCTGGAAGTCTGATCTGGACTGAACTCCCGAAGGAAGTGACCAGACAGCAGTGGAGTCCCAGGGCACCTCCACAGTACAATCTGAAAAGCTGTTCTCAGCTAATACTGCAGGAGCTGAGTTTCCGTAGAGTGAAAATACATTGAGGACAATGTTAAAGGCTCTTGAAGAAAAATATTCCACTTTCTGGCTGCAGTCACTCACAAGTGAATATCCTTTGTAAATATCCTTCTATCCAAGTAAATATCACACTTTGTCTTCTAGAAGGGAAGGACATGACAATGAATCCATTCTTAAGTAATAACATATCTTTAGATGACTGAAAACCAACTTTAAATGCATGTTGTCATTTACTAAACCATTAAGAAATTTCTTATCATTGTCTTGAAGCCACAAATTCCTGTGACCTACTTTAGACTCACTTTGTGCTTCAAATTCTCAAATCAGCACAATAGCAAAGATGATTAGAAAATGTGTGTTATGTTGCAGCCAGTAAACACCAAGGAGAACATCGTAAGCTTTACAACAAAAGATTACTGAGATTTAACAGATGACCTCCAACCTGAGAAATGAAGTAACTAAAGTAAATAAAATAGAATCTTAAAAATAAACAAAATATATTCTCGGGCCAAAATGTAAAATAACCTGAAAGAGCCAAAAAGAGTCAATACAGATCTTCAATTTTATTTCTTTCAGTTAATAAAATTCTTTGGATAGTGTTGCTTGCTCAGTACAACCACAGAAATTGTAATGGCAAATAGTGTACTGTGATTTATGGACTGAAAGGTTGTCTGATTTCATTATGCTGGTAAATATAACAGTGCAGACACCTTCTCTTGGAAAGCTATTTCTAAATTGCTACATCAATATTCAGATAATCAAAATTGATATTTACCTTCTTCGGGAACAGCGTGTGCATATATGTCCACATGTGAGAACACACACACTTATATTCCTAGTATTTCTCCATCTTTCATATGCTACAGGAGCTGCTGCTTTATTCCAAAGCAAGACCTATACAGCTGCAAGGTGCCCAGCCCTCCATATAGGACACTTCTGCTAATTGTACCCTCTTCTCTCGTTAAAATAAATTCAAGCAGAAGTACCCAGCAGTTCAGTTCAACCATTTGTTATTCCAGACCTATGAAGGTGTAACTTCACCTTCAGTTTACAATGACATAATTGATGGACAAATCACTGAAGCTCTAAAGCAAGCAGTCCAACACTTATGTTAACTCCATTTATGTTTTTCAGTCAGGGTAGAACACAGTAAATCATTTTTTAAACTAAACTTTGCTCTTCACTCACAGTTTTGCAACAGAAAGACAAAGAAATGTGTTAAGGCAGATTTCAGGTACCAGAGCCGACATGCCACTGCCTACAGAATCCCCAGGGGCAGGAGGCTGACAGGGAAGTGAAGGATGTGAGACAGCATCAGGGAAGGACACAGGCAGAAGTGAGGAGGTAACATGGCCAGAGAGGGACAAGGATATCCCTCCGCAGGATGGAGCCTGGTGTCCCTGTTGACACCCCTTGCACGCTTTGTGCCATGCATCCCTCCAGGCCATCCCCAAAATGTCCTGCCCTGGTCATTCTTCCCATCTTCCCTGTAGCACTGAGGTTAAACTTCAGGATGTCCATCTTAAGGGGCCAAGAGAGCCAAGGTCCTACAGCAGGTATTTCATATGCTCTGCAGTGCCAAGGGAACTGACAGCAACGGCTACAGCCCTCCGGCATGCAGACCCACAAAGCTGGCAGGTGCCACAGCCTGGGCAGCCAACAGCACTCCTCCATGGCACAGACTTGGTGTCAGACTGGCCTGCAAGCCATACCTCTGCAGCATGTCCTCCACAGCTAGTGTGTACAACCCATGTTCCCTGGCCCTTGGGGCATCAAGCCTCCAGAAGGACATCTGAAAAGGGTCAAAAGAGGATTACGGAGATGGCAACAGAAGCTCCAAGGACACGCACCCATCCTCTGCGGCAGGCAGAAGAGTGAGGGCATGTCTACCCATGATAAATAAAGCAGGCAACATTCCCATTTCTTCATGCTGTCGCAGGAGCCCACAGGGTGATCCTTTGCCTTGTCCCCCTAGATCATTGTCACCAGGAACAACAACCGCCTCTTATCAGCAGAGACATCTGCGAAGGAGTGACTTCAGGACACAGTGTCCTTCCCTGGTTCCTTGAACCCCTGAGACAATTTACAACACTGTCATTCATGTACGTACTCCCTCCTCATCTGCACAGTTCTTGCCTCTAAACTCAACATTTTGATTTCTAAATAAATGTCCTTTAGAGCTCTTACAAGACCTTGATGATATGCCATTGTACTGATATTCTGGTTCACTTTTCAAAATATTTGCAGATTATAGGGTAAATAGTGTTTGCTTTTATCCCTTCTTTGGGAGATAACAGTTCAGTAACTACGTTACCCAGAAGAAAATTTATTGGTTAGCATAGGGGAAAGCAGATCCTTTCCAAAATTAGCCTTTGACCCAGTTAGTCTTTCATAAACAAACAATGATTCAAAAAATCCTCAGCGAATAAGAGATTTTTGCAGTCCCAGCATCGACTTGCATGAATGTTAGGTGTAAGGATAACAAAGCTACATCATCTATATTTTATAGCATAAAGTCTGGGGATGAAAAACTACAGAAAACTCCCCTAATGAAATGTCAAAGCCAACTAGCTTCTCTACAGCTAATCCGCAAATCTTGATGACAGTGCAGATTACCCAGCCTGCTAAACTGGCAAGCACCCAAGGAAGCTCATCTCCCAGGGATTACACCTCCATTTAGGCTTGCCTTCCTCTGAATTATTTGGAAGAGCCCCGGAGGAAACAAGTTTCAGCTCATCTATTTCCTTCTCAGGGCTTTCAGTACGCTACCCAGTCTTAAAGCATCAAGCAACAACAGCACATATACATGCACAGAGAGACAAGAGTCCCAAATATTGACATTACTGTGTAATAGGTCAGTCACCCGCAGATACCAGGCGGAAAGCTGCTGACAGATGCTACAACATAAACCTCCTAAGAACCTTCAGGTTTGGCGAAGAAATCCCCTGTTCTCCATCTATGCTTGGATCTGAAACGAGAAATTTTTTTTTCTCACACTGGCTATCTATAGAAGATCCTTTTTATAAGTCTCTGTTGTGCAGCTCCTGAACGTCAGGCCCAGCAAATCAAAACATTTTATTGTAATTTCATATTGTTTACTTTTGCAAGGCAGGATCTTGGCAGAGATGAGCATTTCCTCCAGGGACAAGGAGGATGGGGCTGGGAGGGGGGGAGGACTGAGGGATGGAAGGAAGCATTTCAATGCAGACTTCCTCATTGTCTGCTTTAATAGGGACCCTGGCTGAAATACAAAGGAAGAGGAGCTAAAAAGACCTTTGCTACAAATTTAGAGAATGGGTGTGAGGGCGTATCAGGGCCAGCCTTTGCAAGCATTGACAACGGGTCAGGGAAAATGCTGGCAGCCATTGCCACCATCCCCCAGCCCACCCGCCACTGCCTCCTCAGCAAGGTCAGGGAGAATCTCAGGGTCCCCTCTGGGCAGGCACAGACCAGAGGTCCATGGCCAAGAAGATGCAGGGAAGGGGAGTCTCCTCCCTGCTGCTTTCACCTGCCCTTGCAGAGCCAGCACATGCTCATCTGGGGATGCTCCTGACTCCTTCCCCAGACTC
The DNA here is from genome assembly GCA_013401335.1 of Brachypteracias leptosomus. Lineage (NCBI taxonomy): Eukaryota > Metazoa > Chordata > Aves > Coraciiformes > Brachypteraciidae > Brachypteracias > Brachypteracias leptosomus. The sequence goes on from VYZX01019243.1 coordinate 203,340, forward strand.
TACTCCTTCCTCCTCAGCCCCAAATGATGGGCAGGTTGCCCTCCGAGGCAGATGGCACTGACAGAGCATTTCTTTCCCCATCAGGACCCTCCTGCTATCCTGGGAAGAAAAGGAAGAGGCTCCTTGCATCCTGCCGGCCAGGGACACTGGAAAGCACCAGTGAACCCATCACGGGCATCTATTTTTCACTGCACGTTTCCAGGGAGATTTGACTCACAAAGTTCAGATGTTTGGGTGAGCAATATTTAAGCTGAGGGGAGCATTTAAGAGCTCTAGGTTGGGGAAATAAGGCATTTGTAACAAGTCACATGGACACCCCTCATGTGTACGTGGTTTCACTTTGAGCCTGCTGCTGAAGCCACAGTCCTCTGAGAAGCCTGTGCAAGACAGACAATGCCAGAACAGCAGTACGGCTGAAGGGATTTTAATGATTTCATTTTATCCCCAGTTGTCCATACCAGAGTCCTTTCTCACCTTCTTTAATCCCAGCTTCCTTGGGCTGCTTTGCACAAGATAAACTTCTCGGGCCAGACACATGGAAGGAGCATGATGCCTTGAAGTCACATCTCACCCCATCTCCAGGGTTGCCCATGTTTGCAGACAGATGGGCAGGGGCAGGTGACAGCCCCCAGCTCCCGTGCACTGCCTGGCAAACCTACGCAGAGCCCAGCTGCTGGCTCTCTGCTGGGCATTACAGATCTCCCTGTACCTTCAGCATTGTCTCTCTCTCTCTCCCTCCTTCTCAAGCTTTGTTTGGTTAGAGAAAGCAGTTCACAAAGACCTTTGCACAAACCCACCCCAACGACAACTGCCTTACTACGTAAAATGATTCACTGGTGTTTAAAAATCCCACAAACAGGAGCCCTTGCTGACTTTATGACTGACTTCCCATGAAGGCACTGAGGCCAGCAAATCGCTAATGCTCCATCTGGCATTGACTCCCCGCAAATATCTCTCAGCAATAACAACTGATAGCAGAGCTCGGAGCCTACACATCATCCTCCTGTTTGTACATAAATTCCTTCTAAAAGGATCTCGGCATCCTCATGCTGCTTCTTCCCAAGCGTTCAGCCTCTTAAAGACAAGCCAGTCAGACAGAATGGTGCCACACAACTACAAACAACATGGGACAATTTTTTATTACAATACACGGCACTATTATTTCTAAAAGCACTGACAATAATATGCAGTGCGTAAAAATACACATTCATCATAAAGAGGTTAGATACTAATTTCTCCAGTTTAATTTTTTCTTAAGGGCACCAGCCCATTTTTCAATTAAGGCAGGGTAATATTATTAATCATAAAGAATTGCTGATGTGTAAAATTGTTTCCTTTCTAGTTAACATTGGCTGAGAAACGTCAGACATGCTGCCTCTGAATTAGTCTAACTTGGTGGCAGTATGGAAGCTGTATCATCCTTTTTGGTGAGGATTCACACCATTCCATGGGTAAAGGCACATCCCTCTGGAGAGCGCGCAGACCCACGTCTCCACTGTTCCAAGTGCAGGTTTGGCAGCAGGGAGCCTATGGATATAGATTCCACCGTCTGCCGTGGAGCAAGATGATCAGCATCACAGGGAAGCCCCATGCCAGGAGCATGTTCTAATGGTCTCTGTGGCCTGAACGTTTCCAGGGCACTGTGTTTCAGCAACCCCTGAAAAGAGATATGGGGTTTCTGTGCTATCTCTCAATTTTTAGTGCTAAATTTGTCACTATGGGTCTCTGCTGAGGTTGGCAGTGCTTTCTCTTTAATATTTTTTCTCCCTTCCTCTGCTGCTGAATGGGTTTACCTAATTCCTGCCAAAATAACTGAGCACCTTGCCTTTGGACTGAACCAACAAAAGTGGCATGAAGAAAGAGAAGAATTAAAAAAACAACCCAAACCCTATAAAATACTAAGTTTGGAATACAAAACCTCTCCTTGCCCGGTAGTAAGCGCAGGAGACATTGGGACTGTTGCTTGGGAGGACCTAAGAAGATGCTGCAAAGGTGTGGGCAGGAGAGCATCATCCAGAACAACAGCAGTCCCTGTTGTAGTACTCCCTCGTACCTGGCTTCTCACTGGGCCCAAACTAGGGATCTCTTGGATCGCTACTGGTGCAAGTGCCCAGCTCTACCTCAGGCTAGATGTGTGAATGCTTCAGGTAGATAGGAGGGGACCAGGGCATGCCCTGGTCTTGCTCCCATAGGCAGCCAGCTGTGACCTCCAGGAGCCCTCCACAGAACACAGGCAGACGCACCCAAATGAGGAACACTTGTAGAGGCTCCTCTGCACCAGGGTCTGGAGACAACCCTCCAGCAGGTTTTCTGGAGATGACAGAGCTGGAGGGAGGCAGCCTGGCTCCACAAGTGCCTGATGTGTACTTCAGTGGCACAGATCCAGACAGAACGCCTTGTCTCCAGCCATATGTTCAACCCTTTTCCCATCTATGGGCACTTTTCCTCCCACACTTTGCTCAGTCATATATCCCCTGACTTCTGTTGAGATTTCACACTCCCCTGCTTAAAGGACCTCCCATGAGCAGCTCAGGGCAGTTATCTGCTTTGCCGCTCAACCTTTGCCCATTGCCTGGAAAACTTTCAGCATCACTCCCAGCTTGTATGCCCTTGCTGTTCATCTCCTCCCTTCCTGGTCTTGTTTCTCCTCTGTTCTGAAAACTGCATCCTCTGTATTATTTTTCCCACAGTGAACAATCTCCTCCTAGCTGCAGAATTCCCCTCCTGTTTTTCCCACACACAGTCAACTCCTTAATACTATTCCCAGTTATCTATAACCCCTTGTGTCATTAGTTTTCTGACATCATCAAATACTTTCTTATCTGAAGCTGGTATTATTTATATACACATATATATAAAAGGCCTCCTTCTACCATCTTAACTGCTGACCAAGAATAAACCATGTAAAGAAACAAGGCCAGAGGCTGGGATCACCTTGGACGATGCCCTACCCCACGGTTGTTGCCTCTTGGCAAATACTACCAAGAGGAGCACTTTCACTCTGAAGTCTGCAGAGGCAAATAAAATAAATAGAAATTGTGAATTTCAGCCAAAAAAATCCTTTCTGACAAGAGTCACTCCTATTCAAATGACCAGTTTCATTAAGATCAGTGAGAACTGGGAAAAGCTGCAGGACGGAGTGTGTATGTGTCTCCTGGCTGAGACATTCAGCTGTATTTTTCCTTGTGAAAAGGAAAACTAACCCTGCACTACCAAAGCAATAAATGTAGTAGGATTACTGGTCAACAACTCACCAGATACCACTTCCAACAGTGCTATAGTTAGCAACTACTCATTGACAGTAATTGTTACAAACAACTGAATTACCAGAGAGATACTTTCATATTATCTATACCCATATATATAAAAAAATACCGCTTTGTACAAATTCAGAGTATGTGAGGTTAAAGCTAATGGCCCAGCTTTGTTGAGCATCTCAAAAATCAAATTAACGGCAATCAAATTCATGGCACAACTCAGGGTTCATTTCATTACTATCAGAAAATTCAATCTCTGAAATCTTACAATATTAAGCTAAAGCAATGATCTTTCTGTTAAAGTTCTTTCTTTTTTTCATTTTAAGGTGAGAAAAAGCTGGCGGGCTCAGGGAAGGTGGGGGTGGGGATTCCCGATGGATACTACTGAAAGCTTGGCAAACATTCAATCAATTACTCTTATATAAGGGAAAAAAAAAAACAAACCACATCCTTTCAAACATATACTAAAATACATTTTCCCATATAAATTCTTATTTCTTGTAACTATTTCTACATCGTGCCTTTTCTTGCAAAGATTAAGTATATACAGACATGCACATATATATGCATATACATATCTAAATTTAAAATACAAATCCATTAGGGAGCTACTTAAATCTGCTCATTGCTGCAATAACTAATCATCTTATCTCTGTGCTGTACTGTATGTGGGAGACTCAGAAGTTCATTGCATTAAATGCAGTTTTAATGAAGCTGCCTTTTCGGTTTATTTTACAATAAGCACTCTTTAGCCTTACTGCAAGACCTAGCTGTAGAACACTCACTGCAATTTCAGCCTCCTCTTTTATCTCTCCACTTCAAGGTTCCCAGCTAGGTTTCTCTGCGGGAGTCAAGTGTGGTTTTAATAAGGCAGATGAGGCAGGGCTTCTCAACTGCTTTTGATAGAGGTGAGGTGGTCAGCTCTTTATTGACTTTCTGCAGTACTGCAGCTACGGACTGTACAGGCAATCTTGCTTTATGAGCATGCACCAGGCAGGAAATGGGCCTGGAAATTTCCAGCCGGGGGTGTTTGATGCGCTGTTTGGAAAGCTGCAAGATGTGCATATAAAGGAGATGAAGGAGAAGCCTTGTTGTTGTTGTTGTTGTTGCTAACCCATCAGGCTGCAGTTGCTACAAGTACCTAGGAATGTCTGCTCAGGAGCCATTTTAAGAATTAATATGTCTCAGTAAAAGGAAGAAAAACCAACGTTGGTTATTTTGCGCACGTGAGAGGGTTCTGCGTATCAAAGATCCTTTTATAAACGCTTGGAAAAATCACATGGGAGGTAACTAGCTGCTAAACGATTTTACTGTCCCTTTCTTATGTAAGTAGCCAGAGCACATATACACTGTATACAGTGCACAGCTGCACTGACAGACACGCATCCGCACAAGGGGATGTGGAAAAAAAGGAAGCAATCACAGGCTGGTATCATGTACTATTAAGATTTTATTGATACCAGCATGGAGCAACTGCATCACTAATTAATGGAGGCTCACAAGCTACATGCAGCCTTCCAATCAAGCGGTAATAAAACCAGGTAGCCTTCTTCACCCTCATACATATATTACTTTGACTATTTACCCTCCTCCCTGTTTTTTTTTGGTCTTCTGCACACCCACTCTCCCCTTGCCACCCCACACATACACCAGTAAGGTATATTCCTCTGATCCAGGCTCAGGGAGATGCAGGCTCATGTCCATGCTCACCAGCTTCCCACATGAGGTGGAGTGAGCCTCTCTGAGCCAGGTTTGTAATGGCAGCCAGGGTCCAAAGTAACAGACAGGAGGTTTGACAATGCCCCCCCAGAAATGTCTCTGCATATGTGGACACGAAAATAACTCTTAAAATCAGGCTTGACATCTCTCCGTGCCTCTTCTACTCCCTGCCCAAAGGCGATAATATCCTCCCATTCCAGGGGAGCACAGTGACGGTGAGCAGATCAAAGACGGAAGGAAGGTTTGGACACTTTGGTGATGGCAGCCCTACAGAAGCTAGAATAGACTTCTAGTTACTACAAAAATGCCACACACACATCCTCACACCCGGGTGGTGCTGCCTGCACAGCGACTGGGGCTGCAAACTCCAGCTCACACCCAGCTGCAGCAGCAGCAGCTGTAGAACCAATCTTGTCAAGGACCGGCTGAGGAAGCCAGGTCCCACCTCCTGCCGAAGCATTGCACCCGAGTATCCAGAGCGATTATCACGATTTCATGTCTTTCAGCTAATTGCCAGGCTCTTGGGGACCCTGATAATAAAGCTATACACACACACAAGGATGCAAAAATCTTACAGCTATAGTGTTACTATTGCACATAAGATTTAACTGTATGCTTAAATTCTACCGACTTCAGTAGGGCGTAAGGATTTGCTTAAGTTTCATTATGTGCTTAAGTGTTTTTTCTCAATAGGTATGCTTTCCTGCACAAAAGCTTTAATGTATACTAGCCATTTGTTTTATAGTTACCTGGATAATATGTCCTGCCTTTCCAAGTACAGCACTGGACTACTTCCACTGTAGGTTATTATTTGTCGCACATAACTTGAAGAGCAGGTAGAAACTGAGGCAGGCTGGATTTTTAGTTAGCCACCTGAAAAATATAGACAATAATGGGCAGATCATACTGCTGCACACTGTAATGTTATCTGACTGCTCCCAAATTTCTGCCTGCCAGATAAGCATCAGTGGACACCTATATCACAGTCCTTAAAGGAAGGTGAGGAAAGGACAATAACCCACAGCACGAGACATTTCCATACTGCGTTCTGCATTTTATATTTAAAACGCAGCTACAGGGAACAGGCGTCCTTTGAAATAACAGATGTTAGACTCTCACCACAAATACACTGCTTTAATTCAGATGACCTTGCTGAATTAGGAAGCTACATACAAGATAAATGTCCACCTTCTCTCCTGAATGCCTGTCTTGAACAGACCTGGCTTTGCTGGCATTTGGTCGATCCGTATTTCCTCCCAGTTTCCCATCTGCAAAAATTGTGTTCTTACTGCAGTTCAGCTTATTGTTCCAAATTAGATGCTGCTTACTTTGTGAATCTCATGAATTTTCTTTGCTGATAGGAATTAGCGACTGCTTCACTTTAACCCTCTAACTTGGCAGAAGCTGGAGACTGGCCTGGACCTGCTCCCAGTCTGTGCTCTGGGCCTACTCCTAGTAGGCAATAGATGCTCAGGGCTTCTGGAGACTCATATGCAATGCACTGATTTCATCAAAACTATATGCAAGTTTCACTCTTTAAAGCAGAACTTAAACAGTCAAACGATTAATGATTTCTTTAATTCTTAAGGTCCTTCTTCTGCACGTGTTTAAAATACTGTAAAAGAAACAGACTGGCATTGTCTTTCGGTCCTTTGCTGGTGGCAAAGCAGATTATTCCTATCATATTCTGCAGGGGTGCTGTCAAATGCTGTTCCAGGCTATGGGCCAAAACCTACCCCCAGTCCATGTGCTCAGCTCCCACTGGCATCAATGATATCTCCACCAAGGACTGACAGTAGTAAATGGGCAGAGATGTGCTGGCTGCTCAAATAGCACAATCTATGTGCTGAATAATTCATTTTAAACTGTTGCACAGATGTCAAAATGTTATTGCTGATTTCTAGCCAGCAGAATGGGCGTTTCTTCTTCCAATACAAGTGTGTCAATTCCTGTAACGCCAGAGAAGATTTGGAGGATGTCTCAGCAAGACAGCAAAGCCCATACATGGCATCCCTGTGAACATACAATTAAAATGCTCATTATAGGCCACCTTTCACTCTCCTTATTAGGATTCTCCTACAGATGCACTCACACATTGCCTCTAAAAAATTTCAGAAAAGCCACTTAAAGCATGCCGCAGTTACATAGGTTTGGGTGTATGGTCTCCAGCAACCACTTCAGCCCTTCAGATTTTCTCCAGAGTCCCACAGAAAGCCTCTAAGTACAAGAAACATAAGAGTCACAGCCAAGCGTAAATAACAAAATAAACCCAAACAAGAAAAAACCCACCTCTGTAAATGAAAATAAGTAGATCCACCCTACGGACTTTGTCAGCCTGTCCATGGCAAAAGTCCCACAGTAGAAGTCAGATTGCCCTCCCCTCCAAGAGCAAAGAAGATAAAGGGGAGTTTTCCTGTGTTTCTCCTTTCTCTGAACTGGAGCAGACAATCTGTTTGGCTGGGCTTAGCACTGAGATCGTCCAGGAGCTGGCTTATCCAACCAGCCAGGTGGACACCAGCTGCTGATGGCCAGCAGCCACCTCCAGGAGCAAGGTAGGACCATCACAGGGGGTGGCCAAGGGTGACAAGAGAGATGGAAGGAAAATGGAAAAGGTGCAAGAAAACTACAGGTTTTGTACTGAAATCAGAGACCGGGGATCTCTGACACGAATCAAAAGAGTGAATGCACCTTGGGCCAGCCCAGGCACATCTCTACAAGGGATATGTCAGCTAGAAAGCGCAATTTTCCATGTTGGTAGATGGGCTTTTTCATGTCAGCTGGTCTGTGTAGAAACAGACCTAGCTTAATGAGGTCTAATTCATTTTAAATCCATAGGTTTCTTTTTAATAATTAACAGTCCCCATCGCTCAGCAAAGCCATTTCTTAGTCCTGACTACTTGCTATTAGGAATGAATTTACTGTGAAATACTGCTAAAAGGTGGAAAGCAAGTGACATAATTCAAGTTTTAATTAAAAAAAAAATATATCACACAAAGCCAGAGCCATAGAAGGAATCATAATCGAATAAGCAAAAAACCCCCACCTCAACCCAATGCCTACTCTCCCCAATTACCCAATTATTCTTTTCATGCTATTTGAATTCTTGTAATTGGTTTCTCTTACTGGATGCCCTGTGCCCAGACCGTACGTAAGGTTTTCTCTCTGCAATTCCAGGAACTAGAGAACGTGTCAACATCATTACCGTGAACATTACATACTCTCACATGCGAGGGTCCAGGAACTACAATTAACACATTAAGAAATAATAACTGCCAAGGGAGCAACGAAAGATAAACAGCATGGAGCTGATGTAGCAAGAATTCTGCTTGGGAAAGGGCTGTCTCTTGGGTGATGAGCAAGGGACAGAAATCGAAGTGCTGTGCAGCGCTGCCATTCAATGAAGAAATCCCCCAAACCAATTGAACAACAGTTTATACATTAATTTCTTGAAATTTAGTTTCACTAAAAGTATTGCTGGCTTTAAACCAGATTTTAAAGGAATTTGAAGGCTCCTGTTTACAAAGAAATAATAATTGTGTCCTGTTTGAAAGATTAAACTTGATAGGGTTTTTGCTAATTGTTATGAAGTGCTGTGGGTTTGTTGTTTTCCTGTTCTGTTTTTTTAATAGAAGCCAGAAATATTTAAAAAAACCCAACCAACTTTTTTTCCCCTGCTTGTTGATATCCATTTAGATCTTTGGGGTTTTTTTGTTGGGGGGGGAGGGGGTTAATGAGACTGAAAGAATTAAATTATTTTTCAGAATTTTCTCAAGGATTTTTACTGAAAAGAAAAATATTTAGATTCCAGAGTCTTTTCTTTAAAGCTTCCAGTCTGAAAATACTTTATGTGAGTAGTCCTGCAGAAGCTGCATAGTAAAAACCTGCAAGAGCATGCCCAACATTTGGATATATATTTTCAACACTGTAATGAACAGAAATCATGGACCACACTGGTCCTTGAGAGTCCTGGCCTTTGCTACCGCTTTCAGCTGGACCAGCTGAAGGCCTTAATACTTTATTTTTCACTGAGATTAGAAACCGAAGGAACACGATGGCACAGACAAGGCTTATGAAATGCTTTGTCTTGTGTCTCTCCCACCTTGGGGTTGCACAGTCGCAGAAAAACCAACAAAAATATTGCCATTATAACCCCTTTCCTACATTCACTCAGATTCCAGTGAGAGAAAAGGAAGGCAGAAGAGGCACAGACACAAGGGTGGGATTAGCAGCCTTTTGGGGAGAGAAAGGCGAGTCCCTCTCAAGCTGGGGCAATGCCCGTCACCAATTTAGGGGCTGGGGTGCAGGGTTTCTGTGACAGGCATGATCCCCCACATTGCACCCAAGCATCGCTCATCAGTCAACTAAGACATTTCAGCAATCACATGGCACTTCGTAAAAACATCATTGTTTTTATTTACCAATTTTCCATGTTTTGTGCAGAGTGCTGCTGTGTTCAAGCGAACTGTATAAAAGCATAAACAGTAAGCACCATCTGGAGAACATTCTTCCAGCACACTGAGAAATAACAGCCGCCTGTGCACTACCTGCTATAAATAAATGTCATTAAAAAGTGTCCAAAAAATTGTTTGTTCCTATTTGATGGAACTGCAGCTAGATAAAATTTTCCTTAACCCTGTGTTTGGGTACCTGCCATCTCCACAACAAAAAAATAAAGATGTAGATGTTTGTTTCTCATTCCTTTATGTTAATATGGGTATCACTAACAGAATATCAACCCTATACCAATACCCTATATTCAACCCTATAGAATATCATTATTCTCATAACAGCAATAGAGGTTGCAACTTAAGAGTAACATGTGAACAAGACACTCAAAATCCAAATGCTTTTAAAACTGTATCAGGTTCACAATATGGCGATATCCTTCAGCCTGCCAGCGAGAAAACTGGTAAAATTATCCTTGCTCTAAACTGATAGTGTATCAGTTTGGGAAAAAAAAAAAAAAAAGTCAATTTATTTTCAGTCTAGCACAAAGCCGCTCCGATCTCCCTCTCTGCTAACAAAATACAGACCAAGTTGGCTGTGGGGCTGTGATGAGGCTCTGTGAAGGGTTAGCGTTTGCTGTGTTTGTTTAATCACTGCAATTAGAGCTATGCAAATAATGAAATTGTTTGCTGTGGTGGCCAGGCTGGGGAAAAAAAATTAAAAAGAAATGTTTTGGTTGAGCAATTTAAGAACCATTTTTTCCTTTTCGGTAAAATTAAAAAAAATAACTGTTTTGTTTGATCCATTCGAAAGGCAGTGAAGCCTTGAAAGAATCCATTTGGTTTGAAATGAAAAATACATTTTCACACTGAAACAAAGCATTTGAGCATTTGACATTTTTCCCTTTTTTCGTCAAACATTTTCAGTGCTCAGAAAGGAAGAGCTTACTTCTCGTTGGGGGAAGGAGGAAAGGATTTGACCATCCCTTGTCCTAACCTCAGACACATCTCGGGCCTTTGCACAGGGGCAGGGTTGAGCACTGCAGCTTTCTCCCTTGAGGAGACCACCAGCTCTTGGCTTCCCTGCCATGGTGCTCTGCTTCAGGCAGCCCCCAGCTCAGGGAGCACAAGGGAAATCTTCCCACTCTCCCCTGTGGTGTAGGGCTGGCATGCTGCCCACCAAAGCGTGCTGGGTAGGTTCAGCTACAGGAAAAGCAGCATTGCCTTTTCTTGGTTACCAGTGGTCCAGCCACAGCTTACACACATCCAACTAACCTCACTGATATGGAGCCAAAGCTTCACCGCACTTACACCCATGCCATTTTGAACCAACAGCTGATGAGGTTGGTACCTGGTCCCTGGTTTTAGGAAGAGACAGTTCTAATCTCAGGAAAGTTAATGAAAAATTAAAAAGCCGTCAAGAATAAAAGGACTAAATCCACAGCAATTAGGCTGCAGAAGAAAAGGGTTGGAAAAGCCTCAGGGGAAATGTGACCCCAATACCCTGGGCATCAGAAGACACATGCTCCTCTCAGAGGCAGGGCTGCCTCTGTCCCTGCAACAGAGGATTCAGCTGTCTGCACTGAAACGTCTTCCTTTCCCAGTGCTTCAGGGAACGCTTCAGTTGGGGTTCAGGTGGGAGGGAGGTACACGCACCCCTCAAGGAGAAGGCTGAAACTGACCATGGACCTCAGAATCTGGGCATCCCCACACTGAGCATCCAGGCCTGGATGAAGCTACCACCTTAAATCCTCCACAGCTTTAACAATTTACAGTTAAACCAACAATGACCTGAAGTCAGAACAGTCACTGGCACAGTATGGCTCTTCCCAGGGCAGCACAGCCCATGGCACGCACAAGGTTGGGTTGTGCTTTGTGGTAGAGCACAGGGCCGAGGCAGCTGGAGGCTGATGCAAGAGGCAGCCCGAATCCTCAGTGATGAACTGCTAGCCACCAGCAGAAGGATTTGAAGATTATTTTTTTTCTTTTCTTTTTTTTTTAAAACATTGTATTAGTAAGTGTCATGAAGAAATGGGAGCAAATCTGTCTTGTGAAACAACATCCACAAAAAAAGGCTGGGTCCCTTGAAGGAGAGAGTGGCTGTGATTCCCAAAGCATATAGCTGGCCTAGCTCCCCATCATGATTTCAGGGCAAGAGTGGAAATGATGAACATAAATCAGATTTGGTCCTTCCCTTGAGCTATGCAGCTTTCTCCAAAACCAAAGTTGTTGCACACTGGTATGTTCACAAAGCAGCTCTGCTAAAGTCTTGCTTTTGGCTGGGACTGGCCACCATTCCCACTGGAAGCAAAGGCATCATTCCCACCTTATTTTATTTTCTGTTTTCACAGGGATTTGGTGTGTCAGGAACTGCATGAATAGCGATGAGGGTACAGTCCCTTCCCTGATGAAATCATCATCTCAAACCCAGCAAGGGCAGGAAATGATAACGTGGTTATGGTTCCCATTAGCCATATTTTCCTAATATAAATATTTTAGTTACTTTTATTTACAGAGTCCACTCACATTGGTTAAATGAGATACTTTGCAAAGGGATACTTAAGCTGTCTGGAAACAAAGACATCAGACTACTGATTTTGCTAGGATGATGATCTGCCTAGATGAATAAGGCTTCCCTGGACTAGGTGTGCAGGGAAGGTAGGTGGTAGGAACGTGTCTGTCTCTGCATGTGCACATGTGTGCGTGCCTCTGTGTGTTTAGGGGGGAGGGTTGGTCTTTGTTTTGTTTTTGCCTTTGGTCAAATTCAAACAATGTGCAGTAACAAGAAGTAAATGTCATTTTCCTCCCATCCATCTTAATTTGGCATCCATTTTAAAGCTTACCTTTGACCTTTTAAAATGTTAATACACTTAAGCAGATATAAAAAACACAAAGCTCCTGGAAAAATTAATCACAGCTGTATCACGACACTAGTCTAAAAATGTAACATCAGTTATTTTCCTCTTTAATTTTAAGAAACAGTCATCCAATGCAGCAGCAGTAACTATGCTACAATTAGCTATTATTTCCTTTTCAAATATCCACGTTAAATGCTATAGCAAAACCCTATCAGCATAACCAGCACAACCTGCTTTGAATTTGGTTTTTTGGGTTACTGCCTAGAATCACAGAAAAGGTCCTGAAGGGGACCTTGAGAAGTCACCTAGCCCATTCCTCTGCCCCAGGCAGGACCAGCTTTATCTAAACTACTCCTGACAGGAAACCTTATTTAGACTTCCTTAACGTAGCAGCCTTAAATAGAACTGGAAAAAAATTGCACAAACCAAAATATATAATATTAATAGGAAAATAATTCATATATGTGCACTAGATATACAAATATGAGAATATAAAAAGACAACCCTGACCTAAATGACAACTCTCCCACCTCTGACCACTTCATACCCTTTAACCAAGGAGTTCAAAACAGGAAACTCTAATAAAAACATCTCCTTCCTTTTTAAAAATAAAAGGCTGCTAGCTTGAGAACCTCAGCTCCCTAGAAATGCAGCAGCACCTCTTCTCAAGAAAAGTGGTTTCAGAAGCAGCAGGTGCCTAAGTATTTGGGCCTTTATGCTTCAAAGCAAAGAGCTCTTCAGTTCCACCAGAAAGCAAATAGGAAGCAAGAGTGTTGACCCACTTCTCCAGCAACCAAAGTAAATCTAAGATGTCTGGAGCCTGTTCATGATCAAGGGCGTCCACCTCATCTGTTGGCTTAACCCTTTCAGGTGGGAGGCTGTACTAGGTCCCTTCAGGACGGTGGCTGCACAGCTCTGTGATTCCATGCTGTGAACGTGGGGATCCATGGCACACAGCCATACGCTGCTTTCACTTTCTTTCCTGTAGCATCTGATGGCATCCAGGGCTACCTCTATCAATTTAAATAACCCCCTTTAGAAGACAGAAAACTATGGTGACAGCCAAAATGTATCCTAAAAGACAAGTGATGGTTTCGTGGCTAAACACAGCTGCTACCCAAACATCCAAAAGAATAACTTAAGGATCTAAATGGCAAATGCAGACCAAAGGCAGATGTGTTCCCTCAGTGAGTGGGGAAATGTAACTCCTTGCAACTGCTTTCTTCCACCTACGAACATTACTTCAGCTCCAGCACAATTGGAGCATGGCCAAGCAGTCTTCTGCAAACTGAATACCTGCTTAGGTACAACGGTGGGGGAAGATGTGAGATACCAAGCTTTGAACCACCAGCCCCATGAAAGAACTACACCCTTTCATGTATCCTGCATGCACAACACAGAAGAGCTGTAATGCAGAGCCCAGTTTCTTCCATCATGGAAGCCTTGTGAATTCACTCTAACCATACATAAGTCCTCTGGTAGCCAAACAGCAAGAACTCCATCCACTCCCCAGACCAGAGATGAACTAACAGCACATCCCAGCTGCAACAGCAAGGTTCTTCCGTGCGTTCCTTCTTCTAGGATATGCTTGTGCAAGTACATGCATCTGCCTGTGTATATACATATTTATTATATCTACACATTACACGTTTTCTCCAGTGGAGAGTGTTCTGTCCTAAAGGGACCCTTTGCTGGCACACCAGGAGACTGTCCAGTGCTGCAGGCCCATGCTTCTACTGGTCTTCTGGGTGAAATCCTCTGATCCAATTACTCTCCCACGGGGCTTGTGGAAAACTCTCCCCCAAGGCCAGACTTGGCACCTGCAACAACTGTCTCTGAGGTCCCCAAAAACAGCTGCCCAAGACAGTAACACAGGCTAGATTCTTCCAAACGAGAAATGATCCCTCTCATTTTCTTCCCTAGGAAGTACACAACATTTTTTGGGTAAAAAAAGTATAATAACATCTATCTGTACCTACGTTCCTACTTTCTTCTGGTATCCCCTCAGCATCCCACAGCCCAGGGAGCAAGGCTCAGCCATGTGAGCTGTTCTCTTCCCCCACCTTTCTGTGGGACAGGCTTCCTGGCTGAGAGCTGCCTCCTGATCTCCAGCCCCATCACTAAGGCCCGAGATGAGGGCATCTGTTATTCAGTGGTGCCTGACTGCTTGCTTAGGAAAATCCTGATTTAAAAATGTGTTGCCTTTCCTGTGTGCTTTGCAGTGGCCTTGTGTGGATCCAGCTCTACAGCAAGTGATCCACCACCACCAACCAGAAAGATGCGTATCATACACACAAAAATACTTCACATTTCACTTAGTTTTTCACATTTTTCATTCTCATTGCCTTTCTGCATCATCCAGTCCAATGTTTCTCAGTATCCTTTCTTCAACCTAATTATTATAAGGACCACCCAATTTTTTTTTTAAACCAAGGACCATTTTGCACAGTATTGTCACATAAGCTCTCAAAAACAATCAAATTAAACAAAACAAAACATTTCACTTTGCCACTCCTGACCCTACATTTGGGGTTTTTTGCTTACAGAATGCACACCTGCTGTTGTTATACTGCTTGTGACTGGTCTGTCTGATATTCATGGACTATCAGTTAAACAACATTCCTCTAAATAATTAGTTTATTCACTAAGCACAGATGATTAACTGATGAGCTACAAAAAGTCGCTATTGTCTGAGTCATTCACCAAGTAACTAACTTGGCCATTCAACCAGGGAGAAGTTTTCTTCTCTGAAAGGTGACAAGTAGCTATGTAATGACTTCTATTATTTCCTCAATAAACTCAGAGAAAATAGGACATTGCAGCTAGAAAAACACAGAAAGAGAAATTAGCTGCTACTGTCATTAAGGATTCAGAGGCTGAAAAAGAACAGTTGGTGCAATGCAGCTGGAGAGGCTTTTCGGAGTAAAGTGATTATTCTCTGGCCATTAATGAATTATTTTTCACTGGAATGCAAGACCTGCACTCCTCCAAATAACCTGGCTTTGCCATGAGGAGGATGCTGTCTGCCAGGGCAGGCAAGAGCCATTGTCCTCTTGGCCCTCCTGGTGGCTACTGCACTTCTCCCATCTCTTTATTTCCACGCCACAAGAAAAGCAGAAAAATAATGAAAAGGTTGAAGCACATGTAGGCATTGGAGGAGAGCCTAGCCTGACCAACCAAATTTGGAGCTATAGCCTAGGATGTTCAGGGGGGAGCCTCCCTCAGCACCCCCACTGAAGGTCAGTGAGGTGTTGTGGCAAACTTCCTTTGCCTCTCGTGTCCATCAGAGTTCATCTCCAATCACTTGCTCAAAGATAACAAGATAATAAGACATTTATGGATTTTGTCAGTCCTGGGGATTGCTCTGAGATCTTTGCACATCCCATGGGGGCAGTGGAGGGGAACCCAAACCCAAGCTCATCCTGTCCTTCAAGCCAACAGCAGCTGCCTTCTGCTACAGTGGCTGCTCTCCAGCCACTTTAACGGTAGTGCAAGAAATACAGGGACCTGGAATCCACCTAAGATGAAGGACACTTTTTTCTGAAGAGATTGAAGGGGACAAGAGATCTGTCCCAGGCTCTTTGTTTATTTCTTGAGAACATTTAGCCCCATATATGATGTCTCAAAGAATTATTTCCAAACAACTACATGCCCAAAGATCAGTGACAAATGGTGTCCCTCAGGGGTCCATGCTGGGATCTGCACTGTTTAATATCTTAATCATGACATAAACAGTGGGTTTGCAGGTAACACCAAGCTGAGTGGTGCATTTGACAGGCCTGAGGGACAGGATGCCATCCAGAGGGATCTGGACAAGCTCAAAAAGTGGGCCTGTGTGAATCTCAACAAGGCCAAGTGCAAGGTCCTTCACATGGTTCAGGGCAACCCTTGGTAACAATACAGGCTGAGGGATGAGTGGATTGAGAGCAGCCCTGCAGAGAAGGACTTGGGGGTACTGATGTATGAAAAGCTGGACATGTGCCAGGAATGTGTGCTTGCAGCCCAGAAAGCCAACCATATCCTGGGGTGCATCAAAAGAATCGCGGCCAGCAGGTCGAAGGAGGCGATTCTTCCCTTTCACCCCACTCCACTGAGACCCCACCTGGAGTTACTCTCTCCAGCTCTGAAGCTTTCATCCCAGCAAAGGCATGGACCTGTTGGAGCAGGTCCAGAGAAGGGCCACAAAAATGATCAGAGGGCTGGAGCACCTCTCCTCGGAAGAAAGGCTGAGAGAGTTGGGGTTCTTCAGCCTAGAGAAGAGAAGGCTCCAGAGAGACCTTTCAATATATAAAGAGGGCCTACAAGAAAGCTGGAGCCAGACTTTTTACAAGGACATGTAGTGATAGAACAAGGGGTAATGACTTTGAACTGAAAGAGGATTTAGATCAGATATAAGGAGGAAACTTTTTACTATGAGGGTGGTGAACCACTGGAACAAGTTCCTCACAGAGGTAACTTTTCCCCCATTCCTGGAAACATTCAAGGCCAGGTTGGATGGACTCTGATCTAGTGGAAGGTGTCCCTGCCTATGGTAGCAGGGTTGTACTAAATGATCTTTAAAGGACCATTCTAACCCAAACTACCCTATGATTCTATTAACCAGTAAAAATAAAAGGGTACTGGAATTAGGTCCAGCTCAGAGAGGTCAAGTCACTTGCACCCAAAAACTTGAGTTTGGAGTGGCAGCTGCTACAGGGGTCCCCCAGGACACCCAGCTGTCCACAGGACTGGCAAAATCCCATGGATGTGACCCTGTAAACTCACCCCACCCATGTTACAGCACTGCTCTGCACGTTTGAGCACAGCATGGATAGACCTGTTTGGGGGGAAAAAAAAAAGGGGGAAGACAGAACTAACAAGAAACATTAAATCACCCAGCAGAGCAGCTCCTCCACAGAGCTGTCTATTTACGGAGCTGCTTGGTGCCCTGGGAGGGATGGCCAGTATCACAAACCCAGGAATGGAAATTCCTGAGGAGAACCAAGGCAGGTTAATAATGATCCTCTGCAGTCCTGGACATCTTGTACAGCCACTGCCTTCTTGAAATCAAGAGTCTGCTGGGAGAATTTAGGCCTAGGGTTTCAAACAAAACTAAGGAAAACTTTTTCTTCCTGAAGATGGTCTATGAAACCCAAGTAACGCTGAAAAGTGCTTTGCTGTATTGTTATTCTGTAGATGCCGTTTCTGGAGGCATGACCCAGCGCATCCTGATCTTAAAACAAAGCCATTCGTGGCTAGCACCACACATTGCCAACTGACTCCTTCCATTCAGAATAAAATAGAATTTCAAAAAAAGAACAAGTACCCCTATAAATCACTCACCCATCCCAGTTTCATAACGAGAATGTCTGTCAGCTCCCATTTTGCTTCCTTTTCTACGGCTGCCTGCTCTACAAAGCCACCATTTCAGCTGCCTGTACATACAGACCGGTGGGCACACTGTGCCACAACAGCTCCTGCATCCCCCTGCATCCCCTTCCTCCCACCTGTGGAGAAGGTGGCCATCCCTCTCTCCAAAACCCTCACCACCTGAGATTTTTCAGGGGATTTAAAAAAAATATATATATGTATTTTTATCAGTAGCTCTGGGGTACCCATCAGGTGTACTCAGCTCCTGTAACAATCATGTGATTTATGTAGAAGTAATTGGGGTTAAACTATTTGCCACATCAAACTCTTCACATTTGGCCCCATCTTTAGGACCTAGAAACATTGAAATAAATAAAGCCATGTGTCATTTAACAGGATCTGGACTTAATTAGGATCATTCTGGATTCTATGGGAGAAGTCTTTTACTGTCAGCCTTATGTGTCTAGTCCATCACTTGCAAGGTTATCTGCCTATTTTTTTTTTCCCCTTTAGTACCTACATCAAAATATTTCTATTTCCACACAGCTTTTCTTTTTCTTTTTTTTTCTAATCCTCCAACCAGCCGGATGACAACCACTCCTTATCTCTGGCTGTCTTCCACGCTAAAATAAGAATGCTGTTGTTACGCCAAGGGAGCTGCACCCTTCCACCTCCGTTCCCTCCTGATGTGCACACAGCTGGCTGCGCAGGAACGCCCGAGGTGCCATTTTCTGGCCATTTTTCTGTGATGTTGTTGCAATCTACCCTCTAGCTACAATTTGTATTTCTAAATCACGCTGGGCCCTCTCTCATGCCACGGGTTTTACAAACCTCAAGTGACAGACAGTCTCTGTCCTCAAGAGCTGGTGATACTTAGCCCATCTTCACTGCCACCGGGTCCCTGCCTTGACGTAGGCTGGCTGGTGCGAGGGCGAGCATGCAGCCAAATGCCGCTCGAGCCATGCCGGGCGATTTGATTAGCAGCAGAGAATGACAGGATTAGAAGAGGGATAGGATTAGAGATTGATGAATCGCTGCGAGGCTGCTACGTCTGTATTATTGGCTCCAGCAGCAGGGTTTGAATGTCAAACTGTATCCCCTCGGAGCAGCTAGGTACCACCTATCATGGGCTTCAGAAATGCTGTGCGCAAGGTGGCTGGGGAAAGTAAATGGTTTGAGTGAGGGTCTGAACTGACAGCCTGGTATACAAGGCAAGCCCCTGGCAGGCCATGGGCAAAGCTGGGGAGAGGGAAGGCAGGGAAACATGATTTGCCCAAAGCTACACCAGCAATTTGTGTCAGAGGCAGAAACGGGAGCCAGATTTTCTACAAAAAAATGAGTTCCTCATGCAGGAGATGAGCCAGCTGCCTTTGTTACATGCAAATGCATTTTTTCCCTGTAATTCACACCGCTGCAGGCTCTGCACAGCAAACGCCAGCTCCCCAAAGTTGTAGCGTGTTCAGCGTGACCTGCTCATCGCCCACGTCATGCCCGCTACATGACTGGCTCCGTCCTCCAGCCCACACTTGTAATGCAACCCACGCATGCTGCAAAAGCTTATCACTTGCATTTTTGGTAGGAACTGATCAGGACCCTGCAAAACCCATCACTGGGGTGATCCTCGGTCTGACCCGGATAGCTCTGGCTCCTGGAGTGCCTCCAGAATTTAACGCACACATGGAAACTCAGCATCACTCTCCAGATAATTCGAGCTGTTATCCCCTCTTCAAATTCAGCTTCAATCATCTCTCAAGGTGAAAGAGATTTCAGTGTCTCCACGAGAGTCCCATTGGGGCTTATCACAGAAATGCTACAAAATTCATCAGAGACACCAAGGACAAAATAGTGAGGGTGCATTAATTGGAGAGGCTGATGTAGCAGAGCTAAGCAGGAGAACGCGCAGGCTGCCGGCAGCCTCCTGGACTAGTTACTGGAGTTACATCTGATTAACCAGGGCCATGGGGAGGAAGGAAAGGCTATTCCAATTTACATATTTAAAAAAATGGAAGAGTGCTGATTTTCCGTCCTGTGCTAGTGCTATGCCATAAGCACTCCCATCAGCACAATTGTGAGGGAATCTTTAAATGCTAAGCCGATTTGATAGTGATAAATGACATGAAAGGTTACTTGGAAAAAATAAGAATATTTCCTCACCAAGTTTAAATGGAAAATATCTGAAGAATTAATGGGCAACCAGACACTCTTTCGTCTTTAACAATACACCCCCATTAGATTACATATTTTGAACCCCGAGTTTTAAGCATTATTTTAAAAGGCGACTCCTGACGGAGAACGGCACGCAAGAAAACATCAACAACGGTGACTAAACGAGAGCCAAACCAATCTCTTAAAAAAGAGGGGGGAAAAAATATCAAGAGAAGGCGAACAACTGCCCTGCAACTTCTGCCCAGGACGCTTGCCCCCTGCAGCACCTCCCCTGAGGGATGGCCAACTTCTGGAGCAGACCCCTGGCCTGGCACCCACCGCCGCGCACGCCCGAAGCGCGGCGGCGACGCCGGCGCAGATGCCCCACGCCCCGGCACAGCCTCCGCCAGAAAGAGCCATTAAGGGGGACGCAGGTGACAGTCCATCCTCCTGGCAGCCTTCGCCGAGAAGCCGGGAGGCAGCGGGAGGAATTTCTGCCCCAACTTCGGGAGGGTAAACCCTCCTCCTCCTCGGTTGGGACTGGCTATGAGAGGGACCCCAAACCATCCCATTCCCGCCCATCTTGAAGCCCACCTTACGTGTTTCAATCCCCATCTCCCCGGGCGCGGTAAAGCCGCCGTGACCTGTTTTTTTTCCCGTGGGGCAGGAACGCGGGGGGGGCCGACGCCTCAGCGCGGGACCCGCCGCTCCCCCCCGCTCACCCACGGGCGTGATTTTGGAGAAGTTGCGCAGGCAGGAGGAGGAGGAGGAGGAGAAGGAGGAGGAGAGGAAAGAGGGGAGGCTTGGCTCTGCCTGCTTGGTCCCGGTCTCGCCCCGTCCCTCTCGCCGTCTTGGCCGCCTGCGCCCCCCCCACCGCCGCAGCCCCGCTGCTGGGACATCCCCGCACAAAGCCGCCGCCGCTGGGCTCCGGCAGCGCCCGCTCGGCGCCACGAGAAACAATAGTCACGGGCCGAAGCGGGGGCCGCGGAACCGCCACCGCCCTCCCCACGGTACCGCAGCGCCCGGCCGTGGGTGAGGAAAGGGGAGCAGGAGGCAAGCGGGAGGGAAGGGAGGGGGTGATGGTGATTCCCGCAAAACGCCGCCACCTCGGCCAACCTGTCACCGCTCCCGCCCGCCCGAGGCTGCCGGTGCGCAGCCGCTCCACGGCACCTACCTCCGGCGGAGGGTGCGGCAGCCCCTAGCTGGGCTCCATGGGGGCCGCCGCTGCCGCCCACCTCTGTCAGCCCCAGCCGCCACCAACGCCGCCGGGGACGCG
>VYZX01019243.1:224436-237485 GCA_013401335.1 Brachypteracias leptosomus
CGCGGGGGGTGCAGCGGCGAGGGGTGGGTGGGTTTGGGACCGCCAAGGGTCCCGGGCTCCGCGGGAACAGCCCCGACTCCCGGAGGATGCTGCAGCGTCATCCTCGCTAATGAATCTGATGGATTTTTCTGCTCGCTGCTGGAAGTTTTGACCTTGTCTCCTCTGCCGCTGTCTCCCATTGACCACCTTTCGAATTTCCGGGTTTATTTTTTTTACTCCCTCCTCTTCCCCTTTTCCCTCTTTTAAAAATATTTTTTCCCCTGTCTTTCCCACCCCTGGTTTCCCTTCTCCTCATTTTCCCGTAAGACTGAATATCCCAAGTCCCTTGGCTGCGGACTCTGGGCTTTGAAACGGTTTTGTCAAGGGAAAAATAGTTTTTTGTATTTTTCAAATCGCTATTAGTGTCGTCAGCAGCTTATTGGAAGGTATGGTGCATTAAAATGAAATCTGTGGCTAGTATTACATAATACACCGTCGAATGTACATAAAGGATGATTGTAATTCCATCTGTATTTCTGTTGATATTAGCAAACTGCTCGAGATTTCCTCTTGTGGTTTAATGGGCGTTTCAAAACCTTTGACTGGTGCTGGATCAAACAGATTATGATTTAAGAAAGGGTAAAGCACGCGCACTCATGACATCGTAGGAATTAGTGAAAGAAGAAAAAAAAAATACTTACTAGGTCATCTGCCTAATCCATCTTCCGAAAGAGAGTAGGAATGTCCCCCATAGGATAATTTATGGGCATTTGTCTAGTTTTCTTTCAAATGCCCCAAATATGTGGCTTCCTCATTGCCCGTAGGAATTTAGGTCAAGCTGCCTGAGGGTGAATTTTGTAGCATCTCAGGATTTAACATTCACTACTGTTATTCCAAGGTTGGGGGGTTTTTCCCCAAACAGCAATACTGTGCCATTGTAGTTGGTCATTTCTTTCTTGCCCACCATCACAGAAAGATTTTGGCCATCAGTTTCCCCAGGTTGTGAGCCCAGGGACAAGCACAGGTAGGAAAATGTCAGATCTGTTCTTGGTGTGGCCCAAAAGCTGAGTTAAATGTCAGGACTTGTTAGGAGAGCAATGGAGAGGAAAATAGATTTTACACCAGTCTGTAAATCCATGGTGCACCTGCACCCTAAATACTACTGGAGGTCTGGTCTCACCATCTCAAAAAGGGCATGGTACAGCTGGAAAAGGTTCAGAGTAAGATAGCAGTGATGAGTCATTGTTTGAAACGTCTTTCCAGTTAGGTACATCAGGCTGGCAAAAGGGGAGGGGAGATGTGACAGAGGTTCTTCAGCTCTTGAGTGGTATGAAGAGAGTAGGGACTGCTGGCCCTGACTTCCAGCACAAGAAGCAGGGGCCATTAAATGAAGGTAACAGGCAGCTGCTTTGCCTGACCATATGGAGGTAATTCTTCATACAAACACAACTGCAGAGCCCCTTGCCATCTGACAGTGGACAGTTGAAGTCATTTTGAGGGGAGAATGGATGAACTTACAGGATAAAAATCCAGGGAGGGCAGCCAAATCACAGAAATGTCCCTGCATCACAAATGACTTATGGCTGGGCTTGCTATGTTCTTGCAGTCTCCTGTAGGTGTCCATTGATTACCACCATTTACCTGCTGGCAGTGGATACACCTCTCAGATTTAATGTCACACCTGGGTTCATTTTTTGCTGCCACAGCTTTCCTAATGCTCGTATTGCACAGAATTGGGTACTAAAAGGGATGAGGGGCTTTCTGAAAGGTATCAGAACAGTAAGGTGGAGGAATCTTGTAAGCAAGCAGAAAGGCAGCTGGGAATGCTGTCAACTAAGTGGGCTGCTTGGGACAGTGACCAGGAACACCACCAGGAGGAGGTGGTCACTCAAATGTGCAAGAGCAAAACTGGTTTTAAACAGTTGTATCTAAGAGTGGAGAAAGGTTCTAGTTTGGAAGAATGGAGGGGTTAGTGTTTCAGGACAGTCAGCTGCCACACGAGTGCCTGGGTTACATTACCACCTTTTTGTCAAGAACTGGAAAGGTTGCTGTCAAACATATCCATTAAGCTATGTGTGGACTGTATGACATCACACATGGAATGGAGTATGTGCAGGTATGAAATCATGTCCCTGTTTTTTTGCACTCTTGGGAAGGAGTGGAGAGGATGATGTTGGTGCTGATGTCACAAACTCTTAATAGTGTAAATCTGTAATTCAAAATTCAGTTCTTGAAGAAGATGTCTGCTTGTTTCAGTGGAAGAATGGCAGTGCTGTACCAACACACAACACATCATGGAAGCTGGAAGCATCAAAGCCCACTGAAAAAACCATCATTATGCATTGAGTCACTGAAGAGAGAGTGTCACTGGTTGCAAACAAGTTTCTGTCACCCTTCTAGAATGTGACAGAAATAATCAAATCTAGCTTTGGCCTGGGGACAGTGACCTTAATTTAATTTCAATCAAAAAACCCTCTGTCAATGGCAGATGATTGCCCTGTTCACATCTCAGACTCATATTCTCCCAGGCCTGCTGTCATCAGTGTAGTTACACAAGTGGGTAAGCATTATGTTGTCTTCTTGTCTCCCCTCTTCCTTCATGTCTTTGGGACAGCATGACCTCAAACACTTCTCTGAGTTTCTGACAGAGGAATATATTCAGTGCATTAGTTTATAAAGCTGTACAGGTATACCTCAGCGTGGTTGCTTTACCTATGCAGCTGCTTCAGAATTTACCAGTTCAATGGTTTGTGTCTTGATACAATGCCAGGAGAAAAACTTGCTCTGGTGAGGCAGGTTGACGTACAGGAGGCAAACTACAGCAAGAATGAAAATGAAGGAGCCCAAACTATGTACATGAGTGACCTTAGCCAAGTGACTCATGGGCATAATCCTTTATGGAACTGATCCCATATACTGTTTTCACAGTGTTTATGCAGGAAAAAGTATTCAGGTAGATCAGGGTAGTTGCCATTTTCCTGTCACGTTGCTCCACCTCCACCTGTATCTCAACAGGAATTTAGGCATGTGGCACTTCTGAACTCCTGTGTGAGCTTTGTTCTAAAGTTGTGTGGCTAAGGTAACTACGTAAAGAGGATTTGCATGAACTTTATGTCTTGCTTGTGCTGATAAGCATGCCAATGGGCCGTTACTCCTTCCTTTTCCGAAGCATGTAAAACAGTCGGCAGTGTCATTGATCTTGCCCTATTACTTGATCTTGTAGAAACACTTTGATCCTGTGACAATGCTGTACAGCAGCAAAATTAATGCTGCCAGGTGTGATTATTAACATAGCAATCCAGGGTGCATTGCAAGCTTTAAATTGGAATCACAAATTCTATATAAGCACCCACACTACAAATACTAGGCATGGAGAACTGACAGACATATGCACAAACACACTCTGCCTGTTGTGAACTCTCAGAGTACAGCAAGGGTTGCTCATCATACCTAAAATGAGGATTCCTAGCAGATGCAAGACTCATAGTGACAGAATTAATTTTCAGTTTTTCCTCTAATAATATATAGGCAGTAGGAAGCCCATGGCAAGTCGGAATTGAGTACTAAGCAGCTTTAAAATTGTTTAAGGCATTATCTATTATAAGGAAGTTTATAAAGCTCCATCTCCATTATTTGAGTTTTCACAAGGTCATAATCCACTTGACCCTCGTGGTTTATTTCATCACTATTGCCCCTCAGAGGAATTATAACCTTTACCATTACCACTTGCTAAATATATCAAGAGGTTTTAGTGATATTATCATAAATCACCAAGCTCAGCTTTGTTGCTTGTAATGTGACCATAGTACCTACTGATTTTTGATGCAGTGATTGTCAGCCTGATCTAGTTGTATTTTTAAAATTACTTTATAAGAGCACACAGTAACAAATATGAACGTATTTTGGCTTTTTTTTTACACTTAACAATTGCATTTTTCTGAGGTCATCTGAACTTAAAGTGCTTGCTTTTTGGACAATGTTTCTGGGATCAAACATGAAAAATATAAACTCAAGGATATGGAAATCAAGCACAGTGACTTCAGGTAATGCCATTCTCACAACTGTTTCTCTTTTTAATAAAATGTATGAGCATTCATTAGAAAACATATCATAATTTGATTATCCTGAAAACAGTAATTGAGAAGAGCAAAGAAATCACAGGTAAGCCAGGTACATTACTATGTGGGTTTTTAAAAGGATACGCCACAGGGAAGCTAATGACAAGTGAGAATTTTGGATAGCAGCAATGCATATAATGATGTTGCTTTTTACAGTTCAATCTGTTTTCCAGCAGAAAGTGAGTCCCATGTCATCTGCCCAAGAGATCTTAAAGAGAATTTGCCATTAAAAAGATGAGCCACTGAAGGCAATTTGCAGTCACTCTTGAAGATCAGCTAGGATCAGAAGTTGGCCTCAAAACCATTTTGACAAGACATACCTTGTAAAATGATAACTGGGATCCAGTCAAGCTGCTTCTGGCTCCAAGAAGGCTTCACCAGGGCTGTAAATTAGTCTTGCTTGCTGGAACTGCTGTGATTCAAAATTGTGTGAGATTCTTCTTTGTAGCAGCACCTGCAAAAGAAATTTATCTGTCTGACACAATATTGTGGGGCAGGTCTGGGCACACAATACCATTTCAGCTGATGTATGGCAAAACACCTTGAACCAAAAATATCTTATCTGATGAAAAACTGGAAATCTCTCAGAAAGAGGAGGAGAAGTTGTTACCTGTCTTTATTCTAGAGACCTTTGCACTATGACAGATGGGTGCCTAGGGGTGCACTTCAGCATCCCCCACCTCCCCACCAACTCAGAGGCTTGCATGTCTACACTGTATTAATTTACATCTGAACTAGTCACTCTTCAACCTTTATGGTCGGCAGAGAGAAATAGGCACTTTTAGGATGCAATTCATTTGACCTTTCTTAGACATCTACTTTAGGAAGAGATAAATCACTCCCCCAAGTGTCTATGTTTCTCTGTTGACCACAAAAGGACCAGAGAGTGATTAGTTCAGAGGCAGGTGTCTATATTGCAGGCTGTCTACATGCAATTAGGCAAATCCCAAACCGATTTTTCTACAGTGCTGCTCTCACAAGGGCTGTTGAATTTCTATATAATGAGTATGTAAAATAATATATTTTTCTCCTTCTCCTACAGTCTTTATTTTTGAGAAGCATTTCACTAGCAGGGCCTGCATGTTGTGTTGAAGTGGATCATGTTGGTGCTCTGTTCAGAATTGTTCTCAGCTAACTGAGAAATTGGCAATTTTTGCACTATTTCACTCTGTAACTTTTGCCAAATAATTGTCTGATTTAATGTAAAAGTGAAAGAAGGGCATATTTTACATCAAGGGAATGGATACAGCATTAGAAACATCTCTCATCACTATATATGACTAGAAAGCAAACTTGAATACACACACATTTTTTGTTTTATTTGATCACAAGGCAAGATTTTAAATGCTGTTAGTAATGAAAAATCTATTGCAGTGAGAGTCACTGTACTGCCGTGAGCCCACTGAGCCCATGGATAGTACATCTCAGAAAAGGCCCAAGGCTCAGATGTCTATCTCTATGTTCTTGTATTCCCAACAAGCAGTGAATAATGCATTAGTTTTGCTTCAAGCATCCTATTTTGAATATGCTTTAGCCAGAATTATTAGCTTTCATGTAGTGTATATTGTTAACAGAGGTCATGCTCTGTGCCCATCTAGAGCTGTCTCCAGAAGCACCCTGGTGCAGCACACAGAAAGGTTTCACTAGAAATTCTCCTCGTTGATTGTCATCATGGGTCCTCCAAAATTTCCATATTACAGGGCAAGATCCAGCTGGTGTTGGTGGAAATGTCCCTGTGAACATCACAGGTCTTTGGCTCAGGCTCAAAATATTTAACAAAGCTGGGAGAAGGAACCTTTTCTGTTACACTGACCTGGGAGGGCTCCTACTTTCTGTCCTCATACTGCTCAGTGGAGACCAGCCCTGAGACCATCCGTCCCTTCACCCAGGCACCCTGATGTGTGTGTGTTGAGTTGTGTTAAGAACATCTGAAGCCCTGTATTACTGAGTATCCCCCTGGAGCTGTCCTGCACTTCGCCAAGGTGAGGCTAGACTGAAGAGAACCTTTCCTAAACCCTTAGGTCTTGACAAGGGCCACCAGCGCCCCAGAACTGATGATGGCCCTAAACATCTGCCAAGTGGGAACTTGTTTGAGAAAGGAGTTGCACAGCTGAGTCCTGGGGTGAGACCATGCTCTTGGTTGCTGTAAAGCTGTACCACTCTCTCCTTTAGCAGCCACAGTGGTCTAAAAAGAGAATTAGCTTGCAAAGAGTTATAAAGAAAGCCTTATTTAAGATAAAGGGTATCATTTGTAAAGAGTAGGCGTTTCCATGCACACACACATGTGCACACACACATGCGTATGCACACTCCCCTATTTAAGTTTCCACAGCTACCCTTGGTGCAACACAGCCAGCTGTTAATTCCGAAATAGCAATGAGTGCACATCATACGCCCTCTGTATTACCATTTGAAAGGGACAGTTCCTTGGGAGGATGGGAATTTGACAGGATATGAATATGTCTGAGACTCTATTAGGCAGTAATTCAGCAGGACTGGCTGAATGAGATGAAGAAGCAATGAGGAGGAGAGAATCTCTTCAAATTTGAGCTGATTGGTAATTTTGATGAAAGCCCTTTAGTCTCATTCAATGACTGTTAATTACCTCTGGAAATTAACATTTATTTTTCTCTTCAGGAAATGTTGTTCGCCTGCCAATATGGAAAGATTAATTAAATTCTGCCATGGATGAAGGTGAAAGTAGGGTCCTTGTGGTCAGTGCACATTTTGGCTGTGGAGGCAGGCCTATCATGACAAATACCCTTTTGAAAAGAGCAGTCCATTTCCTTCCTCTTGTGTTTTCACAGGAAAATAAGTGTGTCCTTGCCCTTCTGGGGTGAGGCTGGCCTGTCAGGTGCTTTCAGCTGGTAAGTCTGCATGTGGGAGAGCTGTGAAAGAGGAGAGGGAAAGGACAGCGATGTTAAACAGCTTGGAAGTAAATTAGGGGAAGCCTTTCGCTCCACCCAAGGAGAAATAATTAATAATTCGGAACAGAGGTACCTCTGCTTAAACAAAGGCAAACACTTAGCTTAGACCCATCTATACAGAGTACCACAAAAGTTAACTGTCTCAAAAAAACCCTTACATTCATAAGCTGTTCATAAACATGACAGCCTCTCCTACCAGTTCTCATTTATTTGATCTTGGCTCAGCCTCAAAAGCTGCTTTTGTCAGCACTAATGATGGCCCTTCCACTGCTCAAGAGTTTATTTCCAATATCCACTATTATGCTGTTCCCTCCTGCTGTGCAGCAGAAAAAAAAAAGAAAAGAAAGAGAGAAATGTCTGAAACTCCTGTACATGGTTGGTATCGGCATTTGATTGAGTTCCTGATTTATAGCTGTCAAACAAATATCTGGGCGTGGTTGCTAAAAATCAGGCAACATCATAGAAGGAATGCTCCATTTCTCTATTTTTTTTTTTTTCTGGAAGGAAATTCTTGCATTAAGTTTTAATGATAGATTAAATAGATGGAAAGTCACTTGCAAGCCCAACAGGCAGAGAGATTTCAGGCTGCTTGTTAGGCTCTCAGGGAGGAAATGAGGCAGCTGAGAATAAGCTCAGCACCAGGAAGGAGGCAGACAGGTCAAACGGACAAGCTTTCCAGAAGCAACCTATCTGAGAGCAAACAAGCAGCTGCAGTCAATCAAAACCATCAGGGCAGCCAGCTCCAGAGCTTACTCCTGGTTTGCAGCGCAAGCCAAACCGCCCCATGGGGAGCCACTCTTGTGCTCCCATCTTCCATATAGCACTGGAGCTGGCACTGCCAAGTGATCTCACCAGGAGTGTGCAGCTGGACTGGGAGAAGGCTGCCAGTCTGCACACCAGCCTTCCCACCTGCAAAAAACTGCCCCCATGCACACATGCACATCCAGCCCCCTGCCAGGCTCATCTGGGTGCTGGACTGGAGACCTCAAAAAGAGAGTAGACTGGAAAACCAGGAACTTGGGGTCTGATCCTGGTCTCAGACTGGAATGTTCTTCACAGATCTACCAGGATCAGCAACAGGCCAACGTAGCAATGAAAAATGAAACCCTGCTGGCTTGACTTGCTTTGATCAGAAGGAATTCTGCCTGGCAGAGGCATGGGATACTCCCCTGTAGGTTTAGCCAGCAGCAACATTGAAGGGCCAAAAGGTTACATATTGAAGGTTCTGTTACAGGTGAGAGACTGGTTCATTTTGGCTCTTCACTGCTCCCTATATAGTGAATATTAAATAATACCTTGGCCCATTGGCAACTCTCACACAGGTTACAGATTTTACCTCTAGTCTACTTTACAGTTGTGTTTTGAGATCAATATGGGAAAGCACAGCAAGCCACCAGTGTTTGCTATATTTTGAATAAGCTATAACGTAAGAGTTTGTTGCTAGCCAATGACAGAATCTTTTGCTTGCAATGACTTTGGAGATTAGTAACTTGGAGTCTGTTCAGCTGAATCCATGTCAGGGAGGAGCACTGGAAATGATGAAGATAGGCAGCAAGAAGCAAGCAAAAGTGCTACTAACAGAGAAGATGGGATGGAAAAGAGTAAAAAAACTCATGTAGGACACATCTGTTCAGTGACCAGGCTCAAAAACCAAAGAAAAAGAAGAGATTTTTCTACAGGGTCTAACCGACCTAGACCCCTTTTTGTAGCTTTTAAATGCTACCACACATGGAAAAAATACACCATTTTCAAAGAAAAACATGGAAAGTCTCAGTTATGTTCTTGTGAATGTTTTCTATTTCTTTCCCAGCTAAATCTGTTTACCAAGTTGGACATGATCCTACAAGTTGCTTCTTCAAAACTACATCTTTTTGACAAATTTGTTATTTGCCAAAAACATTCTCCTAGCTTTAATAAAAAAACCCCACCCAAATTCAATGGACTGGAAAGAGTCCAGTAGGCTTTGATTCAGGCCTTGTAAAGCAGCGAATAAACATTTTATGCATGCTTTAGGAGAGCATATGACTCCTCAGTCCTCCACAGTCTCTGCATAGAAGGGAGCTAAACACATGGAGAAATACCTAGTTAGATTTATTTCATCTTCAATTAAGAAGGCAAGCTAGATCTCCTTCAGCCTCTGGCACTGACATCAGGCTGTCATCATTATAGTCACAAAACCTTTTTTCTCTTATATGGCATACAACTCCAAGTGTCCCAAAGTACGTTAGAAGGTAAGTAAATAACTTCATGAACAAAAGAAATGGATGCACATAGGTGAAACAGAGAATACTGAGGCTACATGAAATAATTCTGTCTTACTTGAACTTGCTTTTAGCTTGTCTGCCTTCAACTAATCATATTATAGCAGATAGGAACATAGAGGTGCTATGATAACATCTCTCGTGGCGAATGTGGTTTTCAGGCTGATGAAGCTAAAATGCAGTGTTTGAAGTTTAGTGACAAGTGAGAGAGAGAACACCTATTAGACATGTGAGATGACCAATGTATCAAGTTCCTAAAAAATATTGGCTCGAATCCTGTCTTCTGAGACAGAAAGAAAGATATATAGATATACACGTGTATATATGTGTATCAATACTGGCACTGAAGAAATGGTTCAGAACTGAGTCAGAGATGCATGTGTTTTCATATGTGCTTCTTGCTGCAACTCTCTTTTCATTGTCCAGAAGAGTTCACCATATTATTTGCCCATTGTGTTTTCAATATGACCTGCTCTTCTTAAAATGGCTGCCATACTGTCTTCCTACAAAGCTCAGAGAGCACTGGCCCTCTCCAGCTGTTGGGATTTTGTGACAGCTTCTACAAGAGCAGCCAGTGCATGAGTAATATTTGAAGCCTGGCATCCTGTGTCATTGTGATTCCGTGAGACACTGTCTTATGATGCAAATGCACTCTGACCTCCATAGCATGCAATATATCAAACATGTAATGTATGCAAAAACGATCCCAATAAGGAAGGAGGAAAATAAATTTGTTGTGATTTTAATGATATGCATTTTAAATGTCACTTTTGCTGAGCAATTAGGGTCTGAAGAGAGTGACCTTTGCACAGTGCCCAAATTGTCCTGAGGCATAGTACTTCTTCATGCATTTATTACTGCCTTACGCGATAAAGTGTAGATGATACAATTTAGGCCCACCATTTTTGGTAGGGACCTTTCTGGCCAAGACACACAATAAAAGCAAGGTGCTGCAAATGTTTTGCCATAGGAACACTGTGTGATAAGCAAGGGATATTATTTATTGAAACACACTGGCCCAGTTGAGCAGAGACAAGTATGTTGCCGCCCAACAGCTGCTTGCAGTTGAAACACTTTTCCTGTAAGCACAGTGCTTCTCACTGCACTCCATGTTGGAGGGAATGCAGTTGCCACCAGGAGCAACGAGTTTTG
Source organism: Brachypteracias leptosomus (assembly GCA_013401335.1). NCBI lineage: Eukaryota > Metazoa > Chordata > Aves > Coraciiformes > Brachypteraciidae > Brachypteracias > Brachypteracias leptosomus. The sequence goes on from VYZX01019243.1 coordinate 234,874, forward strand.
CAGCTCCTTCTGCCCACTTTATTTGGCAGGTTGCAAAGGGCTGGGCCTGCAACCCCAGCACGTGTGCCCTCCCAACACACACAGACATGGGCTGGGGGTCTCTGCCTGGACAGCAGAGGACAATGGGGGCCAAACCTCCAAGCTGTAACGTGGCATACTGCCCTTCCCTTTGCTTCCCAGGTGAGCAGCGTGGTATCTAGCCAAGCCAGGGGAGATAGGCTATGTTGACCATCTGTGCATGGAAACACCATCTTCTCCTTACCCATCCCTGCTGCTGAATTCTGCTGCAAGCCCAACAGCTTCCGGAGCACCATTGATTATCAGGTGTACCCACTTTCTGAATCAGGTTTAAGATATTTTATCTACTTAGTCAAACCAAGAAGAGATGTTTCAACTGGTGAAGTGTGGCCCTTCTAGTCACTCGTTACCAACAGCAGTTTCAAAAGCAGTCTGTTAGGCAGGGAAGTGACCCACGTGCTAAGGCAGTCCCTCTGCTGTAGCTGCAGCAGCAAAAAGGAAGCAAAGCCAGAGACAGCTGCCTTCCACCTTGTCTGCATCCACTGGTGGTGCTGACAGTTCAAGTGTGGGAACTACCTACACCTCAGGTCGATGGCTATGAAGTATTATCTTTGCAGCTGAGGCATTTTAGTATATGATAAAATGCAAATGCAAGTAGGAAATATTAAAATACAGGACTTTTGGCAAGGAAGAACATTGCAATAATGTGGTAACAGGCAAGGTCTACCTTCCAACTATGCCTTTGTAAGTGCTGCCATAACTACTGGACATTGTGGGGCATCTGTTAGTTCATAAACAGTGTGATGCATCACTAGAAAGAGCAATGGCTTACACAGAGCCTCTTTTTTTTTTTTTCTGTCTCAAATATTTTTCCTTTAATCAATATATGTAACAACTTGGTGTTTATAAAAGCTGAATCCCTGATGGAAACTGCTGGAGTTACCTGCTGGTGTGACAGCAGCTTGGGTTGACAAGAAGACCAACGGCTTCACTTTGTCAAGGAAGACCCTTTCCAAGCTGGAAGGCCAACCCCAGCAAAGGTTACTCAGAAAACCTCCATATCTAATCCGTTCTTGGTTTTATTGTTAGCAAGACTGTTGAGCATTGGGCAGATGGCTAATATTTTCTTTCACTATCAGCCTCTGTTGGATTCAGACCAATGATGTAAATATAAACAGCTCTGGTGCTTGGTCACCAAAGCCTCCTGCCATCAGCCCTCCCAGAGACGTGTTATTTAAATGAACTACGGAAGTGGGCATCAGTGAGTAAAACAAATGAATTTGCCACACAAACTGGAAAGTGGATCTCTTGAACTGAGTACACTTATTTTCCGTCACTAGCTCTCATCCAAGGGGATTCAGTTCTGTTTACTACGTGCCTGGCATTCGGTGACTTTGCAGGGCGGGAGAGGTGTTGGAGTATTTAGGACAGTGTGTATTTTAGGCCATCTGGCATGTTTGAGCCACATATGGAGCTCCCGCAACACTGAAATGTTGAACAATTGAAGCCCAAACCTGGTGATCTGCCCAAGTCTAGCTGTATTTCCATGTAAGTCCATCTCTGGAGCTGATTCCAGTGAATCTGGGGAAAATTCAAAAAATCAATTGACAGCTTAGTAGTGCTTTGTGCCACTTCTTTCCAGCGTGCCCATATGTGTGATTTACTGCCACCAGTTCTACGCTGTCCTTGCATTCCCAGGCTCTGTTGTCTTCAGCATGGGGTGTTAAAGCCACTACAGCCCACGTAAGGGTAAATGTATGAAGGTGCCTAACACTACTCTCCCATGAGGAAGGGTCACTCACGTGACACTATCATCCATGTCCTCCTTACCTGACCTGCTCACACGGTGTTAGGAGGAGAGGGATCTTGCCACTGGCACAAACCTATCATGGAGCAGTGCTTATGACTCTACACTGGCTCAAGAACTGGTCCTAGAGGGATACCAGCCCCTGCCATCATTTGACTCTGTGTACAGTGTATTTTCAGTGCAGCATCCCCCCTCCCGGTACCTCGATCCCTCATCACATGGTCCTCCACATCCTCACAGCTGATCTTTCCTGATCGGGAGTTTATGTCAGGAACCCCACTGGGGTTTTTTCCACTCACAGAGTAGAAAAGAGGAATATAACAGAGTAGATAAGGAATGTTTTTAAGTCCAAAGATGGTGCTTTCCAAGCTTAACTGTTTAAAACCTTAGCTTCTATAAAATCTCCCATTTCAGAGTGGAGAGACCCCATGGCATCTTCATTCCCAGCCAGGAAAGAGACCTTAAATCAGAAAATTAAATAGGAGAAATAGCTCCTTTAATCTCCAGCACCATGTTCCACCTCAGGAACATTCGCAGGTAAGCATCAGTTCTATACATCATTGGAGAGGTATTTAGTTTCCATGTCTTTCAAAAGCATTTTTTGTTGTTTGTTTATGATGTTATATGTCTCAAGTCTTTCATTTTGGGTTGGTTGGTTTGCTATATGAAATGGTGGCGTGTAGGGATGGAATGTTGCTGGCTTTATTCTGGCTCCTACTACCTCTGAAGCCAGTATGCATCTGCTGTAGAGCAATGGCTTCAGACAGTGGGACAAAAAAAAAAAAAA
>VYZX01019253.1:0-14041 GCA_013401335.1 Brachypteracias leptosomus
ATCCCTAACATTCTGTGATTTGCTCTCAATCAACAGCCATTAAAACGGGATTTTATTTTTTTAGCATGGTAAGTGGTCTTCATCTTGCACCAGATTCTTAGACCACTAAATTGCGGATGAAGAAATGCCCCCCAAATTCCATTTCTGTAATCAATGCTTGGCTTTATAAAAACTATATGAAAATAACTATATTTCTTAACACCTGTTAGGTACACAGAGCCAGCTGCATTATTTTGGAACAAATAATCTAGTAAAAATGTACTTGAGCAGGTCATGTTTTATTTGTTAATTCAGAAAGTGTAATTTTATTTAGGTCAGAAGAAACCCTGATTGTGTCCACTGACATTTTTTGAACTGCCTGTAAGTGTAATATTGGAAAAAGTTCCCTTGAAGTCACGGTTGCCTCAGATTGTTCTAACATCTTTTTTCCCCTCAACTTTATACTAGGCTATAATTGTTATTTTAACAACAGTGAAAACTATAGTTAAACAGGTTGGATTAGTCCAGTTGTGGCTTCTGGATGACCAGCCCTAGTGATGACCATCGTGGTGGTTGTACCCCTTCAGTTATGAGCTGCTAAAATTGTAGGAGATGCTCTTGTTCTTGCTATTGCAGAAATGTCATTGTTTTAAAGAGCCAAAAAGAGTAGCAAAGGCAAACATTAACTGCTTACACTCTAAGCAGATGTTCAGGTATATTGAAATAATGTGAATTTTGCTGTTTTTTCTTCTATTTATTCATTACAGATGTCCTAAGATAGTATTTTTAAATATAATACAGTTGCATTACAGCCACAGTACCTAGCTGAATTATAAGATTTTTTTTAATCATCCAGTAAAAGAAAAGTAAGGAAACTAACCTTAATTTAGTAAATCCCAAAGTAAGGTTAAAGAAAGAATTGCAGAATTACCAGTGCAGCTCTAATTAACCTTTAGTGAATAATGTTATGATGTTGGCATGAATTATAAATAACATACACATTTTTCTCTGGAACACCAACCCAGTTAATCCATATCTTACACAGAAATAATACATGAAGGTTGAAAACAAAATGCTCCATAATTATAGCACTTGCAGCACTTTTTCCTTGCCAAGTCAAATTCCCTTTGCTTTCGTTTGCAGTTAAGAGATCCCAACACTTCTGCACATCATCCCAAAGTGATTGCTTGGTGAGACACGGGTGCAATGCCATCAATATCCAAGGAAATCTGTTATGACATAGAACTTCAGTATTTACAGGATGCTGCTCTCCAAAGTCTTTCTTACATTGCCTTAACCTTGAGGTGACTGCTCTGCCTCATTTGATCTCTCCTCTTGCTGGTCCCTTCTTCATTTGCCGTCTGCCTTCTAATACTGGTTTGTTCCTAAAACTCTCCATCATCAGCTTGAAATGAAGTAGCAGATGAGGAATGTCTCATGGAAGAACAGCATTTATCCTCTCCTGCTAGAAGAGCCTGTATTTTGGCCTGAAGACTGAGGAATGATCATTGTCAGTGGGTTTGTGAGATAACAGTGCAGAACAAAAAAAAATAATGCAGTGGCTGTGGAAAAATTGGTTCAATTGCCATTTCTGGCATGAGAACTGTTGCTCTGCCTTTTCTATACCTTTCCTTTTGCTATGGGCTCCTTCTACTGTGGTATTTGCTTTGTTTAGGTTCCTTTTTTTGTTCACATTTGCATTTTTCTGTAACAGCCTAAAAACACTCCTACCTGGCTTGTATATCCTCTTTCCATTCTTGAAATAAGCTTTTTTCCTTTGAAATCTATCCATACTCTGTCCTTTTCCTTAATTGCTTGGCTTTTATTTTAGTCCCTTTTTCTCTTTATCCTTACCCTGCTCCTCTGTATCTCCTGACTGTTGCTGTCCCAGCTGTGGCCTCTTTCCCACCTCATTGCAACCCCTCATCTTTCCTCTGCTTTTCTCTCTCCTCCCACTGTTGCTGCCTGCTGGTAGCCCATGATGTAGCTCCATCTTTATGAACTGTTTCTCCAGTCTTCCTACTTCACATTTCATGGTCCAATCCTCCCCATCCTGCTTTTTAGAGTTGTTAGTTTCTATTTTAGAGTTTCAACTGTAGAACTTGAGCAGCTTTTCATAGAGGACAATAGTAGTCAACCCTGAGGCAATGCCTATTCCAGGCTAAACATCAAAATTGTCCACCAAAAGGGTCCTAGCATTGATTTAATATGGTTGAAAACACATTTTCTCTAGCCTTATTTTCAGAAATATCTGACCACTTTTAGCTGAAACTATTTTTTCTGTACTCTGCTGGAGCCAGCTGTCTGGGATGAAAAATTTGTGGCCCAAATGTGTCCTGAAATCTATAGAAACTTGACTTCATGTTCTTGAGAAGGAAAGTCTGAGATTACTTTAGTCACAGCATCACAGCATCTGCCATGTTCAACATTATCTGAGTATAATACTTGGGCTTTTTACCAGAGATGGGCACTAATTTAAGAACAGGAACATAATTTAATTGCTGTATTGGTTGAAACATAAGACAAATATTAAAAAAAAGAAACAACAATCTAATTTGGTTAGGCTGGGGCTTGTCTGTGCAGCACCTACTCTGACATTAATGTCAATGTGTGGGTGGTGGGGACTGAGGGAGGATTCCTCCCTTTGATTCATCCTTGGCTTCCTGGAGCTTCTGCATGAGGAGTTTATGGGCTGGTAAGTGTTGTACGTGTCAATCTCTGGTGGTTGTGGCTGTCCCAGTCAACTCAGAGGATGGTTCTGGAACTCTTAAAAGGACTGTTCTGTCGTGATAAATAAGGGCCATCATACATCCAAGGCCACCAGTATGGTAAGCTGAAAACCAGGGTGTAGATGCTCATAAATATTTTAATCATATATATTAAATATTTTTTTCAGCTTTTATTCCTTAGAGCTGTTCTACAGAGGCCATGTTGCTTTAATTAGTTTCCATACTAATATAATGACAATAATGTTCCCTTTGCAGATATTCTTAAAACTATTGATTTACTTGCAGAAAATCTTAGTCCTTCTTAAATGAATATGGATTTTCAGACAAGGGAAACATATTAAGTGTTTTAGCAATCAATAAATTTGTGGCTGTATGTGAAATAATTACTACATTAATGTAAATTGATAAATAGATTTTAAATTCTGGGTTATAGATGGCAGTATCAAGTGGAGAAGCCTAGGATAACTAGTGGAACAAAACCCATTTAACTATGACAGCATAATCCTAAATAATGGCTAATTTCTACTTCTTGTCAGGTAAATTGTGGACAAGCACATGGGCTTACCCTAAGGATTTAAAACCATATTTAGTTAAATGGGTACATGATTACGTAGAGACAGGGAATGTCTTATTGTCCGAGGAAAACCTTGCAGCTGAGAACAGGTAGCACACTCAGTGTTTTTTGAGGTTAAATGTAGTTCTAAGGTGCCTTAGATTTAATCAAAGCATAAATGTAGCTTATATGTATCTTTACACTTTGAAAATACCACACTTCTCACAATAATAGTGACATAGGTTTCAAAATTTTGAAAAAAATAAACACCCAAAGGTTATGGTGTATGTCACTTGACACAGATAAAACTGAAACACTGAGCATCACCTCATGAATCCTCTAGTAAAATGAATCTCAAAATGAAGAGCATCATAAAAGCATTTTAATGCCTGTATAGAAATGCCACTTGAGATATTAATAAATTTAAACCACCAGTTGCCCTGAATCTTGATGCAGTGTCCGGGAAATTCACAATGAAATAAAATTTAAGTTTCTGTTTCTGGAGTATTTCCGAGCAGTTGTTCTAGGACTTGTCTGGGTTTTGCTGGGGCAGAGCCCCAGGCCAGCCATAGTCTGCAGGTCATTAGTTGCCAGTCAACCAGGAGCTCAAACTGGGAGGGGCAGGAGCCAGCACAGCTGCTCTGAGTTGGCTACAGGTGTATCCCATACAATAAAGGTCATGCTCAGTATAAAAGGGGAAGTCTGGGGGGTTGGGGGCTCTTTCTGATCCTGCTCCTCCTAAAGAGCTGCTGTCCCTGGAGGGCTCCTGCTTCTGAGGCTGCTTTCCTGTTTATTGTGACCACCGTTCATTTGCTGGGCTGAGTATAACTTTGTATATGTAATTTATATTGGCATTGGTATTAGTTTTGCTGTTTCATGAAATCAGTTTTCGTTTCAACCTGTGGGTCTCCTTTTTGTGCTCCCCTTCCTCTGCTGGGGAGGGGTTGTGGGGTAATAGAGTAACTATAACTTAGCCCTGGATACAGGTTAAAAAGATAGGAGTGTGTTTTACCTATAGTAAAATAGAAAAGACCAAAGTAAAAATGTTTGGACTCCTGAGGCTCTTTTGTTATGGCTCTCTCATTGCATTATTAAATAATTCATTTATATATCACAGCTGTACAGTGATACAAAATAATTCCATGTACCTGACATTGAAAAATGCTGAAGATAAGGTTTTAAAACCAAAGTTCCTCATTAAAATCAAAACTTCGCATGTAGTTTAAAGGATTCCAGCATCTTCTGCATTTTTAACAAGCAGCAGTTCAGAGAAAATTAATTTCCATCCTTTTCCTTATCAGGGAGAAAACTCATGGAGTATTCCATGGAGTTATCAGGGGAATATGGTTATTGTTCACATGGAGGGTGTCCGCTCCACTTACCCATAGAGAATATATTTAGGTACCAGCAAGTCTTGGGTTCTTTCCAAGGCATTGTGGAATTGCTTTATGGTGTCTGATTTACTTTAAAGCTTCTTGTTATTGCCATTTAGAAACAAAATTTATCCTGCACACATCCTGTTTAAAACAAAAATTTGTCCCCTGTTGAACAAAGATAAAGAATATTAGAATATGTTTTTGTGGCTAAAGGTTGTGCTCAAACTAACTGGAAAGGTAAAGCAGTATCTGTGAATTTATGGGCTTGGGTTGATTTATGCAATACAAATCCTGGTTTCAAATGCAGAGATTAATATTACTGGAGAACAGCTGAGGTATAGTTGGGCTACATAGTCTTGATTTTGGTTTATACTTTAATGAAAAGTATCACTTCTGCAAGATACACTGCTAGCTCACAGTAAATTTCCTTGATTACGTGCATATTGTTTCAAGATGTTAATGTGTGATAATTTTATTAGTATAAAATCAACAGCGAAAACAGTGAGTGGTTTCCATGAGCAAGAGGAGGCAGATTTGGCATCAGATGAATGCAAGATGAATCCATTTTTCTTACCTTTGAATTGATTATGATGTCTGAAAATGTAATATGACAAAAATATTCACTGGTATTGATGTAGGAACCCTGAATTGCAGTGTCCTGAGCTTGCTTTAATAAGAATTGACTTAGTTCACCATTGCTTTGGTTAAACCTGTGGAAGATAGTTAATGCAGGGAAAAACTTGCTAGAGTTTAAGATTTCTTCCATTCTCAGCTGGAGTTGAGAATTGTGTGATTGCTTCTACTCTCAGCTGGAGTTTATTTCACTGGTTTTGGAAGGCAGAAAGAGAAACACACATGGAAACTGAGGAAAAAAAAGTCTGCTCTGCTATTTCAAAATGGGTTAGAGCAATGTCTCAGGGAATAACCTGCTTTTTTAGTCCTTCTCATGTATAAATCCCCAGGGAGATGTGAAAAATAACAAGGCTGCTATTTTGTTGCCATAAATTGAAGTGCCTGAAAAACATCTATCCCAGCCTCTCTTTTTTTTGGTGTCCTGCAAGGAGTCTGAGACACAGGTGTGCTTCATCCATGTGAGAAGAGCCCTCCAGCTTTCCTTGCTACTCAGCAAGAGTAGCATCACCTGTGCTCTATGCCATTAGTGTAGGACTGCTGCCTCCACCCCCATGGGTTGGTCCTACTGAGCAGCTCGGCTTGTTAGTCAGTTTATGTAGTCAGCCATGGTCTGCAGGTGGGTAGCAGCTAGGAGTGAGCCAGGAGCTTAAACTAGGAGGAGCAAAAGCCAGAGCAGCTCATCTGAGTTGGCTTCAGGTGTATCCCAGCCCATAAACATCACACTCATGATAAAGAGGGAAGTTTGCTGAGGATGGGGGGATCTCTTGCTCTTTCTGTGCTTCCTTCTCCTAGAATAGTAGTTGTTTTGCTGTTTCATTAAATCACTTCTAATTTCAAATGTGGATCTCTTCTCCTTTTCCCAATTCCCCCTTAGCTGGGGAGGGGTCATCAGGTGATAGAGCAACTCCTTTAGTTTAGCCCTGGATAGGGGCTAAATGTTAACAAAGACTTAGAGAAATAGGCTTTGTCTCTCAAAACTCACAAAAACTTCATGCAGGTGAATTTAATCTCAGAACAGACAAAATTTTCCAGACATCCTTTCACTCAGTGAAACACTTTTTAAGGAAATTTGAGAGCCTTGACAAGATGGAAAGTAAAAGATCTCAGCAGAAATGTGCATCAAGGAGTTGAAGCTCAGAGCATCACTGCTCAAAGAGAACACTGAAAATCCTGTGTCAGGGCTTTGCCCTGGGGGACAAATCTGAGGAGGTAATTCCACAAATATTTTTCATGGTGACAAAACCAGGAATGATGATCCAAATTAATTTACTAGTTTTGGGGCTTTGGCCAGTTTTGCTCTGACAGAGTTCATGGAACTGTAGCTGGAGCAACTGGTCTGCTTTGAGTTTATACCAGCACTGAGAGCTTTGGCTTGTGGTAGACATGCAAGTGTCTAATGCTTTAGGTGGCATCAGAGCAGCAGCTTTCAGCACATCAGGATGGACTAAACTATCAGAGAAGCAGCAGAGTGATGTTGAGGATTTGGGTCTATGCAGCACTTCCCTCTGGTTATGCCAGTGTAGCAAGACTGTGGCACCTTATGACTTTCTAGAGCAAAAATTACTAATTTGACTTCATAGTTTGCTCATCTTAAGTAGAGTTCACAACTCATCTATTGTATTTTCTCATAACAAAAAAATATCAAATATGCAGCATGGAGTCTGAATAACTGCTCTCCCTCAGTAGGCTTCATGCTGAGAGTGTAGTTGGGTTGATGTGCACATCCATGCTGCCTGCCTTCAGGGGAAGTCTTGCTGGGGAACATGACCACTAGATGGCTGAGAGGATAAATAACCCTTTATAGCAATTTGAAACAGCATAGTCTTCATTTCCATGCTTTATGGGAAAAAAAAATTGTATTGTCTGTAATCTGTATTGAAGAGCAGAGCAAATCACTCGGTTGTATTTACAGGTAATTCTCTAGTTTTGGCAGGATTTGAAAAATTTGATGTGCCTGAAACTCTTTAGGGGTAAATTGGACATGAAGATTTTTGCATTCCTAACAACCTTAAAGCTTCTGCCACTCATGAGCTGTTTGGATTGACTCAGCACATGAAAAGTAAGTCAGAATGACTACTTATTGCTATCAAAATATGTCCTGTTAACAGTTCAGTCAATATGGGCTTATTGCTGTAGAGAAGCAGCAACATGTTACTGTAGTAGCACAGCATGTTCAGACTTGTCCTCCTGCTTGACATAATTGTGCTATTTCCTCTATTTGTGTAACAGTCCCTGGGCAAGAACTTTCATTTTACTGTTCCTAAATGGCTTTCATATTATTTGCTGTGTGTGCATGACTTGGGTATTGCAGAAATAACTACACAAATCCTAAAATTCAGCAGGGCAGCTGGCTGCCCTTTGCAATCCAAATCAATTTGTTTATTTGGCTTCAGTTTGGATTTACATAATACCATAGCTTTTCACTTAACACTGTAATACTACTACTAAGAATTAATTTTACATAGGAGAAGTAGTGGCTGCTTGTTCTTTCCTTTGGTTGTGATTTGCAGTGTATCTAAGATGATAATTTTCCCTTAAGTAAAATATTAGAAATTCCCAGGATTCCTTCTGCAGTGTAACCTAAACTCTTTCCCACCTCTGCAGCCTGGCAACGAAACCTCTTCCTCAGTGAAATATTTGATTCCTTTGCTGCTATTTCCTGAATTACTCATTTTTCCATTTGATACCTTCAGAACATGTCAGTTGCTCTTGGTAGTGACAAGCAACCTGCCTTTGGTTTTCAGCTATCGTAAAAGATTATTGCTCATGTCTAACAGTGGTGCTGCCATTAATGATACTTCTTTGTGGGTTAGTCTGAAACATGCTGTTGATTATCTGTAACCAAAAGAAATACATTTTCATGAAGTTATTAGAGAACCTTTTTGACTTACCAGATGTTTTTCTGCTGGTGTGAACATTTTCAGACTTCTAACCTCAGTAAAATACAAAAGAAAAGCCTTTGGACTTTTCTTTGTGATCTCCTAATATGTGTAAAATTGTATTCCTGTTTCATAGAGAGAAGCTTAACAAATCATATATATAGGCAGATATGCATTGTGGTATGTACTAATATTTTTCAGATGCTTTTTCAGGCTATTGGCCTCATCAAGAACGTTACAATATTCTATTTTTTTAATTATTGTTTAGAGAATCTTTATCTCTTCTAGGAGTGAATGAACCGAACATCTCACAAAAAACAGAATTTTAGAATATTTTGTAGCTGGGTGACAATAAGATTGCCTTTAGCTTGGTCTTAGAATTTACCTCAGCAATAAGGCCCTGAGCTTTGGAGAAGTTTTAATTGTTCTTGGGTGCTATGTTTCCATCTGCAGCCTGAGAAAGTTTTTCAATTAAATTTTAATCCAATTTTCAGTTGTTTGTGACCCAGATACCTTCCAAATAATGCTGCACTTGCCTAAACTCAAAGGTCTGACACAATTTGAGATGTCCTAGGGATATTCAAGACAATAAACACAAGACTGGCAGATAGGACTTGTTGAAGGCTTGCGTTCTTGTGGAGCAGAACCTTGGTTGAGAGCAGGGTCTTGGCTGGAGTCTGGGATTGTTCATGCAGTAGAAGTAGCTGAATTTATCATAGACCTGAAGTGTTCTGAAGTTGACACCTGGGAGTGAATCTCAGTGTCAGTGCGAGATAAAACCTTATTTCTGATGCTACCTCACCAGCTGTCTCAAGTGTTGTGTGAAGTTACTCCAGTTTGTAGGTTGCCTGGAAATCCTCCAAGCTTCCCTTTGTGCCAGGTGATGAATTACAATGAGAGTGTTGTGACGTCCCATATAAACAAACCCCGTTAACGTGACTCTTCATATTTCCTAAATTAGAACTACAGTAATATCCAGGAATTACAGACACTTTCCAATATCTGTAACCTCCAAGAGTTCTCATGATTTACTTTAAAGCAAGAGAAATGAACTGGTTTCCAAAGTTTCCCTCCGTTATCCTTGATAACAGGAAGACAAACAGTGTCAGTTTTAATGGAGTGTCACAGCTTGGGAAGCCCATTTGTCAAACAGATTTTCCCTCCTCTTACAGCAGGAGCAAGGAGACCATCCTCTGAAGCACTGCTCTGTATTTATAGCATCTCAAATACAAAGAGCTGAGGAAGGACAACTAAGGGGAAAAAATAACAATAGTCAAGAACTGAGGGGGAAAAATTATTTGTGTGTGAAGGTAATTTGTTTTAGGCCTTCAAATCAATAGTTTTATACTGCTAGGTGTAGTAAAACTTTTAAAAGTGATAGCTATGCACTCTCCAGTTGTCTAAAAATAATGATATTGGAACTGGTGGAAACCTAATCTAAAAATTTGAGGTAACTTAGTGAAAGTAATCATGATATTTTGCTTCACAATCCTGAGGAAGATTCCCTGGAATAAAGAAGAACAAACATAGTACTTTTTTTCAGGAAAGCCTGGCCTAGGGGGTTGCAAATCATTTGGCCTGACTTTGATAACCAAAAAGATATTAAACCAAACAATTGACATGACATTACAAGTAGTGAGAGGATAAAGAAACTAAAAACAATTTTCAAGAGCAAATTTTGTCAACTCCACATGATTTCCTTCATTAGCAGAGTGAGTGGTTGAGTGTGTTAGGGAGAAGTAGTAGATATAGTTTGATGATAGCAGAACTTTTATAGGTTGTATGTTATTTTATCTCAAACTGAGGAGATGTGGTCCAGGTTAAATCAGTTAAGAATAGTAACCAGTGTCTTCACTGTCAGGGAAGTGTCACTTCACTCAGTGTCTTATAAATTGGAGAAGTTTTCAGATGGAATCCTTATATAGGCCCCTTTTTATTGTACTTTTAATAAGACAGATGAATGTAGAGTGTACTTAATTTCTGGATATTTGTCAGCCTGGGAAGGGCTGCAAGCATTATAAATGATAAAACTAGAAGTTAAAATTATCCTGGTAACCTGGAGAAATAGCCTGAGACTAGCAAGAAGAAATTCAGTTAAAATCACAATTAATGTGCAAATATACAGGAAAAACCCCTGACTTTATGAATGCTGTTAAAAAAAAAAGGAGAAAGAGGAGGAGACTCTTAAGGCAACAATGTCATGTGAACCAAGCCAGTTATCTAATAGAAAACTATGGGTTGAGTGAGTCAGGCATAAGTTTAAGCAGTTGCTGTTCCTTGGTGGGAAGCTGCTGGTCCTCAGCTGAGACATCACTGTCTACAGTTACATTCCTAGTCCCCTGCAGTTTAAAATAAGATAATTACATTAATATTTCTTTCCTCATGGCATTTGTGATGAGCTGGATCAATGAAGCTGCTGTGGAAAAAAAAACAGATGTCACCTTGGCAAGCATGAAAAAAATGTATGATACATAGAAGTTGATAATTTCACTATATGAAGTAGCTATGAGACTTCAGGTGAGTGCTGCATCCATATTTGCACACCATGCTTGAAGAAAGATTGAGAGAAGCTAGGGGTGGGGACAGAGGTTTGAAGAGAAGATTTGTGAGTAGAGATTCTCTACTCACAAATGAAAGGTTGGTGATCAGATCAGGAGTAGCTCAGTCTCTACTAACAAATGAAAGGATGTGATCAGCTGTTTGCAAGGCAAAATGTTTTATCTCAATTTATTTCCCTCCAACAACTGAAGTACCATTAAAAATCATGGTAGCAGTGTTTTCAATGCAAATGAAGTTGTACTAGATGTAAGCATTTGCTTTCACAATATAAAATATGGTGAGTGTGAGCAAACAGTATTTCAGAGATAGTCATAACATGCATATTGATATTTTCCTTCGTCAACAAAGCAGCATGAAGTTCTCAAAATGTGTTAGCAGGGTATGGCAGGAGAGCTGCTCTCATTTCTTGAGTTGGATCCCAGCAGTGAGGGAACATTAACAACAGACTGTGCAGGAAGAGGGTGGCTCTAGGTGCATCTGCGCTGCCAATGACTCCACCACCTCCTTTTTCCCTTCCTCCTCTAAATTAATCCCAGACACTCAGCCCCCTTCATCCATCAGTAATCGCACACTCTTCCTCATCCTGAGAACATCTGTACAGGAGCAGGAACCTACTCTTGGCAATGGTAGGGAAAGTATCATGGTGATCATGCCATGATGTGTAATTTTATGGAAATCAGTTTATTAAATAGTTCATGTGGCATTTCAGAGAGTGCCACAAACTGCTGAATTGGCATCATATGTTGCTGCAACATATGCTCCATATGACTCCATTTTATAGTAGTATTTTAGTTTTTATTTTATATATAAATATTTTAATTCAGGGACACGCCTTGTCTGTAGAGTGTACTCAAACTCACCAATCTGTGTGGTTAAAGGCAGGGTCATCTTCTGCATGGCTGCTTCTGCATATTGAAAGTAACTTTTTTTTCCTAAAGCAAAGATCAGACTCTGAATTTACCTTTGATCTCATACAGCAAGTGTTAAGTTGTCAGAACAATTGGCTTGGATTTTATATTTTACTCATATGACTAATTGGTTTATGATTATAATCTGCATTGTGGTAGAGGACAAGTGCATGGCAGAAGATCCCTTCCCTAGTCCTGCTGGTCACAGTATTTCTTGTGGTTATAGGACCACTGCAGTAACACTTCTTTGTAAATTCAAATTATTAGTGAATTGCAGGGAAAAATATAATGATCCTAGAACTGTTTTCCACTGCTGTTAGAGCTTGCCCTTTGTGGATGCTTTTTCAACTCTACACCCACATGTCTGAATTTTCCCACAGTTGTGCCTAGTGAATAGATTGAGAAATGGAGATGACTGGTGCTAAGTCATTCAATTTAGTGTATATTAGAGCCAGAGACACTGACCTTGTCTGACACACTCTAGCTGTGAATCATGATTATTGCTGTAGGTGGATGTTCAGGCAGCAGTTGGTGGAGATAAAGTGGCTGTGTAGTGTTTTGGGACATGAGAAATGGAACCTGGAGGAGCTGGACTCAGGCTGTGCAAACCTTTCCCAGTTCCTGAAGATAATTGTATTGCCATGAACACTGCTAATCCTGAAAACACACACACACACACCTGATAACCAGCATGCACCTCAGGCTGGGGAGGAGGATCTCATTTAATTGGTGAGAAAATAGAAGAAAATGTTATTGGCTTGCCTCGAGACTTACAGGTTGTTTTCACAACTGAAAGCTTTGCAGTTGTTGATTTTACCCTTTCACGAGGCCAGGTTATCACGTTATGCTCCTAGTTGCCAACTTTATTTAAATACTTTGCAGTAGGGAGCAAATCTCTAAATCAAACACAGTAGTTGATTCGTATTAGAAAAACCAACAATATAATCAAGTGTCTGACATAGCCAGTCATGATGGAGTGTTTAAGTCTGCAGCCAGTGTAAGTCAGGAGCACGTTCTTTTAGGAGTAATCAAACATTTTAGATCAGATTAATTTGGTTTTCATTATAAATGCATTTGCAGAAATGGTGGTGATATCGTGTAAAGTTTTAATGTAATTTCTTTAACTTATGAACCATGATCCTTGATCCATATTCAGATCTGTCCCAGAAACCTGACCTTACTTGACTCCTTTAATTTACAAACCAGAGCTATTTTCTTTTTTCTTATTTTTAAAAAAATCTTTTTTAAAAAACCATTAAGATATTTTCTGAAATTACTTTGTTATTCATTAATTATGAAAAAAAGACTTCTTGATTCTTCCTACTAGAAAGATTAACCTTCAGGTTAGCTTATTAAACCTGAAAATAAAGTTCCTATTAATTTTAAAATACTCTTAGCTGCATTTATGCCATATATATGTGGAAACGATTTGGTCTGGTTTGTTTTTCTCAAAAATGAGTGTTTGGTTTCTTGAAATTAAGGCATTAATACCAACAGGCTATCAACTGCTAGTTTTGAAAGCTTTGGTCTAATTGTTCTCACAGATACATCATTACAAAACCTTAGTTTTAAAGAGCTTTATAATGGTTATGGGGGGATAAAACTGAATTTAGCAAAATTAGCTTTGTCGTGTTTGAAATACAGTAAATGCCACTGCTTGTCTTGTAGTGTAGTATACTTAATTTTATTTTTTTTATCTGTACAGCCAACTTTATGTGATATGTTTCATTTGGAGAGTGACCACCTATGGTGGCTGTTTATCCCGCTGGGTATGCCCATGGGCAGGCAGCTTCAGTCTGTAATCCAAACAGAAATTTTCATTTAAACAAACCCAAGTCTGCTGATCCTATCTCAGCAGGTGTAAATTAAGAAACTCCTGGCGTTGATGATAGCTTAGGGGCTCTCAAGCTCCAGAGCTAAAATACTTGTCAAGGTTGTGTTAGGGGACTATTCTAATTAACAAAGGACATGCTGGCCTAAAATAAGGGGATAATTGCTGACAAATTACTTAACTAATTGATGTTATCTTGAAATATGTTTTTATAACATATAAAATAGGATGCTGCCAATACAGCAAATAGAAAATCTAGAACTAGTACAGAACCTTTTAATTAGTAGAACTTTTACCCTAAGGAAGAGATGAGGAAGTTTGAGCAGAAAATGAGGATAGGACCACTGAGAGGAGGGATAGTAACAAAAAAAAATCCATTAGTTCAGCATTTATGGATCAAATATGGTTCTAAAGTTCATAAAGTTTGTCTTCCATCTTGTATTTAAAACCTTCCTAAGTTAAAAGCAGGAGTTAACTTAGTGTTGAAAAGTTACTGACTAAAAAGATACGTTTTTCAGAATGCATTCTTTCAGATATAGACATAATTTCATTCGTTGTTAGCAGGAGTCCAAAATGAAAAGTTAAATTATATAA
>VYZX01019253.1:14056-33315 GCA_013401335.1 Brachypteracias leptosomus
TAATCTATATAATAATATGGATTATAATATAGAATATATTATGATTATATAATAATCTATATAATGTTAGAGTATACTATAGAACATACTATTTATGAATAAAAGTTATTTTCTACATTATAATATAGAATATATTATTTATGAATAAAAGATGGAGAGTGTAAAAATGTAGTAGGAAAAACCTTTTTGTTTTTTCTTGAAATCTTTTCTCTGTACATGCAAATTTTAGGACTGTGGGCTATAAACCATCAAATGCTGAAGTCAGTCTAGCTGTGTTTATCTTACATGTCTGGGAAGAGAGAGAAATGGCCAGGAACAGAAAGCCAGGAATTTTCTCCAAATGTACATACTATCTCATTTTGCTGTGCTTTGTCTGCAGTGTGTATCTTTTCAGTAAAATAGTTTATATGTGGTAGATAATAAATGGAGACACTGTAAAGCAGATGAGCAGGTTTGTTTAGTGGCAATTACTTTGACACAGCTACTTCCATCCCATTTGCAGACACACACAAATGCAGACATTTATATTTTCTTTCTATGTTTTTCCAGCCCCTTCCCCAAATACCTTTAATATGATAACAATAGAAAACAGTGTTACTGTGCCCAGTTTTTTTACTAAATGACCTACTTGCCTTGGGGAGGGGTTTTTCTGTGAAGACTTGCTAGCTGATGCCTTCAAAGTCAAATCTGGTGCCCAAGTAAAGACCTTCAATATAATGGAAGGCTGATGGGAAAGGGAAGGAGCTAATGTGCTGCTGGAGCCTGTTTGGGTGTTCCACCTGTCCTGATGGGTTGTGGGGAAGCCCCATGCTCCTTATTGAACTAATGTTTGAGGCTGTGGGTGCAGTAGGCTTGCAAGTGTTGAGCTGAGTAGTTCATGCTTCATAGTAAGTCCAAAGTAGGACTTGCTGCTGCTGCTCCACAGCTTATTTTTGAAGTTGGGAGCAAGAGAAAGTTTCCACTGTGTAATTTAGGTGGTACCTACATTGCAGGCTGTGGGGCTCAGAAGAAACCCCATTCCTGGTTACTGCATGAATCATAGAATTGTCAGGGGTGGAAAGGACCTTAAAGATCATCTAGTTCCAACCCCCCTGCCATGGGCAGGGACACCTCCCACTAGAGCAGGTTACTCAGAGCCCCATCCAGCCTGGCCTTCAAAATTTCCATGGATGGGGCTTCCACCACCTCTCTGGGCAACCTGTTCCAGTGTCTCACCACCCTCATGGGGAAGAATTTCTTCCTAACGTCTAATCTGAATCTACCCACCTCTAGTTTTGAGCCATTTCCCCCCCTAGTCCTACCACTACCCGACATCCTAAAATGTCCCTCCCCAGCTTTCTTGTAGGCCCCCTTAAGATACTGGAAGGCCACAATAAGGTCCCCTTGGAGCCTTTTCATTCTTCATATGAATGAAGTATCTCGGGGAGTTCAACCTTGACCCAGGAGCTCCATGTGGACTAATGTCACCTGTGTCTCTCTGCTGCTGCTCTTGACTCAAGATCGCTTCTATAGGCTTAGGTCCCATATTTCCAGGCTGTCTTGTCTGCAGAAGGACAGACTATGCTTTGTTTTCAGAATGGCTCTGTCTTATCAGGATATAAGGAGTGTGGTATGTGCTGTGTGTCTCCTGGAGATGGCTCATGTGTTGTGAACAGGGAGGAGTCAAAGACCTTCCCTTTATGGCTGCTTTGATGATGCTGCCATGACCTGTGTTTACACTGAGTCAGGTGACAATGTGCCAAACTAATAGTTAACAGGTTCTTAATGATTAAAAAAATACTTGATAGGATAATAATTTCATTCATATTAATAATAGAATGAGGGGTAGGCATCACTTGCTGGCTTCATGGAAATATGTTTTTAAAAACATACTGAAAACAGAAGCACAAGTGGATGTTTGCAGGGCTGGGGGGGAAGCCTGAACAAACCCAGATTCTCCATTTCCTGGCATAACTTCTTCAGAAAAGATCTGTGGGAAATGGGGAAATTGCTGCCCATCTTTATCTGGGGGGGAGAATTGTTATGCAGGGAAGTTTTTCTGATTGATGTTTGCCTATTCTGTTACAGGGCTGTTAGGTTTTTTTATAGCATTAATCAAACAAGGCACAGTGAGAAAATGCTCAGATTCCCTGCAATTTAATTCAGCACAAAATGCTAAAAAAGTTCATGTTTCAGGCTTCTGCTGGGCCACCTGTCTTGGTTTCCCAGCCCTGTGGCCTCTGCCTGCCCTGTGGATGACAGATTAGCTGTGAACATCCTCTATAAAAGGAAATAGTGTTCTATAAAATTCACACCAGGCTTTCCAATTTGGTATCGGAATCAGGACATCCTAAAATAAAATTTGTTTCAAAAATAGATCGGGGGAAGGGGGTGTCAGGGTTAAAAGCAAACAATCTCCTGATGTCAGTGTGTTCTGTGAGAAAACATGCATGGAAAAGGGGTTTGGTGTCTTGTTCAGGTGCAGCAGGTTTTTTGCTGATGGGGAGCAAAGCAAAACAATAATAGAATGTTCTGTGAATCGAGTGTGATAAAGAAGAGTTCCTATATAGCAAAACAGGAAGTTTAAAAAAGGCCAAACAATTGATCTTTGAGGACAGGAATGATATTTTAATTTTAACCTTTTTGTTTTGGCTTTAATTTAGAATTTTCAGTGATGCAAATCATTGCCAGTAAATAGCATTTTAGGTCATTCAATACACACATGTTGATACGTTAAGAGAGATTAAAATTTTAGATATTTAATTTTCTTTCTGCAAATGAAATACTGAGAGTTTTAGCTACCTGAAGTGTGTAAATCAGGATGTTTATCTACTTATATTACTCATTATCTTGCCAATGTGTTTTTTCTATGAGTCATACAGCAAAGCCTTTAACTAAGTTGTCCCAAGAGTTTTATTCTAAGGACTTTATTCACTTCCTTTATTAAAATGTATCTTTTGAAAGGATTATTTCCCAGATCACATCTATGGTTGAGGATGGGTTGTTTTGGGAGTCCAAGCAAAAACATCAACTGTCTGGCATTGCTAGCAGTCTTTGGTCAAAAACTGAGCTGTACCTTGACAGACACTTTATCTAGGCATTTACAACTTGAATCCATTAAATTTTCAAATATTATTACTATTTGTCTATTTTAATAAAGTAGGCCAATGGATAATTAGCTACAATGAAATTTGATACTGTTAATCTAATTTTTAAAACTGTCCTGAAAATTATGTTAATACATAATTGAATAATACATTATACAATCTATTCATGTTTTATATACATGAACCAATTCTTTTATATTCAGTAACAAGAATAAACTCAGTTTTCAGTATTTTCTCTTCAATATTGGGGGAAAAATATGGTTTTAACTGACAGATAGGTACTGTCATTATTAACATTTATGTTCTATCTCTTCTGAATATTTGAGTTCAACTTCCAGCCATTGGGGTCTTGCTGTATCTTTGCTAGCCTGAAAAATGTTGTAGTGCCAGCGTTCTCCATCTGGGTACTTAAAGAATGCGATCAAATCATTGCTTCAGCTTTTCTCTGTGAAGCTGAAGAGATTGAGTCTCTGGAGTCCTGCACCATCAAACCTCTGAACCATTCCTGTGTGATGTTGTTGGAGTTGATCAATTTTCTTTTTAACGTATTAGCTTGAAGATGGGTTATGCTTTTATATATATGGATGCAGCACTGTCAAACACAGAGATGATGGAGCTTCTGTGCCCCTATTTTCTGCTTCTGCTTGGTATTTCTCCTTTTAAACATCCCAGAATCACAGTAGCCCCTCTGGGCACAGAATTCTTTAAAAATCCATGTTCATTTGATGTTCGTTTTCAGCATTTCTGGTGGCCAGAGCAGAAGTCATTGTCTTTGTTCCTATGCATGACTTGACATTTGCTTATCTTAAAATGCGTTGGGATTGCCCGTGTCCACCTGACCATGTGATCCTGATAGCTCTGTATCAGTGAACTCTACCCTTTCGATTTGCCTTTTCCCTCAACTTCATCTTCTGTAGTGACTTTGTTTTCTTCCAGAAGTGTTAAGTTGGAGGAGGTAAGAACTGAGCCTGTGGAACCCCATTAAAAACACAGCTTATATCCAGGCACTATGTGGCTGTATATGTCCTGCTTATAAGCATGTGCCACCACTTTCAGACAGGCATATCATATGGTGTGGGTGGAGCAGGTATGAAAGTGCCTTCATCTGATGATCTGAAGATGTGGCACTGATGCTATTTGTTATTATCAGCCTGACTTGTAATGCCATCAGAAAAAGCTATGGAGCCCGTTGCCATGATCCAATGTAAACATCCATAAATTAACATTGTTATTGGCTGAGTCCTGCTGCAGGTACTGTCTTATTTCATCCATGGTTCTGAAAAGGTTGGCAGGCCTTATAGTATTCATAGAGTCATAGAATGTTTTGGGTTGGAAGGGACCTTTAAAGGTCATCTAGTCCAGGCCCCCTGCAGTGAGCAGGGACATCTTCAACTAGATTGTTGCTCAGAGCCCTGGCCAACCTGACCCTGGATATTTCCTGGGATGGGGCATCTACCACCTCTCTGGGCAACCTGTGCTAGCATCTCAACACCCTCATTGTAAAAAAAGTTCTTCCTTATCTAGTCTAAATCTTCCCTCTTAGTTTAAAATCATCATCCCTTGTCCTGTTGCAACCGGCCCTGCTAAAAAGTCTGTCCCCATCTTTCTTACAGGCCCCCTTTAAGTACTGAAAGGCTGCAATAAGGTCTCCGGTTGAAGTTGCCTCAGTTAAATTTAGAGTGACACAGTCTGGAATTCTTTCAGTGTTCTGAATCTTTTGTGGCATTCTCTGACCTGAAAATTGTGACGTATTCTTCAGAGTTCCTCTGCCACTTGTTTTTCTAGTTTGCTGTCTCAACCTGTTGATCAAAAAATACTAAGCTTTTGATAGATGTCTACTTCATTACCACTGAAACAAAATAGAATTTTATCAACCTTATGGTGTGCTGCATCAGATCAGCTGTGCATAAAACAGGTTGGTGAACTATTCATTGTACATTTCTGCTGTGTCCATGTTATCCCTGAGGATTTATAGTAATAACATTACATTACCTTTATTTTTAGTTAAAATAATTCTCAATTTTTTCTCATAGCAGTTTTTATTGCTGGGTTTTATGATTGTCATTAGTTTTCTTCTATGTAATTTTATTTACTTTTAAGATTGCCTCTCAGATTGTGGCTTTTGGAGCAACGGGCTCATTTCAAAATTGTTATGCTTTTTAAAACAGTTTTTTGCAACCAGTTTCACTAAACTATGTTTAACTTTGTGAAAATGGCCTTTTAAAGTAGCTGATATATGTACATATCTCCATATGCATGTGCATGCACATGGGCACATGTATGCAGATGACAGTTTTGTGGTGCCTCTGGTAACATCAACTGAAGTCTCCAACAGCTTCATCTGCACCTTTAGTCTTTAATTTCTGAACATAAATTTAATAACGCTGAGCCCTGATTATATTTGTTATTGCTAAGGGCAGTGTAATAAGTATACATTTTCTGTGCAACAATTCTCAAACTTCTCTTATCAAGATCTAGAAGCTACAAAGCCCATGTGGTGGCCCAGCTCTTGTTACTGGTAATTCCTGCTAATCCCATTTAAGGTTTGTGAACACTCCCACGAGATTTTGTAACCCATCTTTTGCTAACTTCAGATGCCATTTCACAACCTTCCTCCCCCTTGTTGATGTGTAGATTTCAGAGGAGAGTGGATAATGCCAAAGGCGACCTGCAGCCCCTCTGTTTGCATCCTTGATTTGCTCAAGGCTTAGGCAACACCTCAGGGAAAAGTGCTGCTGGCAGTCTCAGAGGAACCTGCATAATAAACTAGTTAATCTTTGAAAGAACTAAGTGAACCTTAGTAAAGATCATGTTCCTGCTTTCTTGACCCAGTAGATGACACCCTGTAGTTTGGAACAGAGCTGTGCACTGCTGGAAGGCTTCTTCATGTCTTCTTAAGGTAGAGGTTGAGCAACATGCAGCATCCCCCCGCCAGCCACAGGGGACCAGCCCATCCCATCTCCCTGGGAGTGGCCAGGGAACAGCCTCTCCCAGTGCTTAGCCTGTCATCCATTCTGGATCTGCTCCAGGACATGGGGGTCTGGCAGTTGCTCAGCTGATTTGGCATCACAGAATACCTGATATTCTGATTTAGCCAACCCCCTGAGCTAGGCAAAGACAGAGGGAAATCCCTCTACTTGCTTTAGTAGGGCAGTTATCAAGCCAGAGCAGCCCAAAAGGCAGATCTGTAGTATTTCCATTTCAAGTAATGCAGGTCCTTTGTAAAAACACAAATAAAGAAACCTTGTGGGAATAAAAGAGGAATATTGGGAAACTAGAAGAGGGAACAGGTCCTTCTTGGCAACAAATGCTTGACCTCTTTGTATCCTCTTAATCAGATGGCTGCATTTTCACCTTTATTTATTTACTTAGTGCACTTAGACAAGAACAAGGGAACCTTGATGTTGGGATTTTTTTTTGTCTTGGTCATTGTGTAGCTCAGAGATATTTGTTGCATCTGTTTCCTGTGAAGGAAGCTCGGCTCTGCCTTTGGCCAGCAGGTGGAAGACTTGCTGCAGCTCAGCAGCCCTTCTGTGGAAACACTTCTCAAAGAATCCAGGAGAAACACTTCTAAAAGAATCTGGGACATTTAAGCCTGGCAAGCAGATGTTATTAAAAAGGCAGTCTTTAATTAATTATGTTGCTTGCAATAACATTGTTAGTAATGGAAATGTAAAGAGTAAAAAAGCACGGAGACCATGCTAAAAAATTTAAAATCTAAATTCAGTGACTGGACCTGGGAGATGCCACTGGGGTAGATCCCAGCACTGTAAATAGCTGTGAGTCCTGCTGGGTTTTGTTCTATATTTGTACTCTCATCACAGCCGTAGAGAGTAATTCCCCTTGAGTTCAAGGAATACACTTCCCCAAAGCACTGCCCCTGGGAGGTTGAGAATCTCAAAGTTCAGTGGGACAGTGGTATTAGTGTTTTGGGTTTTTTGATCAAGGAAAATACATTTGAAAGCATGAGAAATATCTCTGTCCAGGGGAAATAGAGAAGGCTGGGGGACTCACTGTCATTTCAGTGCAACTGAGCAGACAAGCTTCTGAGCCTGTGACCATTACACAAGCTGTTGTGTCATGTTGCTCATGTTAGAAATGCTCTAGAATGCATCTAGATATGTCTGGTACAAGCAGAAAGAGATGTTAATTGCTTTTAATATTGGTCTGCGTGAAGAAATTTATTTATACGAAGTAGCTAAAAGTTACTTCAAATAATTTGTAATATGTATAGATTATAAATATAGATTTCAGTTGAAGAGGAAGACGAAAACATTCAGATTGGCATTTTTGTCCAACTACATATTTTACCTGAAGCAGAGTGACCTGTTCTAAAAAAGTTGAGGTGTGAGGTTTAAAAACTCTAATTTAGGGAGCAGCAGAGTGTTTGGAAGTAGGTTTGTCTGAATTCTGTGTCCTGCCTTGTCTCCTAGCTTTTCCACTACTCCTGTATTCTCTGCTGCTTATATCAATAAAAAGACAGAAAAAGAACATTTTGGAATCATTTTTTCAACACGTGTTGCTTATACTAGTTTTGCCACTGGACTTGTACCTGCAACTTGCAGGTTTCATATGGCATCTTATTGATCCTAGTACTTAAAAAAAAAGGTGATATGCAGGATCTTTATTACTGCGTATTGTAGGGGTGACGCTAATATTAATTTAAAAAACTTTATATATCTGCACATAACTTTTTAGTGACAAAGGAGAGACGTTTTAAAGCCATATAAAACATGTCTGATTTTATGCAACTTGAAACCATGAGTCTAAATATTTTGGATTTGGGTGTAATCCTCTTTTAGAAGCAGATTTCTCTCAGTTCTAGAAGTCTGCACCGTATGGACCTGTCTTAATTTTTTTTCCTGTTCTTTATGCTTTCATTATGCTCCGAAGGTGCTGCTACACCACAATTAACACATTTATTTTTGGTAGTGTACTTTTACAGGACTGTAGAAACAGTCTGTCTTGTGTAGCTGCCTACGCTGCCGAGTGAGCCAGAAAACTTCTTAAACAAACAAAACAACTGTACAGTTTGGCTGAAGAGATGTAAAGATTAACTATCGTTGTAATCAAGTAACCTTCCTTCTCGTGTTACTCTTCCTTCATCTTTCTCTTGTTTGAAACACTCGTGGTGACAGAGATTTGAGATGTAGCATCTGACAGGAGATGATGTTACTGTGCTCATGTACTTCAGTGTTGGCTTATATGGGAATTGCACAACTGAGACCATTATGCCATTCATTAAGTAGATAAATAGTGCTGTAGCTGTCTCAGCAGATTGAAGAGGTTCCCTGTTTAATTGCTTATGAATGGCAGGGTGCAGCATGGGGCTGGTGGCTCCCTGGGGTGGTTTGGAGCCATGGGATGCACCCAGGCTGTCCCTGTCCCACCACCCTGGCCAGGAGCAAGGTAACCAGGGCACTGGGGAATCCTAGCCCTGGGGATCAGGCACCTCTCTGGGGAAGGGGTGGGGACTGGCCCTGCAGCAGCATCACTGGGGCAGAGCTGACAGCCCTGAGGGGTTCTGACTGTGTCCTGGGACCTGGGCAGAGTGAGAGTCCTGGGTGAAGCTGGTCTGGGCTAGTGAGGCCCATTACCGCCGTCAAAACCCCAACATTGAATGGTTGGCAATACTTGACTCTGCGTATTCTTTGAGTTTCATGAGTATTTTTTGAGTTGCTGTTCTCAGGATAGACCTTGTTAAAAAGACTTGAAGAATTAGATTTAGAAATCCACTTCAAAACCATCAGGCTATTTCAGAATATAGAAAATCACCACATTCTTGGTAAAAAACCTTGGAGGAAAACAACTGCTGTGAGTTGCACCCTGGGTGCAAGAGATCGTTGAAAGATGTTGAAAGTGCCACTGGCTTTATCCTCTGTCATTTTATAATTCAATCCTGCAAACAGGTATGACTTCATATCATATATACTAGTGTAAATGGGATGTCTTGCTACCTCCACTGCTAAATGGGAAGTTCTTGTGGGCTGAAGCCTGGCAGGGGGGTGAGAATCTTTATTTTTGTACATCCTTGTGTTTTTTTCTGTTAAACTGGTGCAGCTGAGCTTGAAAAATCTTCTTTGCCTGAAATTAATAAATCCAAACCCAGTGAATTTGTTTCTAATATAATTTTATTCTAATTTGAGGCAGCAGGCATGAATGCTTTAAGAATATCTTTTGCAAGGCTTAACTGGAAGTTCACAGAGAAGAAGCTGAAGGAATATTTTTGTTAAATGATTTTGGTTAATTGAAGTGAAAACATTCTATAAAAATAATAGAATTTCAATGGAAGTCTGGCAAAAGTATGTGACAAGTGCTCATCCATAGACACCTTCACACTGGGCACAGTCTCTTTACAGATTTTTGAGCCCAGTTCCTTGTGCCACCACAGTACTCAGGGTTTCCACAGACTTGTCCCCCTCTCATTAAAGGAAAATAAGCACTGTCCAGTTCCTCTCAGTTCTCATTTGGCTACGTAGGAGCTGTCTCTTGGCAGAGTACATTGACCTGATGCATCAGGAGATTTATCCAAATAGTGCCTGTTTTAACATAACATTTTATTTTAGTGTTATTTTTCTTTCATTCCTATTTTTTCACTGCGTTGTGTTGATGTTTACCTCATGGCACCAATAGTGAAAATAATGGAAAGGAATCATTTGTTTTCTGGTGATGTGGAATGTTTTCTTTCTTTTTTCCTCCTTTCAATTATTTGTTTTATTTCTATTTTTTTTTGTTATGACTTTTTCTAGAGGTGATTTTAAGATGTTTGCCATGTGATAAGCCCATACAGGGAGGCCACAGGAGATATTTGTAGAAATAAATCATGCCACCACACTGTGCTACGTGACACAAAGATTGCTGCTGCTTTGAGCTTTTACTGGAAACAGGCTTTGATGGGGTGGTCAGTGCATGTGTCTTGTTATTGGTCTGGACATAGACTTTTCAGCTTGGTCTCTGCAAAGTAGCTGCACTTTCTGAAGTTAACACTATTTTTGCAGTGTCTGCTTCTAGCAGTGATAACACTTGATGTTTAGAGTTGCTACCAAAGATTGGTCTGTACAGAAAGACTCTTGCTTGTACTTGCTCCTGTGCAGACCAAGGTCATTGCTCAACCTTGTGTGACATGTTGGGGGTGCAGGAAGTAAAAGGTTGCACCTGTGGGGAGGAGTGGATGGGACAAGATTCCTGACCAACAAGGAATTCCATCCCATATATATCATATTCAGTATAAAGCTGAGGGATCATGAGGGTCAAGTTCTTTTCTTCAACAGCCAGTGTCCAAGGAGGACTCTCTTCTGCCTTTAATCCCAGTCTGTGTGCTTCTGAATTCAGTTCTCATTTGCTGCTGAGTCCAGTCTGGGACTTCCCCAGTGTCTGCTCCTCAGCATCAGTGGTGATGGTGATGTAATTGCCATCTAGGGGTCGGGCTCAATATAGGGTTTGTATATATTTGTATTTATTTAATTTTATTCTTATTTTAACTTGATTTAGTTTTCCAATCCCTATGTTTCTCTTATTCCCCTTTGGGAAGGGAGAGGGGTTAACAGAGAGCATCTGTCACTTGTCTAGTGACTGGCCCAGCCCCGACTCTTGACACTGTATCTCTGGATCTCAGGACTCTGGGACACATTAAATTTAGGATGTGACTTGGTTCAGTGAATATTCCACTCCTTCCCCCTCTGCCCCTCCACTGGTGAGTCCTCTGAAAGATCATTTCCATTACAGGACTCTAAGATCATTAAGGGATATATGTATTTATGGTATGGTTATAGCTGGTGTCAAAGGTAGCAGTTAGATCTATGATGAAAAGTTCTCTTTCCCCTCCGGGTGGCACTGCTTAAAAACACTTCTGTTTGCTTTAAGGCTTGTTGTAGAAACTGTCCATCACAGGTTTCACAGCTACTGTAGTTTGCATCATCAGGCACAACAGATAAAATGCTAAGGAAGGAAATAGAGCCTTCTTGTGAAAGCTTCTGATCACAAACCACAGATACAGAGCTCCAGGATTTTTTTGCTTTGTGCCTATTTTCCATACTCGGCTAGCTGCTTTTCTGATCACATTATCAGTATTCTGCTTGTTCTTCTGCTACTTGATAAAGATTTTCCTCCAGTTTTTACATGCACTACTTATATTAAGTTATGCTTAACTGGTGATAAATGGTAGAAGGGGAATCGGAATAAGAAGCACCACTTGGATTATTTACCTATGCCAGAAAGATATTGTGATATATTTTCTTATGTATATCAAATATTATTCCCTTTTTCTAGCAGGAGAAGTCCAGAGTTGCCATCTCCAAGCTTCTTTAAAGTCACAGTTCAGCATCTGAAAACCATGATATTACAGAGTCAGAATTCTGGGTTTAAATTTATTTGCATCTGGGTTGTGAATTGTCAGGGCACTTGCAGGTTAGTCTCTCCAGAACTGAATTTGTGACTAAGATGAGTGAAGATGTTGTTCTTAATGGAAGTCTCAGGACTCTCACTTATTGTCAGGTTTTATGGAAGGTGTCACAGACTATGAAAATCACAAGAAAACTGAGATAGCTGGTGCTGTTGCCAAGACACGAGCTGTACACAGAGTCTCCAGCCACACCTTGCCTTCCACCATCCCATCTCAACAGCAGATCCTCTTTTTAAACAGGATAAAAGTTTGGGGCAGATGAAGAGTTATGATGTTACCTAGGTTACTTTGACTGGGTAGGATCTAATTCTATTCCTGCATTTGAAATAGTCTGTTGCTGATTCATTGATGGGATGCAGAGGCAGGATGTTGGAGGAGATCTGAAGAGGATCAGGGAGAGGGGGAAAGAGGAATTCCTGGTCTATTTAAAAAGAAAACCTGATCAGCAGAGCCTGCTAGCTATCATCCTACTTATTTATTTTAACGGTAGATCACTGTTAGTTTTGGAACTCATTAAAAAATATACAAATCATACAATTTTACTTTCTGCTTCTCTAAATTTCCCCTTGTCTTCTGGTGCTGGGAAAAAGACCTGCAAAGAATATAGAAAAGAGAAGAAAAAAAACCTCAGGATTTGGCAGGGATATATGCTTTAGTATTTTGCTTTTCCAAACCAGTTTCTATTTCAGACAAGGAGTTGTTAATCTACACACTGCAATATGAATATATTATAGGGTGTATTTTAGTCATTATATTATGCCCTGATTCACCAGAGCGTTCCTCTGTTGTCATGTAACTGCAGCAATTTACATGAAACAATATTCTCAACTTCAGTGCTTCTCAGTAAGGATCTCAGAAACACCTATTGCATCTGCTGTGTAATTGAAAATGAGCAATATAGCATAATTTGATAATTTGCATAGATTGTTTGGTCGGGGTGTAGGATTTGGAATGGTCCCAAAACTCTCCTAAATCTAGTCTTGGATTTCCACAGTTCCTGAACCTTCAGCAAGATGTGCTGGAACATGTCCAAAGGAGGGCCATGAGAATGATCAGAGGACCGGAGCACCTCTCCTACAAGGATAGACTGAGAGAGTTGGGGTTGTTCAGTCTGGAGAAGAGAAGGCTCCGAGGGGACCTTATTGTGGCCTTCCAGTATCTTAAGGGGGCTACAAGAAAGCTGGGGAGGGACTTTTTAGGATGTCGGGTAGTGTTAGGACTAGGGGGAATGGCTCAAAACTACACGTGGGTAGATTCAGATCAGATGTTAAGAAGAAGTTCTTCCCATGAGGGTGGTGAGACACTGGCACAGGTTGCCCAGAGAGGTGGTGGAAGCCCCATCTATGGAAATTAAGGCCAGGCTGGAAGAGGCTCTGAGTAACCTGCTCTAGTGGGAGGTGTCCCTGCCCATGGCAGGGAGGTTGGAACTAGATGATCTTTAAGGTCCCTTCCAACCCTGATGATTCTATGATTCTATATATTTTTGAAACAGCGAAACCCTTTACCTGGTATATAACTTAAGGAAATAAGTTGGTGCCACTTTGGTCAGGGGAATGTTTCTCTCAGTCATTGTTTCCTCAAATAATTTGCCTATTTTGTGGTTTAATCTCTCTGCCTTTTTCTGCATTTAATATATCTAATATAATTTCTTATGGAAATGCTATAAAGATTCATTAACTTTTGTGCAATGTTTTGGTGCTGTCTTTACTAGTGTAATTGATCTCATTAATAAATAACATCAGATTCTAAGAGGTGCCAAAATCTTTGATACCATCAACTGTTATGTAGTAGAGGTGCAGAATAAGACCTTAAGTGAACTATGTTTTTAAAAGCTTAAACCAAATATTTCTCTACAGCATTGAACTATATTGTGAAAGAAAATGTACAAGGGAAAGTAATATGAGAAGACTCATGTTACAGGACATCAGTCACTTTACACACCACTCAAATATCAGCTGAAATTATGAGAGAGCAATCAGCCTGTGGCTTAAGTGCTCAATAACCTGTTTGCTGTTGCTATAGGTGCTCTAGAGAATGATTCTAAACTCACATCAACATTTGCCTTCAGCTGGGACAGTGTCTGGAACACGCTGTAGCTGGAATATGTGTGAGTGGAAGGAAGCACTTAAACACTGTCTATGTGACTTTGATTTTTCTCTTGCATATTATAGCACCTCAAAGACCCTGGTGGCCATTGAGTTGTTTCCTAGAGGGTCAGGTAATGCCTCTTTCACTTTTTTCCTGATTCTTCCCAGAGAGTAATAACATATCAGGATGTATTTATATTCTGGTTGCATCACAGCATATTATATTTAATTTTTTGTGTGTGTATGTGGGTTTTTTTGGTGTGTTTTTTTTGTGTGTGTTTTGGTGGTTTTGTTGTTTTGGAAGAGTTTGGTCCAAAACATTTGTAACATTTTGACAAATGTTAAATTTGTTCATATATTCATTCTTCTACCTGGTATTTTCTCTTAGGAAAGATGTGTACCAATACTTTCAAATTTGATTGGGAAATTTAATCACATTACCTCATATGTTTTTGTTACTGGTTAATTCTATTTCCACAGGATCAGAGGCCTTGCAATTTTCTTTGACTTCAGTGACAGCCTCTTTTTTAAAAATAAGAGACCGTTTTTATTTAGATGCTTAATCTTAGGTGCCTATATCTGAAAAAAATTAGTGATTATGAATACACCTTCAAAATAGATCATATTAAGAGATGTCACTTAAATTATGGAGTATGAAGTAGCACATTCTGTTAGAGCATAAAATTGAGGAAAATGTATAAATGAGATAACAGTTTCATATTTTCCTTTAACTGTCAACAGCAGTCTTACCTATTCCCTTGCATTTTTTAATCAAGATAAAATACTTTGCTCATGTGAAAACTTTTTTTCAGAGCTGTTACCAATTTCACCAAATAAAATGAAAATATTTTAATTTGCAGGAAACCCGATTTAAAATTTTTGAAAAATCCTATAAACCACATTGGGATATAGACAAACCAAAACCATTGCCTGGCTTATGCGACCTATCTTGTACCTTTTCTCCCATCTTTTTACTGGGTTAATTAAAAGGATAGTTTCTTATTCTTACAGTGCCATCAGTGAGCATGAGCACAGTAACCATCTTATTTTATTCTCTTTTTTCCTGTCACACAGTGCTACTGCCTCTTGCTGAATGTGGGATGTACGTTATCAAGCAGTGGTGGTTATCTCAGTGCTGTCTTAAGTTTATACTATTATAAATTCAAGTTCATGGATTTTTCCAGCCTGGTAAAATATATTAAGAGCATTCTGTCCAAAATCCATGAGAATGACACTAGGGTATTGAGTGGCCAGATATATCTTCAAAATCTTGCTTGCAGCATTGGAGAAAAACAGACACCAAAGATTCTTCTTTATTTCTAGAAGAAAACCCTGGATGAAAGATTTGTGTGTCCATCTCTGTGTCCTAAGCTCTAATTCTGGGAGGTGGCACCTGTGGCCATGCACTTGTTTGGGAATAGGAGTGACAAAATAGAGAGGCTGTGGTTCTGTGCTGTTAATGGAGGAAAAACCTTGAAGCTCTTGAGATGCCAGATATTTGTTTTAGAAGCTTCTTGATTCAGACATGATTAGCATGCTGTGTTACCTGGCTTTTACTGCTGATTTCCAGTGATCTAGTTGAGATGTCCTGTACTGGGCAGCAGCAGTTAGAATCATAGAATTGTCAGGGTTGGAAGGGACCTTAAAGATCATCTAGTTCTAACCTGCCATGGGCAGGGACACCTTATATTCTTTCCACTGGAATTTACTAATTGTTTTTAAAATAGCACAATCTTGCTTTACCAACTGTTGACAGCTTTCACTCAGCACATCCCAATGCACCATTCTTGTCTACATAGGAAAACCATAATATTATAGAAAGTAACATAGAACTGTGGTTGTATTTATGTACAGCAAAATCTACATGCTACAAGTAAAATCAGGGTCTTACTGTGCTAGGCACTGTATGAACAAGTTGTTGAATGTTGTTTCTGTCTCAGCACACACAGCCTAAATATGGAGAGACAATGTGTGATAAAGGGATAGAAGCTTTTTATCTGCCATACCCTCTAAATCCTATTTTTCAGTCTAAATGACATGGTTTAGAAACATTAAAACATGCAACCATAAGGATTGAGGTTGCAAAGGAGACTAGGAGATCATCTGGGTAATGAAACCTCTTCAGGCAACTTCTCTAGTTTTCTTTTACAGTGCATGAAGTCAGCTAACCTTAAATTGATAAGGTATCAACTTCTGGGTAATACATACAGTGATTTCCTAAGATGAGAGACTTGTTTGATTGAAGGAGTTGCTCTTGTGTAAAGAAATCAATTTTGTGGATTTTAATATGGCTAAATTGTTGCAATAAGTTCTTGTATACGAGTCTGCAAAATACTGGGCTGGGAAATGTTCTTCATTCTTGAGTAGAGATACTTGTGCTTTGTTATCCCAACTGCCAGAGAACAAAGACAAAAAGCACATTGGGATGACACAGTCACTGAAATCTCTTTTGGAGCAAATAAATTAAAATGAAACACAGTACACAAATGATCTTAACTTTTCATATTGCTTTTGAGTAACAGAGACCTGGCTTGAGATCTGAGAGGTAAGCTCAGATTTCCCTTTTAGCAGATAGGAAATTATTTGTGCCAGGTAGGACAAAATGCAGCACGAAAAGCTGAGAATCATCCAGAAGGGGCAGTAGTGAATGTTTTTTACTGGAATGTAGGATGATACGAAGCTGTCTTATCACAGAAGTGACCTCAGCAGTACATTCTTTATTTTACTCCAACTATGCTGTGCAGACATAGATTTGGAGCTACCATATGTCTCAAAGCTGAGTGTGTAAACACAGCAAGTTTGTGCTTGCCTTTAAAGACAAACCCAACAAAAACACCTGGGGATGTGGAATTCTTCCATGAGGTTCCCAGATACCCACCTTGGGACTGCAGAAGTGGTGGATAAGAGGGTTTAATTTGTACTGATCACACTTAATAGGAAAATATGTTCTACTTCTGTTGGCTCTACCTAGGGATGACTGCTAGTACTGGGGGGAATGAAGGGCTGATGTTATCTTAAGTAACCATACAGTAGCAAAACACATGCTCTCAACTTTTGTTCTTTTACTTCCTTTAATGTGAGCAATTTTATTGGCACATCAGAGAGCAAGAGGCTTGTTTGTACAGTTATAAGCCTTTAAAAAATGTCTTAATGAGCCCCTCCTTGTTTAAGTGAGTATTCAAAGCATTTACTGTTTCTATCATAACAATATGTGTTTTCTCTTTCTTTATTCTACTGCCTTGGTATCATTTGTGTCAGCAGAACATGCAAAATAAATAGTATCCTTAGAAACTGTAAACTAAACATGGAGACAGTTGGTGCCATATAGCTCGTGATTGCGTTTTGTGTTCCGAAATGTGATAAAGATCACCTGGGAATGACTTGTCAAGTCATGGTTGTACAATATTCAGTGATACAAATTGCCACCCGTGAGATTTCACCTGAGTGATGAAATAGCTCAGAGAAAGTATTTGCTGTTGTGTAAGGAGCAGATCATGTTGTAATGATGGAAGTAAGGCTAAAAATAGATCATATAAGAACTGTAAGATTGGGCTCTCTTTTCCTGTGTTTGTCTTGAAATACTTCAAGTGAGTAAGTAGTTGTAGAATTTCATTCTTTCTAACATGCGTGTTCTGTGGGGATAGTTCAAAGAGATAACTCAACCTGAACCAGGCAAAACTTGAGAAATGGAAGAGGTACCTTCTGATGGTTAAAAAGGAGCTAGTAAAAGAGAATGTATTTCCCAAGAAGCTGAAGGTGTGAGCTGCAGCTTTATTGTAGACACTTAAATCATAGAAGCATAGAATTGTCAGGGTTGGAAGGGACCTTAAAGATCATCTCGTTCCAACCCCCCTGCCATGGGCAGGGACACCTCCCACTAGTTCAGGTTACTCAGAGCCCCATCCAGAATATAGTGTTTTTTAACAGTTTTTGTCCTCATAATTCCCTTCTCTGTCCTGCTCTGCTGAATTGTGCCATAATTGTCCAGATTTCATGACAATTATTAAATGTAGTGGTATATTTCAGGAATTCTTTTCTGGTCCATTGACTGTGTCCATTCTTCACTGTGTTGGAGAGTAGTAGGTGGTCTGTGCAACTGTGCTCAATCTAACTTTGACTGTGTTCTACTGGTTTAGTACAGGGAAATATGAATGAGAGAGAAAAGTCAAATAAAATAATTAAATCAGGAATTAATCACTGTTTCTTATAACTAGGTCAACGTAGTTCAGTGGTAAATTTGAAAGGAAGAAGTTGGGTTTTTTCCCCACAAAACCTGAAATCGTGGAAATCTTTGCCATAAGCTGTCATGGATGTTCCAAAGCATAAACAGATGAAGAAAGGAATAGGGAAAAGCTAACAGAGAAAGTATTGTAGCTGTTGAACTCATGGTCTGTAAGCAACCTCAGACTGAGGATGCCACTTAGCTGTGGAATTTTTCAAGCTTGGGATAGAGAAAGGGTTTGTAGATGGATGTTATATTTATGGCCTTCCTCCCTAAGACTCTGCTGCTGGATGTGGTCAGTAATTCTGGCTAAGCTGGTGTTTGGTCTGGCTTAGCCCCAGAGTTAAGTTCAAAGACTTTTTTTTTTCCCCCTCACAAAGATGAAAACCTTGCTTTTGCTCTCCTGGTATAGAGGGAGAGTAGCACATAAAGTGGATGTTTTAGCTGTGAATATCCAACTCAGTCATGGTACTTTATCACGCTGACTTAAACCTCTCTTTCCTTCACCTCCCAGTTTTGCTGCTGACAGATGACCCAACAGGATTGTTTTATTCTATCCGCATATCCAACATCCCTCCTGTTGAAGTATTTCTGTCAAGGTAGAGCTAGGAGATTCCTTCTACCACAGCTTGTTAGGGTGAAGTCATAACACATTAGCAGCATCCTTTCAGAGTAGCAGTCCATGAAAGTAGCACTTCCCACATCATTTCTCTTCTGTACGTGCCTCCTCTGTCCCTTCTCCAAAGCACAGTCTGCTGTGTTCCATGTCACCATTGCTCTTTGTGATACATTCCTTTAGTATATTGTAGGCACTCCAGTGCTAGACCTTATCTTTTTAAACACCACAAATATGTCATGAATATCTTCTGTGTTTCAATAGCAGCATAGTCATCAGGAGTATAAAAATTAATAGGAAACAGTCCAGCTGAAAAGACCAAAACAATGCAACAACATAAGAAAATACATTTTTTTTTCTCCCACAATTTTTGCTTATCACCTGCAGCTGAAACCAGCAAGTCTGTGATACAGACTTTTTTTCCTCGTGATTTACACTTGCCAAGCAGTTCCTAGCTGTTTGAATATGCAGGCCCACTCATCTTAAAAATAGTTCATCTCTGAGTTTCTTTTTGTTCCTTTGACAGCTCTCTTACAAAGCAGTGTTCTCCTCAGCGTGAAGATGCTTTGGTCCCATTCTAAATGAATATCTACTGGGTGTCCTTTGTTAGTCTCTTAAACTAGCAAATGTCCTGTTGTTACATAGTGATCTAGGTCTGTGAATCCATAGAACACGTTTTGACAAATCCAGAAAAAACCCTCATGTTTTGCTCTAGTAAAAGAACCAGTGTAATATATTCAACCTTGTATTTGGACTTTGTTCTACAATATATTTTGACCTCAGGTCTCTGCAGGAAGGTGCTGAGGGCTTTATTTAAGCAATATACTTCACTGTTCAAAATAGGTAC
>VYZX01019253.1:33469-62338 GCA_013401335.1 Brachypteracias leptosomus
CTTTTTGAAGTTTTATCAGCCTCTTAGAACCCCCAAATCACAGAATGTTAGGGATTGGAAGGGACCTTGGAAGATCTAGTCCAATCCCCCTGAACGGGATTCTTTAGTGCATTGTAAACTTCTATCTAAAGGCATTCTATAATTTTTACATTAAGATATTGTACTTCTAGAGCACCACTTCATGTGCTACTTNTTTTACAGGAAGCCTGAACAGCTAGAAAAGCTTGGGTAGGGGGAGAAAGAACACCATGAGGCCACAGCTGAGAGCTGCTGCATTGGACTACTCATGCTAATTTAGCTACTTGTTGATAGTAGCTGAAGGTGTTCCACATTAGATGATGTATACTCTTGGCTCTCCAATTAGTCTTTCCAAAACTAACAGAACCAGGATTTGAGTGTTCATTAGCCTTGTTGTGTGAGCTGCTCAGATATCAGCTTTTAAAGGCTGAGGCTGCAGTTATTTCAGTGAGAAATGAGAATCAGATTGTTGTAAGTTGCCTGCAAGCTGTTTAATAATGGCATCAAAATAACAAGGGTGGGGGAAAAATAATTTACTTGGTTTCTGGCACATCTTGTGGTCATGGGTTTGCTGCTGCTCTCAAGCTGAGCTCTGTGGTCTTTAATTTTCACCTCATATCTCGTGACCAAGCCTATCCTTATGTCTTTTGCAGGGTGAAAGATTGTGAGTGAGTGCATGTTAGATATCAATGCTCTTAATGTTGTGTGCTATAACCTCAAGCAATAAACCTCAAAACAAATGGTGACACCATTTGTACTTTAGTTTACTTGTTGTGTGGATATGGATGGAAAAGAATTTTATAAAAGATTATTTGGTCTTCTGGAAAAAGGGCAGTCAGTAAACAAGTTTTTCTCTTATATGCCAATATCTGGGTTAAAGTCTTTGCATTCGAGTCTTCTGTCTAAAGATGTTGCCAACAGGTGACACCAGCAGCAATGGAGAGGAAGAATTTCTCCTCCTCCTCCCATTCCTAAGGCAGCTCTTGCTTCTTGGCTGTTTCTGTGGCCTTGATGCCTTCACCCTCATCTGATACATTTGCACCAGGAAAGGAGCCATGAGAATGTAAATCCACCCCTAGACTGTTACCTGGATGTGGATGTACAAGTGAATGCCTTAAAGCAGAGCTCTCTGCTGTGCTGCTGGGTTTACATCTTTTTTTTTTCCCCTTCCGGGTACTTTTGGCAATAAAATTGTGCCAGCTGGCCTGCCAAGAGCTTTTCTGTAGCCTAAGGGAGTAAAAAGCCTGGGAACAAAGTTTACTCTGCTGTAGTAGATGTTTTGTATATGAAATATATTTACAAATAGAAAGGTAGAAGGAAAAATATAAAAGGAAAAAAATAATTCCCAGTACAAGAAAGACATGGAGTGAGTCAGGCAAAGGGTCACTAAGATGATTAAGGGATTGGAGCATCTGACATACAAAGAGGGGCTGAGAGAGCTGGGGTGGTTTAGCTTTGAGAAGAGGAAAGTCGGGGGATGTTGTCAGCGTGTATAAATAGCTCACGGGAGGGTGGGTGAAGAAGGTGGAGCCAGACTCCTCTCAGTGGTATCTAGTGAGGCAATGGCCACAAATTGAAATACAGGAAATTCCACTGAAACATAAGGAAACTCTTTTACTGTGAGGGTGGTGAACACTGGCACAGGGGCTACTCAGAGATTGTGGTGTCCCACCCTTGGAAATATTCAAAAGCTGTCTGGACATAGTTCCAAGCAACCTATTCTGGCTGACCCTGCTTTGAGCAATGGGTTGGACTAGGGGATCTCCAAAGGCACATCCCAACATCAGCTGCTCTGTGATTCCAAGCCAAAACCCTTACAACCAATGTCTTAACTTATTTATAATGATCTGAAGGGACACTAATATCTGCTTGTTTGAATGTCTTAAGAGGCATTTGTAAGAAATTAATGTTTGGTGGACGGACAACTTAATCTGAATATTCAAGGACTAACTGACACTTGCTTTCTTTATTGTAGAAGATGGCAATATTCTTTATTCCATATCAGTGCATTTGACTGTATCCTCCAACCTAATTTTTAATCTATTTTGGAGTAATGAAAGGCTTTAACTGTCTTTAAAATGCAAGAATTCCACATAGTTAAGAAAGGGATTTGCACTGGGACTAGAGAACTGGAACACTTACACTAGTGCTAGAGAACAGCAACATTTCCAGAAGGATCTGTGTTTATGCTGTAATGCCTGGAGAAGAAGTCTCCAGGGAGACCTTATGATGGCCTTCCAGTATCTGAAGGGGGGCCTACAAGAAAGGTGGAGAAGGACTTTTTTACAAGGGCTTGTAGTGATAGAACAAGGGGTAATGGTTTCAAACTAGAAGGTAGATTTAGATTAGGAAAAAGTTCTTAACTGTGAGGGTGGTGAGACACTGGAACAGGTTGCCTGGAAAAGTTGTGGATGTTCCATCTCTGGAAGTGTTCAAGACCAGGTTGGATGAGGCTTTGAGCAACCTGGTCTAGTGGGAGGTGTCCCTGCCATGGCAGTGGGGTTGGAACTAGATGATCCTTAAGGTCCCTTCAAATCCAAACCATTCTCTGATTCTATGTTCATTTGTAGAATCATAAATATATTTGCAGCTTTACAATGAGTTTCTAAAGTCATAATCTGTCAACTTAATCTGAATACATGTAAAAAAGTGTAATTTTCTTCCCTTTTTGCTTGGCTCAAAACCCACTATGCTTATTAACATGAAATAAGTAAATGGTTTCTTGCATTATATCTAGTTAAAGGATAATGCTGCCAATCACCTCTGAAAATTGAGCTGCAGTTCTAGCTTTGTATCACACAAGTATTAGTTCTCTTGAAGCTAACATTCCTTTACAGGTTGGGTCAGAGTGAAAACCATATGAAAAATGTATAAGCCTGCAAGTGAATACACTGGTAAGTGATTTATCTCAGCAGGGAAGAAGCTAATCTTTTTCCAGTGTTTGTCTGGAAACTGATGGGTTTGTTACATAGATAAAGTTCTGGCACCAAAGGCAAACTGAAATGAGGGGCTGCCAAAGGCTTAGGGGTGGGGACAATATTAGTCAGTACTAGCACAGGAGCAAATTTTGTCATAATTATATATATAATATTATCTATCTGTATATAATATATATAATCTCTCTCTATAGATATACATTATATATATAATCTCTCTATATAGATATATATATCTTACTTGCTGAAGTTAAATGATACAAATAATTTTATATAACATCTCAAAAATAACCCTTTACCGGTGTTCTGTCAGTCTGATAATAAAAACATGAGCAATTATAGAATGCTGAACGACTGAAATAGGACTTACCAGGTTTATGTGTTTTGAGGTGTCTTTGCCAGAGTTGAGAGCTGAGATAAAATATTCCAGAGTATCACACAACCTAGAACATTTTGCAAAGAATGTACCTGAGAAATATAAACTTTATGCTTTAATAATTAGTCTCATTCTTAGATGTTAACAGTGAGCTCTTGGAAGCACTAGGCCAAATTCAGTATTGGTATAATTCAGTTTACTACAAACTCTCTATTATAAAGAAACACCAGAAGATTGAAAGAGAAGTCAAATGGCCTTCTTCTACAGATTTTGCATCAGTGTTTTTTGTTTGCTGAAATTAATTCACAGGCAGCTTGTTTGCATATAACCCTTTCTTTTGTGAATAGTTATGCTGTAGGAGTTTCTACTTTAGGATACTAATAAGACAAGCCCAGGGGAAAAAGCTGCTACTACTTCATCATAATTTTGGTGCAAAGATTTTTTTTCTTCTGTATTTGTCCATTAACCTCACATTAGGATTCTGATCTGAATAGAAGTTATTGTTCTTATTGCACTTGTTCTCAAGGCAAATGTAGTGGCTGAACTTGATTCTTAGATGGATGTATATTTGCTATGCAGTGACTTCCTGGGAACTTAAGCTCAATTTTCTTTTAAATAGAAAAATGTGTGTTTTTTAATGGAAATTGGCTAATTACTGATGTTGTGAAGAGGAAAAGATTGAAGCAGTTATTTGACCTTTGTTTGCATGAAAAAGACGTTACTCTTTGCCAGCATAAAAAAATATTAATTTTTCAGCAATATGCAATAAACATTTCATAAAAGTACTTTTAACACTGAGTAATGTTTATTGCCTTTCTTTTGAACATCTGTTACTCCAAGTAGGCACTTTTAAAGTAATGTTTTTGGGTTTTATGCATCACTAATATTGAATCACTCATAGACATTAATTGAATGGCATGGTTATGATATCACAGACAGATCTTTGCTGGCACAATTTGCTACAGAGTCCCTGGGCATTAGGATAGAAATATAATTCTATGCTGGCTGGCATGTGGCAGGCTCCCAGTTACTCCATTTTTACATTCTAGTTTTAGATGTCATGAAAAACAGCATTTAGTTTTTAAGATGTGATCATAATGCTGATTATCCTGTTAAATTCTAAATCTGCCTTTTTCCCATCATGCAATAATTTTGAGATTTCAGGGCTTGGTTTGTTTTTTTTGTGTTTTCAGTGAAGCCAGAGTTAAAAATCTCCAAAGAGGGTAAAAAAGGAAATTGGGAACTAACCAAGAAGAAAAAGCTCTGATCGATCTAAAATATTCCACTTAAATGATTTGATATGTTACTTTGGTTGTCAACATTTCTTGTTCTAAACATATGGTAAGTTTCTAAAAGAAAAATGTCTTCAAACCAAAGAACTGAAATTTCATGCAGAAAATACCAGAATAAGATATTTGATGGCTTTTTTATTTTTGAACATCTCAAGTCCTGAAATACACTAGACAGTGAATTTTCTCTGAAAGGTTTCATTTTAGACAACTTTGAGCTCCAATGATGTGGCCTAAGGTGATAAACTCAGGGTCACATTAGCCTCATTTACTTGGAGATTACTTGGCTGAAGGACACAGTTTGTGGACCAGTTGTTTGAAATCCACCAGTATCAAGGGAATTATTGCTATGACTAAAGACTTACTATTATAAGAGTGAGGATTTTAGCTCTGAATCCTTCCAAGACAACTGAGGCAAAAAGTATTTTCAGCTTTATTTGTCTCTCATCCACATTTGCTGCTACCAGGTGTTGTGTTTAAAAAAAGGAATATTTGAGGCAGTGATTCTCATTAATCACCTTGTTTTTTGACTAGATGAATTGCACAATCAAGGAACTGTAGTTTCTGAATGTGAGGATCTGTGTTTCTCCTGGGGAGCTGCAGTGGTTCAGCCTCAGCTAAGGACTAAAACACCCACCCAGCTGCTTGCCCACTCCCCTCCTCAGGGGAGCAGGGGGAGAAAATAGGATGAGAAAGCTCGTGGGTTGGGATAGCCAGAGAAATTGCATATCATTTA
The DNA here is from genome assembly GCA_013401335.1 of Brachypteracias leptosomus. Classification (NCBI taxonomy): domain Eukaryota; kingdom Metazoa; phylum Chordata; class Aves; order Coraciiformes; family Brachypteraciidae; genus Brachypteracias; species Brachypteracias leptosomus. Next base: position 38,825 of record VYZX01019253.1, read on the forward strand.
CTGTTGTGGGTAAAACAGTCCTGACTGGGGGAGAATAGATTTAATTTATTGCTGATGAAAATTGATTCAGGTAGTGAGGAAGAAAGATTGACAGTGAAACACCACCTTTCCTCTCCCTCTTCCAGACTCCTCCACCCACCCCCAGAGCAGTGCAGGGAGGGATGGGAGGGTACAGTCAGTCCATAACAGATCCATGTCATACTTTTCCTCTGCTCCAGTGTGGGTCCTTCAAGGACTGCTAGGAGTCCCCTCCCCTCCTTCTCTCACCTTGGTGCTCACACTTATAGATTCATAGACTCATTTGAGCTGGAAGAGACCTTCAAGATCATCAGTCCGACTGTTAACCCAGCACTGCCAGGTCACCACTGAACCATGTCCTTCAGCACCACATCTCCACAGCTTTTAAACCCCTCCAGGGATGGGGACTCCACCACTGCCCTGGGCAGCCTGGGCTAGGCCTTGACAACCCTTGCAGGGAAGAAATTTTTTCACATGCCCAACTCCAACATCCCTTGGTTCAACTTGAGGCCATTTCTTCTTGTCCTGTCACTTGCTCCTTGGGAGAAGAGCCCAACCTCATCTGGCTCCAACCTCCTTTCAGGGAGCTGTCAAGATGGAGAAGGTCTCCCCGAGCCTCCTTTTCTCCAGGTTCAACAATCCCAGGTCCTTCAACTGCTCCCTGCAAGACTTGTGCTTTAAACCCCCCAACATCTTGTGGGGAACCAGCCACATCTCTTTATTTTCCCAATGCATTAGTGCTTTTAACAATAAATCAGGGAATACACCTTTGCTATATGCCATAAGAGACAGTGTAGTCTAAGACTGTTGTGCAAGTAACATCTTTGAACTTGGCAGTGTATAAAAGCCCTTCCATTATTTAACAACATTTATTTGTCTATTCTGAGTGTATATGTGTGTATAAACAATTCGGTCCCTTTAAAAGAATAGCTTTAATTATTAACTATTAAACATGCTTTTTGAGAGCAGATCAATTGAGTCATTATCCCTTCTATGATCCCATTCTCAAACTTTGAGATTTATACTTCTCTTCTTACTTAAAGCAATCACTAAAACATTTATGTAGTGTTATGTATGTAATATGATTGGGAGAACATGCAATACAGGATGAATCTGATTTTTTGAAGGTAGATAAGAGAAATCAAAATTAATCAGTTGAACAAAGCCAGGATGTATTTAAAATAAAGCAAATGCAAAACTGCACTGGATAAGGGTAGATAACAGTGGTAAAATTTCAAGCAGAATGGTAGGAATTAGGGCCAGAGGGTACCAATGAAAGAGAAGACTAGCAAAGTTTTAACATTCAACAGTGACTTTATTTGGAAAACAGGGAAGAGAACTTTATCCCTTTTGTCTTCCAAAGAGATATCCAAAATTTCTCACTTGATTGTCCAAGTTTATAAATATTGATCCAAAAATATGCTGACCTTGCAAACCCTCACTTTTCAGAAAGCACGCACTAAGTAAGAAATAAACCCTGGGATCTGGCTAACATAGAAATATGCCATTGCTACTGGTATTTCTGACTACTGTGCAGATTTGTATTGGTGCAGACATCTGTGTTAAACCTGTGTGTAATTGTTCTGCTGAATAAGGAAGGACTTAGGCATGTATTTAATTTGCTAAATCGATAATATATTTAATGGCATCTTCATTTCCTTAATGTAAGTTTCACAATGTTGCAATATGATCTAAATTTTGTTATTGCTGGGATATTTAGCATAAATGAATATGTCTGTCTCTCAGCGAATGTACTTCTCTCTTTCAATGGATATACTGCTTTTCTCTCAATGTGTATATATTTATTTAAAAAAATCAAATATATAAAGTAAATAAACAGTTTATGACACAATAGATTGTGATGAGGTGGGAGAATGACTGAGTTATAGTAAAACCAGTATACAGATAATATTTGGAAAGGCAACGAAGAGAAACTTCAGGTGGAAGGTGTCCCACAACAACTTGGTCTTCCAGAGAAAATGAGGAATCCATCATGAGGTTCACCTGAAAACTAAAATGTCTGGTTCTAAATGTAAAATGTAAAAATTATCTGGATTCTCCTGTGAGGAATAATCATGATGTGACTAAGAGATGCATCAGTCTCAGGAATAACACTTTTCACTTTAACTTGCAGGAATATACTTCCCTTTGTGCTTTTTTTTATGTTGGAATGTAGAGGGGGCTTGGGTATGGTTCTTGTTTAGCACATTAGTTTGCCAAGCTTGTAGAAATGGTTGTCACAAAAATCAAGGCTATTTTGAATCATAGAATCATTAAGGTTGGAAAAGACCTCTTAGATCATCAAGTCCAACTGTCAGCTGCTTTGGTAGAATACAAACATGTTGCTGTTAATTAGTACTCCCTCATCTTCTTGCCTCTGCAGCTATTTTAAGTTACATCTTGATAGAGAGCTTTTTTTTTCCAGTTGCAAACAAGTTTGTTATTTATTGCACTGTAAATAAATCCAGGTATATAAGAAATTATCTCAATTAAATTTTTACTTTGAGAAAATTCTGAACACTTGTAATTTAGAATCATAGTATTGTCAGGGGTGGAAGGGACCTTAAAGATCATCTAATTCCAACCCCCATGCCAAGGGCAGGGACACCTCCCACTAGATCAGGTTGCTCAGAGCCCCATCCAGCCTGGCCTTCAAAATTTCCAGGGATGGGGCTTCCACCACCTCTGGCCAACCTGTTCCAGTGTCTCACCACCCCCATGGTGAAGAACTTCTTCCTAACATCTAATATGAATCTACCCACCTCTACTTTTGACCCATTCCCCCTAGTCCTACCGCTACCCAACATCCTAAAAAGTCCCTCCCCAGCTTTCTTGTAGGCTCCCTTTAAGATACTGGAAGGCCACAAATTTAAGGAATATCAATGGCAAGAAAAAGAAAGAAATTTCTAAATGAAAATTTGCTTTTTAGCCATGAAATGGGGCTGTACAAAAATTACTTTTCACCCTTGTTCTCTACAGTGTTTCTGAAGGGACATTAGAGGATTAGTATCCAGAAAACATTCTGAACAGAGTCTATTACATTTTCTATGTAGTTCAAAAAAGCAAAGAGTAACTCAGTTCAGTTTGAGGTTCTATATCTCACAGAAATGATGCCGTGACTGCACTATCCTCTGCTATCACCACGAGTGGCTGTACAATGTGGCACAACGCACACTGTGTTTCTCAAGGAGCAAGTTTAATTCCCAACAGCAAAAATAAACCCAAAATAGCATTAAACCAATAAGACAGTCTAATTGCTTAGAGACACTTCGCGTGACCAGATTAGAGTGTGTCACTTCCTCTTACATCAGTCTCCTCTAAGTAAACAGACAGCCCAGCACCGGAGTGTTTCCCTGTGGCGATCTGCTAAGAAAAACACCAGAAGAGATCTACCCAACGTCCTTCTTTCCACTAGCTGAGATGTATTTGGAGTCCTGGGGTTTGCTTATCTGCTGGCAGAGAGCAGCAGAGCCCGTGTGCTCGCCCTCTTGCTCCGTGCAGGGGGTCTGTTGCTCTGAGAGATTGCTGTGGATTCACCTTGGCTGGTGACCTTATCAGAGGTAGTTTGGCAAATACTTCAGTAATAGTCAAATAACTTTTACAAGTTGCTTCTTTCTTAACACACTCAAAGTGATTATGATTGAAATGATGGGGGATTGGACTAGATGATCTTTCGAGGTCCCTTCCGATCCCTAACATTCCGTGATTTAGTGATTCCAAGTAGAGGTTGCTCCGAAGGGGGTTTTGTATTTCTGTGTTATTTTTTCATTCTCTAAGGCCTTCTCTAAAACTAGGAAAGTTTTAACATTAAACCATGACTTTATTTGGAAAACAGGGAAGAGAACTTTATCCCTTTTGTCTTCCAAAGAGATATCCAAAATTTCTCACTTGATTGTCCAAGTTTATAAATATTGATCCAAAAATATGCTGACCTTGCAAACCCTCACTTTTCAGAAAGCACGCACTAAGTAAGAAATAAACCCTGGGATCTGGCTAACATAGAAATATGCCATTGCTACTGGTATTTCTGACTACTGTGCAGATTTGTATTGGTGCAGACATCTGTGTTAAACCTGTGTGTAATTGTTCTGCTGAATAAGGAAGGACTTAGGCACGTATTTAATTTGCTAAATCGATAATATATTTAATGGCATCTTCATTTCCTTAACTACATAAATGTGCATTTAGAGTCTTATAGAAGTACAGCCAATATTGATTAGAAAGCATACCTTCTTTGTCACTATAATACAAACCTGTACGTCATCATTGTCACAGGGTCCAAGGTGTTCATCTTGAGTATATCACCCCGATTTAGCATCCCTTTAGACAATGTTAGGTCTGTATAAGAACACTGTTTCCCTTCATTATGGTCTGAAAATCTGAGCATTTTATTTTAGTTAGTGCTTGAAGTTGTCAGGAAGGGGTTAAGGGATAATGACATAAAATGAGCTCATAGGAAATGGTCACTTCTTAGTAAATATATATAAATATACATTACATATAAATAAAAATAGGAAATCAGTTGAAAATAGATATTGTTGAATATTCAGTGTAGTGAAGATAAGAGCATGAATGCATCTCACACAACAGCACAATCTCATGTAGCTGTATCCTGGAGGGGAGTGGAGCATCTGAGCGTGCCTCCTTTCCTTTGCAGTCACATTCCCCAGGCACCTTACAGCAAATATCAGCTAAACACTTGGTACAGGCACTGCTGATGCAGAGTGGCTGTCCTCCTCATCTGGGGAGTAAAGCAGAAAGAGCAGAAATGCATTTGGGTAAAATTCCTGGGTCTGCACAGGCTGTAAGAGGAAAGAGGAGCATGGGTGGTTGGCTGCAGAGCCAAAGTGGGATGAGTAGAATGTGCAAAAGCAGAAAGAGAGAAGTTTTCAAAATGTAAAATAAAAGTACAAATTTAAACACTTTGTTATTATGGAAGACAATAACTTTTGGTTCAAAATTAGTTGTAGATTTTTACATTTATTCTCAATTTATGAATTTTCTGAGATTTTGACTCCCTGACAAAATTTATAAAGGGAAAATTTCAAGAACTAACAGCTGATGAGGGAGAAAAGGAATTTTTTGGTTTGTCTTGGGTGAAAGATAGTAGTGGTAAGAGGGAGGAAACTTGAAAATGTGCATCAGTATTCTGCTCTAATGGAGCAGCAGAAGCAGAAACATTATAAAACTGTATTAACAGCCAAGCCCTTCCATCACTGATCACTCACTAGTTTTTAATGGAAGATATGTTGTCTAAGTTCTACTCTTTCTTGGCTTTGTGATGTTATTTCACTGGAGAATGACCAGAAGGATCACTCTGGGGATGTGATCAAGTGTGTAAATGAACAGATCCTTTCCATTACAAATTACATTTCCATTATGTCCTTGCTTATTGTAGGAGGGTTGGACTAGATGACCTTTGGAGGTCCCTTCCAACCCCAACCATTCGATGATTCTATGAAATTACATGTACTGGGTTGTATCTGCATCAAGCAAAAAATAAATGATTTGACTAAAGGAACTTGAGAGATAAAACAAAAAATAGTAATGGGTTGCTTATTTTATATCTTTGTCAACATACACTTTTATTTATATTAAAAAAAGTTAATATTTTAGCCTAATTTCAGTGCTTNTAGTGATTCCAAGTAGAGGTTGCTCCGAAGGGGGTTTTGTATTTCTGTGTTATTTTTTCATTCTCTAAGGCCTTCTCTAAAACTAGGAAAGTTTTAACATTAAACCATGACTTTATTTGGAAAACAGGGAAGAGAACTTTATCCCTTTTGTCTTCCAAAGAGATATCCAAAATTTCTCACTTGATCGTCCAAGTTTATAAATATTGATCCAAAAATATGCTGACCTTGCAAACCCTCACTTTTCAGAAAGCACGCACTAAGTAAGAAATAAACCCTGGGATCTGGCTAACATAGAAATATGCCATTGCTACTGGTATTTCTGACTACTGTGCAGATTTGTATTGGTGCAGACATCTGTGTTAAACCTGTGTGTAATTGTTCTGCTGAATAAGGAAGGACTTAGGCACGTATTTAATTTGCTAAATCGATAATATATTTAATGGCATCTTCATTTCCTTAACTACATAAATGTGCATTTAGAGTCTTATAGAAGTACAGCCAATATTGATTAGAAAGCATACCTTCTTTGTCACTATAATACAAACCTGTACGTCATCATTGTCACAGGGTCCAAGGTGTTCATCTTGAGTATATCACCCCGATTTAGCATCCCTTTAGACAATGTTAGGTCTGTATAAGAACACTGTTTCCCTTCATTATGGTCTGAAAATCTGAGCATTTTATTTTAGTTAGTGCTTGAAGTTGTCAGGAAGGGGTTAAGGGATAATGACATAAAATGAGCTCATAGGAAATGGTCACTTCTTAGTAAATATATATAAATATACATTACATATAAATAAAAATAGGAAATCAGTTGAAAATAGATATTGTTGAATATTCAGTGTAGTGAAGATAAGAGCATGAATGCATCTCACACAACAGCACAATCTCATGTAGCTGTATCCTGGAGGGGAGTGGAGCATCTGAGCGTGCCTCCTTTCCTTTGCAGTCACATTCCCCAGGCACCTTACAGCAAATATCAGCTAAACACTTGGTACAGGCACTGCTGATGCAGAGTGGCTGTCCTCCTCATCTGGGGAGTAAAGCAGAAAGAGCAGAAATGCATTTGGGTAAAATTCCTGGGTCTGCACAGGCTGTAAGAGGAAAGAGGAGCATGGGTGGTTGGCTGCAGAGCCAAAGTGGGATGAGTAGAATGTGCAAAAGCAGAAAGAGAGAAGTTTTCAAAATGTAAAATAAAAGTACAAATTTAAACACTTTGTTATTATGGAAGACAATAACTTTTGGTTCAAAATTAGTTGTAGATTTTTACATTTATTCTCAATTTATGAATTTTCTGAGATTTTGACTCCCTGACAAAATTTATAAAGGGAAAATTTCAAGAACTAACAGCTGATGAGGGAGAAAAGGAATTTTTTGGTTTGTCTTGGGTGAAAGATAGTAGTGGTAAGAGGGAGGAAACTTGAAAATGTGCATCAGTATTCTGCTCTAATGGAGCAGCAGAAGCAGAAACATTATAAAACTGTATTAACAGCCAAGCCCTTCCATCACTGATCACTCACTAGTTTTTAATGGAAGATATGTTGTCTAAGTTCTACTCTTTCTTGGCTTTGTGATGTTATTTCACTGGAGAATGACCAGAAGGATCACTCTGGGGATGTGATCAAGTGTGTAAATGAACAGATCCTTTCCATTACAAATTACATTTCCATTATGTCCTTGCTTATTGTAGGAGGGTTGGACTAGATGACCTTTGGAGGTCCCTTCCAACCCCAACCATTCGATGATTCTATGAAATTACATGTACTGGGTTGTATCTGCATCAAGCAAAAAATAAATGATTTGACTAAAGGAACTTGAGAGATAAAACAAAAAATAGTAATGGGTTGCTTATTTTATATCTTTGTCAACATACACTTTTATTTATATTAAAAAAAGTTAATATTTTAGCCTAATTTCAGTGCTTTGCCTAATGAAACTTTAAAGTACTCTTATTTTTTAACAGATAGAACTGCTTGAAGATTATGTTGATACTTTTAACTAGTCTGTCTGTGGTCATGTATTTAACCCACGGACTTCCTACTTACAAGTATTGTTATTGCTTTTGGTAATTTAATTATAACTTGATTAAAAATGAAGAACATCAATACCAAGATACTTCAATTAAATAAAAGAAATCTTGCTATCAAAAGTTTAATTAAAATGGAGTAGTAGCATTTTGCTTATGTGTAATTTTTAATCAGTGTTGCTGTGCATAGAAAAATTTGTGTTGACAACATCTGAGTCTTTAGAGAGAGGAAAAGTTTGATAGATGGAAGTTTGGTGGTGATGTTCAAAAATCTTTATCCATATAATGTTATTTTTTAGTACTATTTGAGATTAGAAAGTGGCACCATGCCAAAAATATAATGCAGAAATACAAACTCAAGGTCTTAATAGAAAAAAATAATTCATTTATCTAACTAGCTCAAAATTCAATATATGTATAAAGTCAGTCCTTTGGTAAAATAACAGCCCTGCATATGAGGGAGTTTAGAGGAATATACTTCCAAATAAAAATGAAATGAAAGTGAAACAACAGGTCTGGGAATATACAACCAAGACACTGGAAAATGACAATTTAATCCAAAGGATATAAAAGTAAATGGAGATATTTGAGTAGAGAATGTGTTTGTGTATGTATATATACTTAGATATAAACATGAATATGCAGAAATATCTGCTTACACTCAGATACAAATGTTATAAGGGAGAATTAATTCAGAAGGGGGAAAACCAAGTATCCTGAGGGCTACAGTAACAGCAGTGGTGACTATCTTCAGACTGAAACCTCAGTGTGGGAATCCCAGGTTGATTTTAGGAACATGTATTCAGCTCTGTTTCTGACATCTAGTCAGCAAGTATGACCATCAAATATTTTTCAATAATACCTGTGTTTTCTTAGATCTTCTCACCTGCAGCTACAGTTAACACAACAGAGCAAGATGGACTTGTAGTGGGTGTTTGGGCACAGTGATACAACACTAGAGGTGGTTGACTTGTTTCCTCCAGGTATCCTCAGGTTTGAGTTAGATATTGTCACCTGAATCCTTGGCAGATGCAGGACCTTTAGATTGGGGTCCGTATTTGATACTGTTTCCATGTCTGCCAAAGAAATGGGTATATAAACCTGGGTTTAAAGTTGGTTTTCTCTTGCCACTGGGCATATGTAGCTATGAAGTCTGTTGTGGAATTAGGTGGTGTACACAGATCAGTCTATTCTTACTCAAAACCTAGATAGGGGGAGTGATGAGCTAGTTTAGTCTTGAAAGCTAGGATATATGGACTTAAATCCTTGCTCTAAATCGGGTAGTGAACTGGACTTCTGGAGTAGTAAGAGAGCTCTTTACCAGCCAGAAGCATGGAGGACAGCAACAGCTTGCTGGCTGGGCTGTAGAGGGGTTGTCCAGGTTTCTCCAGGCAAGATGGGCAAAGCAGTGATGAGCTGTGTATTGCGCCAAGGCTAAGACATTAAGCAGCTTAGTGTTGTCAGAGCTGGAGTGGTTGTACACGTGCCCAGCAGCAAAGCTGCACTGTTAGCAGTTCGGGAGCCTCAGGAGCCTGGGTAACGGCAGCAGATCAGAGGAAGTGTTTGAAGATGTAAATTTTGATCAAAGGCTTTAAAGTGCTTGTAGGAGGCAAAGGTGTATAATTTGTATAAGCCTTGTCTTTCTCCCTTCTTGGCCTCAATTTATGAACTCACTGTTTAAAATCAGCCTCTGGATTCTACCAGGGAAATAACACCAGATTCCAACGAAGGATTTTATTATGTTCTCCAGAAGGAGCCAAAAGATCTGTCCCTCATAGTCACTTGTGCTGCTGGAGCTTCATGAAGTCTCTTTAGCTTATGCTTCACAATGTCTCTATGAAATAGGAAAGTTGGCATGGTCATCGCACAGAATTTCAGATAGACAAACTGAGGAACATGGGGTTAAATTTCAAAATAAGCTGATAACAGCTTGGCCAGGGAACTCACATGCTGCTGCCTTAATCCTTTTCTTTGGTCATGCTCTTTGGGAAACTATAGTTATCAATTAACAGATTGTTAAGAAGTACAAGGAAGTTAAAAGAGTATAAAAAAAGAACTCGTGACAACCCCAGCTGTCTTAATGAGTGAAATTTTCAGTAAAGCATTAAGAGCCATGTAGGAGTTTTCCAACCAATACCAGAAGAAGTCAATCTTTAATAAGCTGACAGCTCCCATTTGATCTGCAGTTAGTTGTAACATAACTGTTTTTTACCAATCATTACGTGTTAAGGTCAGCCCAGGTGGCTGAAGACAAATATTCAAAGGAGAAAAGTTTTTGAAATGTTAGAAGAAAAGTAGGGATAGGGAAAAATGTTGAGTCACTTTTCCAATTTAAAGAATTCAAGGTGCTCCGTAAGCATTCACATAACACTGCAGTGAGTTATGTAGATCTAATACAAAGCAAAATAGTCTAGAGTGGCTCTTTTTTCACATGCCCATGCTCAGAAAAAATGAAAATATGGGTGAACCTTCCCTTCAGCTGGTGTATCTTACAGAACAGAGGGTAAGTGTAGATGGTTAAATACACCTGAGGCAAGAAAATGAGGGAAACTAAGCTGAGAATGATTATGCATTGAACTCTGAAACAAGCTGTACATCCCAGAATAAAATTCTAACCCATTTAAAGATGATGGGTCAATTTGTACTTCTGCCAGGCCAGAAATTTCCCATAGGAAGCTGTCTTCTGAGCTCAAACAGACGTTCAGATTTGAGTTAAATTTAGTGGTGGTCAAGAACCAGAACAGCTCACACAGGAGTTTTGCAGTCCATCCAGCCACCCAGGCAGAGCAGGGCTCTGGTTTGGTTGTATTTTCCACCCCAGACACGTACCTTCTCTTTTTCTTTTTTTTTTTTCCTTCTCATTCTGCATCCCAGCTGTTGGTTATCAAATCTATGTTGGAGAATTTAGTGAATAAAAGTCTATGGGGATCAACTTGATAAGAAGTTTGTGGTGTCGAGCACTAAAATGCTGTTGTAATGCAGTGGCTCGAAATCTTATCAGTAGTAACATATTAATAGTGGCACAGTTTTTGGAAGGCTTTACTGGAAAGGATGTAAAGCAGGCTGGGCACACTGAAGGGAACTTGACCCAGGCCCCTGCTTCTAATGTGATAATTTCATTTTTAGCTTGATAGCAGTTTCCTAGTTCCATACCCTACTGAGCAGTCCAATTAAAAAAAAAAAGCAGAGTTATAAGAGGTTGAAGGGACTTGGGAATATAAGGCACGTTATCAGCATTTTCTTGGGGCATGAGGTCAACAGTAATAGTTTAACGGCCCATTTTAAATAAGTGACTCACACTTGGATGATAAAAATACTCAAGTGTTAACTGCTGTTCCATATGTCTTGGACTGAAACAAAGGGTGTCATTCAAAGGCCATAGGATTTCCAGGCAGGGAGGGCTGCATCTGACCCTGCTCTGACTCAGGATAATGCTGCAGAAAAGGCTGTTGTGTTCCTCAACCTGGGAGGCTGGTTATCTGCTATGGAAAAAAGAATATATCAGCGAACATGATAATGGCATTGCTAACATTTCTTCTTGCTTGGGCATCAGTTTCCTGGATATGATGCTGATCTTGAAGCACCGAAGACCTGTAGAATGAGGTGGAAAGTCTTGGGTTATATTTAGGTACTTGCAGCATTTAATCAGTTCTGTTACTAAAACTCCATAGAAAAGGAGTAATTAATCAAAATCAGAAAGAGTAAGATTAAAAATATTTTTCACAATTATTTTGATGCTGTATTTTCTGGGCTGATACAAAGAATTTTGGAGTGAGAAACTTTCTCTTGACTTTGAAAACTTCTACTTAAGCTTTGGATCAGGCCAGGTCCTGCAGGCCAACTATTGCTTAGAGGCATTTTGCTGTGTAGACTGGAGTTGCAGGCTAGCTGCAAGCACTGGACCTTCAACTGGCCATCTCTATGCCACTGTCCTTCTAGAGGACAACCTTTGGAAAGGAGAACTGCTACTGATGGCCTTGGTCATTAGAGTAGATCCTTTGTACTACTTATCTGTCACTGCGTTCACAAAGAGCCAAATGTGAGCTTTCCTCTTTTATCTTCTTTTCAATGACAGATGAGAACTGAAATTAGTGATGGTCTCACTCTGATATGGTCATAATTTCAGTTATTGATCAATCAATAAGCCTTACAGAAATTAGGACCAAGAAGGATAATGAATACAGGTTAAATGTATTTAATCAGAGCTGGAATCTGAAGAAGTCCTGAAGATAAACAGGCATGTAATTTAAAAGTGAGAATGACAGCAACCCAGAAAATTTTAATCCTGCTTACAATTACAATTTTAATCACTGATTTGTTTTCTCATGTGGCCTGATTTTGTCTGCTTGTGTTTTCTGGACTAATTTTATATTCCCTGTTTTTTCTTTGCAAACGCTTTGTAGAAAAAGAACCGTCCTCTAAATATTATGGCTCAATTTTTATCACATCATTTTAGTAGTTCTATAGATGTCAGTCAAGTTGCCCACACGAATGGATGCAAGTGTTTTTGCATTGATACTGATTGCTATAGAACTGTGATAATTTTTTGTGGCTTGTTATCCTTAAGTCTGAATTAAATGTAATTCTTATTGATGTTGTTATTACTATAAATGTTACAATTTCTCCTATATTTTCAGAGTATAGGGAGTGTTTGTAGTACAAGGAACACAGTGGCACTTTTAAGTTACATAAGTCTGGACAGCAACTTTGTAAGGCTTTTGAATTCTTAGAGAATTAAGAGTATTCATACTGTCAAATGCTGACACTTGTTTATCATCTTCACCAGATCCCAGAAGTATTATCTCTTGGGTCTCAAATTCTAGTGGTACATGGAAGCTACTGATGGATTAGCTGGTTATTGAAAGTGGCTTTGCTTGCACTGGAAAGTTAATGAGGGTAGCAATGATATTTTAAATCCTGCACTTGAAAGAAAACGAATTCTATAAAAATTCCTGTATAAGTGGCTAAGTCATAAGACATCAGAATAGCACAGAGTTTGTGCTTGTTCATCTTCTGAGCAAGTGTAAACAGCAGAATACTGCCTGGAATATATGCAGTACATTAGCTAAGGTAAATTAAGGACCTACAATATTTATATGAGTATAATATTTCAGAAAGCAATGTTTATAGCAAAATATCTGTGGAAGATTATAGCATAATATTTGTGCCTATGCATCTTATGGAAGTAGAACTGAAGCTGTATTTTAAAACTTCTATAAATGTTGAATTCTCTGCTAAGGAAAATAGTATAAAATGCATTATGGTGCATTGGTGGTAGCGTCTACTGAGCAGTGTTGTTACTGTTCTACACAGCTAGTTTTGAGAGCTTGCTGTAATCCTGATTAAGCAAAGAAGCTCCAAATCAGATTATACATCTGGTAGCAATTAGGTGGAGCAGTTACCATCCAGAGAGATAGCTTTTCCACTAGAAAAGACAAAAAAACCATTCCATGGTATGTTTAAGCTACAGTTAGATGTAATCCTCCTGTCTTTTCATGAACTATACTCTCACACATTCATAATCATTGCATTGCCCTTTTCTCAACGTGTTGAAATGAAGAATACCTCATGGATGACAAAACTCCTTCAGACTGTTGTGCTTTATTGGGTGTTGTGAAAAACTGTGGAATTATTTTCATTGTACTATTTGAATAGAGAAAACATGGGAGAATCTTTAGCACAAAGAGGATCACCTTGATGAAGTGATTGAGCAAAAGCAAGAATTAATACCAGGAGATAGTTAATAAATAGTCCTAGAAAGTGAGTGGTAAGAGCTCTATTTTAACACATTTAAAATTTATATCACTCAAGAATTTAGTTTTCAGGATACCTCTACACTAAGAAGATAAATTAGATGGCCTCTGTTCCCCACCTACATTTTTATTTTATGTGGTTTTGTGTGAGTCTCTTGAGAATCTAAGTAAACAGAAAATTATATAAATGAAATACTAAAAAATAAATAGAGTTTAAAAATAATATAAGAGGACGTGCTGAATGAGATGTTAGATAGTCTGCTCTGAACAATGGCTACCTGAGGTGAACCTGCTCTGGTGATTAACATTATCTGAGATTAAGCAAATGGATTATGATGTTTTTTTCTAGCTGAGCGCACTTGGAATAAGACTAAGGATGTTCTTTTCAATATGGCATAGACAATCAGATGTACAATTTACAATTCTCTGAAAACAAGCTATCTACCGTCTTATTTGCATAGGATGTGACTGTGGGTGAGTATGATTGATTTATGTGCAATACTTACCAGTTATATGGTGTTAGACACATTCTTATTAATTTAGAACAAATGTTGCACTCGGTGTCTTCACAAAATTTAGCAGCTTTGTGCTTAAACTTTGAATGAGTAATTTTGTTTATGGAAATGTGAAGAAAGGTGTTCAGTGCTTGAATTCTGTTGATTTTCTTGCAAAATAAAATTCTTAATGTTGTAATTGCCAAAATATCTTAACAGACATTCTGTATCATGCAATATCAGCTATTTCTTAATTTTAGAATAGAATCATTTAAGCAAGAAAATCAATACTGTGTTTAAGATGAAATGAAGCTATTAGTGTGATCACCTGTAGTATGAAATAGTAACTTCTACAATATGTTGATTATTCTTGAAAGGTTTGCTATTTGTAAAATGCAATTATAAGCTATCTGAAAGATGCATAAGCAATTTCTACTGTTAATACTAGAAAGTATTTGTACACGGTGTGCAACCATCAATTCTTCATACATAGTGTGCTATGCAACTATCACTCCTCTGCCAAAGCTGTTTTAACAATCGTTTTATGTTTTGCTAAGGAAAACTTTTTCTTAGTTATTTTTATGAACTTAGATTGTTTCATGTTTATGAAGAAAATTGTCCTTTTTTCTTTATATGTGTGTTCTCTCTCTGTTTTGAATTTTGTAAATTCCAGTGTTAAGACTTAGTCTAAATTTATCTCTGTATTGTATTTCTCTTCCAAATGTTGATGTTTACATAACCAAATGTTTTGCATGAGTACAAATATCCAGAACAACTGAGACGCTAACTCAAAAGCAATTGCTATCTGTGGCCTCATGAGAAAATCCACCTACTTTATCTCTTGTAAGAGTGATTAATCACACAGATGAAATTCCACTCTGTTTTCATAGCACAGAAAAGCTACATCTGTTCATTTGTGTCTCTGGACATTACTGATGATGACTTAACAGTTTTCTCCCCTTCCTCAGAGGTCCTGGGTTGGACTCAGGGAGCTCAAGTCTTCTTGGCCAGTTAAATGGGATAACAAGATATTTGATTCACTCAAGAACTTTACTACTGTTGTTGCTGCTTTCACTGGTGTAGAACATTTGCTCTTCAAAGAGAGTAGGAAAACTCGTGTTGCAGCTAGCGATAAAAATGTCCTCATGGATGTCCTCTAGGAATATCAGTATGAACAGAATGACACGAAGCATAAAAGGGTTGGTTTAAATTGTCTCCCTAGTCTTACCTCAACTGTCAACCTCTCAGTTTAGAAGCGTGATGAAAATTTAGACAGCTAATGAATAGATGTGTCAAAAAAGATGAGCAACTATAGCAATCAGTGATTTCAGCTGGAGCTCCTCCCCACCACAGAAACTAGGCCATTTCACTACCCATCATGGACTGGGTTGTATCAATTGCTGCAGCCAAGCCTGAAAATGTCTTCCTGCTTATTTTTAATTAAACACTTGCAGAATTTTGTATTTATTTATTTTATTTTAAATGGAATCGTGATTACCTAAATCAATCTTTGTGTACATCGCTCCAGTGAAGACCTGTTTGGTTATTTTTCAGTACTCAGAATGAGTACAATTTACAGCGTAAATAATGTGTTAAAAGGAGACAGTTCTTCCTGTGCTCTGATCATTGTTTGAAATAACTAACATTTTTAAAGTTATTAACCTTCGGTGAAGACAAAATGCCCAGCCTGAAAACAACACATTACAGGACAAGCTGTAAGAACCAAGTGAGATAAAATCTTGTCACATCTCACTTTATTTGAAACTTGGCTGTCTTGAAAAATAACAGCATTTTCTTATCTGCTGCAGAACTGATGTATGTAGTAGTAAAATAGTCAAAATATTGTTTTCCATAGCTTCATTAAGAAAAATATGTAGTAGACAGAAGAGATGGTTCCATTAGTCAATATGGCAGCTACATCAAGGTGACATTGTCACAGAATTTCATTTATATTATTTTGATGACAAGTGTATTCCCTGAGACTGTTACACAGCTTTTCAATAAAACTGCTAAAACTGATTCCTTGAGGGTGATTAGTTGACCGGCCCTTTATACCCTGTGTTCAAGCCAAAGCAAGCCAATCATTAAGATAAAGCGATTTTATTCATGTAAAGGGTTGTCATTACAATTTCTGTATGTAGGTTGGATTAAAATGGAAAGATTGTAGTGAGACTGTTCTAGTTTCAAGCATGAAGACTATTGATATAATTGTTAGAAATCTGTTGTTTAAAAGATCAGTACTTAAATATTTCAAATTAAAGGCTAATTCTGCTAAAGAATACTTGAAATTTTTGTGCCTTCATAAAGGATTTAAAGACTTTTCTCTTATTAAAAAAATGTTATTTGATCAGTAGCTTTTCCCTCAGTACAAATGCAAATATTGTAGTGGTTTATGTATCATGAAATAGAAAACTTATAATAGAAAAGCAAATGATCTGTCAATTTATGATGCAACTTAACTCCAAAACATGTTTTGGGCCTTATTGTGGTATAGTTTACAGTACAGTAAACCAGGAGCCTTTTCTCTGGCTCCAGTGGATTTGCCCTGGTATAAAACTTGTATACGAGATCAGAATTAATTGTATTGTCTTTCAGTTTTGATATTTTGGACTGAATATGGCTCATGTCTAGGC
The DNA here is from genome assembly GCA_013401335.1 of Brachypteracias leptosomus. Lineage (NCBI taxonomy): Eukaryota > Metazoa > Chordata > Aves > Coraciiformes > Brachypteraciidae > Brachypteracias > Brachypteracias leptosomus. The sequence continues at coordinate 55,382 of VYZX01019253.1, forward strand.
ACAAGTTGCTTCCTCCTAATAAGGATTTTTCTAATATCTTAAATATGGAATGTTGTCACTAGCTTCATCCTCAAGAAAGAAAACATCTAATTATCATTCTGGACTGACAAAGTACTTTCTTCTAAGGAAAGGTCTCTTGTACCAAAATGATAAGAAATTTGAAATGACATGGGAGAGTTTGGGGAGTATTTGCAAGTAGAGCTATGCTAACTTAATCTGACAGTACTGGAGTCTTTGTGGAATTTAGAGATAACAGCTTGTATCCATTTAAATCCAATGATTTTTTGGCACGACTTGCTGCTGTTGGTTTCTTATAAATTCTCTTTTTGCACCTTTCAAAATGCAGACCGTATTATTACTAGTCATAAGAAAAGTTTTACATCCACCACCTCCTCTTTCTTCCAGGCCACTGTCAAAATGAGTGAAACCCCTTCAACGAGCTACTCGGTGAATCAGCCCAACTCCTCCGACAGTGAGCAGAGCTTGTCCACACGCCACTTCAATGTTACTGAACCCGTGGTGGCCAAAAGGATCTGCTTCTACAAAAGTGGAGATCCTCAGTTCAATGGGATCAAAATGGTCGTTAACAACCGGTCTTACAAAACATTTGATGCCTTGCTGGACAGCTTATCCAAGCGGGTCCCCTTACCTTTTGGAGTAAGGAATATTAGTACGCCAAAAGGGAGGCACAGCATTACCAATCTGGAGGATCTTGAGGATGGGAAATCCTATATTTGCTCCCATCAGAAGAAGATGAAGCCCATCAACCTGGCCCAAGCGAGCAGGAAGCCCCTGCCCTGGCAGATCAGCCGGCCCATCAGCGCTCGGCGTCGAGCTGTGCAGTTGGCGAAGGAGAATGAGGATGGATACGGGCATCGAGAGTTCAGGATAACAACTCCCAAAAAGATGCTTGTTTACAAAAATGGGGACGTCAGACTGAGGCGCACTGTGGTTCTGGGAAAGAAGAATACACAAACCTTTGAGGCCTTTCTGGATTATATGAGCGAGTTAATGCAATATCCTGTCGCAAAACTGTATACCACTGATGGCAGAAAGGTGAGAGTGAAGATCAGTAGTGACAATTTTTCTATGACTGCTTCTAGATTATTTTTAATTAAAAAGGTTATTTTATTGATTATAAGCTTGAGATACTGGCCTGGTGTAGATCTAGCCTGGTCTTGGAACAGACTGCCCAGGGAGGTGGTGGAGTCACCATCCTGGAGGTGCTCAAAAAAACAAGTAGATGTGCTTCTTCAAGACATGGTCTAGGGGTCAGGGAGATGTTAGACAAAGGTTGGACTTGATGATCCTAGAGGTCTTTTCCAGCCTCAATGGTTCTATGATTCTAACGTGCTGAATTTTAGCCATTTCCTTTCTATGCCTTTTCCCCTTCAGAAAGGCTACTAGGTTGGAGGACACATACTGGGATCTTGTGATCAGAGAGAAGCAAGTGAGGACATTTTAAGTCATCATGGAAAAACTTTTTCTCACTCAGGCCTCTTTCAGGCATGCTTCTAATTCTATATTTTTACCCATTTACACAGAAACTTCCTTTAGTCTCAATGCTGTTTATAGGTAATTTTTAATATTTTAAAAATGTGATAAATAGCATCTAATAGCCACACATCTTTTATCATTGCACAAATGGAGAGTGGTTTCCCATTAATGACTTGGAACTATGACACCTGACTGTCTATTATAGTTTGCAAACCACGGATCAGGTCCTGTACCTCTAAACCCAGATGTTGCAGTGCTAATAATCCTGATTTTCTTTTCATATGCTGTTTTATATAGTTCTGTCTCACTTAGCTTTTTATCTGTGTGCTTTTTAACCACAGAAAAGCACTTCTGATTATATCTAATAGACATCTAGAAAAGAAATTCCATGCAGACCACCAAGAGCTCAAGGAAAATCTTGTCTTTAGCCTCCATTTGGTGAAATTCTGTATCAGGTTGGAAAACTGTCCATATTGCCTGGAAGTCAGTGAAGTGCAGTTTGCAAGCCTTATCTTCCAGTATATTTTGGAACGTAAACTCAGAACTGTTAAACAATGCTCTGAGCATCTTGATCCAGTCAGACCTGCGTTGAGAAGAGGGTTAGACTACATGACCTCCAGAGGTCTTTTTCCAGTGTATATTTTTCTGTGATTCTGTCTTATTCGTCTGTGTTGTAGAGGTCAAGTACTCATGGTGTGTACTGAATTTCCACTTTCTTCCTTCTTATGTAAACCTACCTCCAAATGCATATTCTTATCCCATGCTATGAGCAGTTGCTGTGAAACAATGAAACAGAATTACATATGCAAACACTTAAATTGTAAGAAAATTTTGATCTAGATGCAGGTCGCTTCTTGAAAACTTTTCTAATATATTTATATAACAAGACATACCCTCCCAGAGATAGACATTGCCTTGTAGGAATTGAGAAATTAATTCCGTGCTGTGATACATATTTAATAGCCTGCTGCAAACCAATGTAGAGACTAAGAAGTGAAGATATTAAAGCATGAAAGGGATAAATCTCTTACATTATTTTTTTGTGGTTACTAAGGCAGAGAATTTAATGTTACTTTCTTTTTTTTTCTTTCCAGGTTCCTAATCTTCAGGCCCTGATATTGTGCTCTGGAGCTGTAGTCGCAGCGGGGAGAGAGCCTTTTAAACCAAGCAATTATGATTCTCTTGGGTATTCACGGCCTGCTAAATTGCTTGGAATTGCAAATCGTGTATACCCAAAAGCAAATGCCAAGTCAGAAAGTGAAAACAGTAAGTTCTTTTGAATTAATTTGTATTTTATTAATTGGTTTATCTCTCTCAGCATAAGGCGTAAACTGTGACAATCTTACTAGGATCAGGGATATTCAGAAAGGGCAGTTGAAACTGTTTATATCTGCTCTGACTCCTCTATAAGCATAAGAAAGATCAAAGTGTTAATATTCTTTTCAAAATGCAAGTCTGCTAAGGACTCAGCTAGTATGCATACTTTTAAACAGACTTCTTTAGAATATGGATGCAAATCTAGAAGTATATTTTATTTGAATGCACTTCATTGTCATTGTTAATAGTTTTTTTTGTGTCACAGTTAATAATGTCAGTGGTAAAAGAGAAACCAGAGACTAATTCTGTCTCTTAATTTCTTGAGCAAAATTTTGTCCATTTCTCAGAACTTAGCAAGTGGAGGTTTGACTTGTCATTGTTACGACTTTGATTTTTTCCCGTGGTCCACATGAACAGAAAAACCATTATAGCACCCTTCCGCTCACAAATTCATTGTGTTTTTGAAGCTACTTTTGTCTAAATAGAGTGTCATTCTTTCCTATATGCTCATGAATGTGAAATATGGGTTTTTGATATGTTTGGGAAAAGATACACATATATATACACTTTACCTTTGGAGTTGTGTCACTGACAAGGTCAGTAAGAGAGTGAAGTGGCCAGTGGATGATGAACATGAGGAGCTGTTGGAAAGGAGCCAAGCTAGCTGAATAGCCTGAAGTTGAGGGGAACAAAATGCTGTGGTACCAGAGCTTTAGGTCATGTGGGAATAAGAGCATCCTATAAGACAGAGATACTGTTTAGAGAGAAATCTGTTTGATTCAGAGGTACCTTGTACTCGATACAGCTGCGTGGTGCACTGGAGAGCCCAGGGAACACTGCAATTCTTGCTCTGATGAGACTTCCCACAGTAATCTTGACTCTGTTCATGGAGCATGTTGATACCTAAGATGCTTTACTTGAAGGAGTTTCTTCCACATCCCTCACAGTTTATTATGTCCCCACCAAATGATTAATTTTGTTTTTTCTCAACCTTCATGTTCTTTGACTTGCACAGCTTGAGAGCTGCTTGCAGAGCATAACTAATGAGTCAAGAGAGAACAAATAGGACCAATTTGAGAGTGAAAGTTCTGCAGAAACAACAAATCCTACCCGAATTTTGCTTTGAGCCAGAGATTGAGCCTTGCAAGTAGCTGAGAATCTGATAAGCTCCCTTTTTAATCCTTATTTAACAGCAATAACAGAGATTGAGGAAAAACAAACCACTTTTTGTCTTTAACCTGAGAAATGCAAAAGTATACTGTGTAGGAGACATTGCTGATGAGGTGAGAGCCTGAAAAATCAAATTTCAGGCACTTTGTTCCGATTCATGAGACAGAGAGGGTGAGATTGTTACTTTGGAAAGCATAAGGTCTGGTCTGTGTTAAAAGTTTGTACTAACTCCTCTATTTTTCACTCAGCTCATGGTAAAGCATATGCCTGGGAAACTTGCAGGGCACCCTGCCTGAAAGGATAGACACGTATCTATAATAGTAATGTGTTAACTGTGAAAGTCTTAATGCGAGGCCATTTCTGACTCATCTGAGCAAAACCAAAAAAGCTTAAATTCAAGCAATGTAGAGGAATTAATATTACCTGTGTTACAATACATTTCTGCAAGTAAAGCCTTTCTATTAAATGGTAGCTGCTATATATTTNAAAATGAGAGCATTTTGTACTATTTTAGGTTTTGGAGCTTCAAATAAGACTAAAGCTCTGGCATTACAAAGAAGCTAATCCAAAATAAATATAAGTGGAAAAGTAGTTAAATGCTTGATTTTTTATTAAAAATTGGTTATAGTTCTCTCTTGGAACTTCTTAAAGTGGACAGCAAGATTAATTTTTTTTTAAAACTTTTAAATGNAGACAGAGAGGGTGAGATTTTTACTTTGGAAAGCATAAGGTCTGGTCTGTGTTAAAAGTTTGTACTAACTCCTCTATTTTTCACTCAGCTCATGGTAAAGCATATGCCTGGGAAACTTGCAGGGCACCCTGCCTGAAAGGATAGACACGTATCTATAATAGTAATGTGTTAACTGTGAAAGTCTTAATGCGAGGCCATTTCTGACTCATCTGAGCAAAACCAAAAAAGCTTAAATTCAAGCAATGTAGAGGAATTAATATTACCTGTGTTACAATACATTTCTGCAAGTAAAGCCTTTCTATTAAATGGTAGCTGCTATATATTTAGGTATCAGTAGCAGTTGTGGATGTCTTCGTGTGGGTGTACATGCACAGTTTCCCTTGCACATGCAGAATTTCTTGGAAGACATCAAAACTTTATTTTTATCCCATGTTCTTTTATCTCTCACCTCTTCAGTGACAACTTGCTTGAGAGAGATGAGATACGATTTTTTTAAAAGCAAAGTTATTATAGAGTAATCAAAACATATTTTGGGAATACTTAATGTGTATGCAAACACATACTGAGCCATACATTGAATTCATTGAAGTCTGGAAGTTTTCTCATTTGCTTTACTGAGTTTTACGCTGTTGTCTACTGTAGCATAAAATGTATCTCAAAATGTCTTGATTTAAATTCAGATTTTATAAGAAGGTCAAGTGCTTCAATGTTTGCTTCTCTATAGATGATCAGGCCAGGGGATTGGATCTGAACCCTTTAATGACATGTCAGTGACACTACTCACAGCAATTACTCAAATACTGTAGATTGTTGGACTAAGCCCAGGAAAAGATGTGTTCACCTCGACTGATAATTTCAGCACTAACTGTAAGAACTGATAGGAAATGATATATTAATGATTGCTAAGATATGAAGAAAAAGTAGAGTTGGTAGCTTGAAGCCCAAACAAGCAAGAGCCTGTGAATCCTGTGAAAGGTTCAAGGCAACCTCAGCTTCTAAGTATAAAATGAGAGCATTTTGTACTATTTTAGGTTTTGGAGCTTCAAATAAGACTAAAGCTCTGGCATTACAAAGAAGCTAATCCAAAATAAATATAAGTGGAAAAGTAGTTAAATGCTTGATTTTTTATTAAAAATTGGTTATAGTTCTCTCTTGGAACTTCTTAAAGTGGACAGCAAGATTAATTTTTTTTTAAAACTTTTAAATGTTCTGGTAAAACAAACACCCTTCATTAGCTTCTTTTGTACTAATTTTTCTCCTTTCTTTTCTCTTCCTCTGCTGCCTGTCTGCTGTCTTACCATCTGGATCGTTTGTCTCCTCTGCTTTTCATCTACTGAATGAATTTGGGTTCTTTCAATGTAATTATTGGTAGTGAGAGCTGAAATGGGCTCTAGCTCAAGATCCCAGATATTTTCAGTTTCTTCTGATAAAGTCTTCAGCAATGATAACAACTCAGATTCTTCCTATGCTCCTGACAGTCATGATGGTATAGGAGAAAGCCAGTCAGTTACTCATCAAAACTTATCTGTGGCACGGTATGAAGATGACATTGAGAAATCTGTTCACCTTAATCAAGATGGCAGTATCACAGTGGAAATGAAAGTTAGATTAAAAATTAAAGAGGAAGAAACCATTAAGTGGACAACCACTGTAAGTCGTGCTGGCCTTTCTGATGACAAAAACACCATCACCTGCAATTCTGCAGTGTGTGCAGAAGATGTAAATGCAGCAGAATGTATAAAAACTAAAGATGCTCCATTTTTGACCAGCTTCAATAAAGAAGAGGGAGACACATTACAGCAAATAAATGCAGAAGTGTCAGACAAAGAATCAGAGACTGATTTGAAAACTGCTGGTTGTAATGTCTGTGAGAACAGTTCTGTGGATCTAGATCTAAGCAGTGCACCTGAGGATAGTATCAGGCCTCGCTTTTATAGGCCTCCAACCCCTGGGCCAAGACGTGTCAGACAAAAGAAAGCAGTAGTTGAAAGTGTCACCGTGGTATCTGAGAAAGAGATTCAGGAGAAGACAATAGGACAGTTTTCCTACAGTGAGGAAATAGAGAACGGAGAAAATAAATCTGAATATTGCATGGTAGCTCATTCAAGCAGAAAGAAATCCAGTGTTGTTAATCCAAAGTTTAGTGAGATGAATGACAATGAATTATTAAAGCTTTCTTCAGAGAATATAAAAGAAGAAATGCATTTTAAAGTAAGCCACAGAAGTAGTGACTTAATAGAAACCACAAATAGGAAGACATTAGAAGTTACTGATGAGGATGA
>VYZX01019255.1:510-11903 GCA_013401335.1 Brachypteracias leptosomus
GATTTTTCCCTTTTTCTTTTTTTATTTTTTTTCAGAGAGAAAATAAGTTGGAGGGAACATTTGTGATGAAAACTTGAGCATAAAGAGGGACAGGAGAAGGCAAGATAACTTCAAGTTGTGCATAAAGAAGGCAGAGTAGGAAAGAAAAGGCACCATTGCAATATCTTGCTGAAATTGAGAGGAAGTAAAATCATTATCTCAGTTCTGTTGTTATTATCATGCTTGATTCTTGGTGTAACAATAGATACACAAAAAATGTCTTCTAAACTGCAAGTAGGAAAGCATCAAATTAGTTCCTCTTAAGTTCTTAAAAATCCAACATCACAATCTGAAGGCATCTTTTTCCTACTGTAGCTAATTACAGAATTTTCTTGTTAATTTGAATCTAAGTTGAAGAAAATGTATAAGTGGTTCTACATGAACAGCACTAAGTTTCAGAGCAAGGTAAGTACAGAAATATTCGGAAAAATGGTTCTTTTAATGATACCAGGCAATACAATTACCTTAACAGATCTCTTAATAGGGATTCTTATTCTTCTGATCAAATTTCATCAATCTGTAATTATTTCTAATGATATTATTAATATTAAGGAGAAGTGCCAACATATATGTTGGAGACATTTGCCTTTCATATGTTTTTATTTACTGCAAGAGATTGTATGATTTGTAGCTCTTTCTGCTAAGCATCTTGAGACAATATCACTTTGACAAAGCTTTAACATCCCTTTGGCAAGCTTGTGGGACAGGAAAACTGGCCTGAAGCACCATTAACTTGATAATTTTCTCTCTTTTTAGTATAAGAGTTCAAGTAGTTTAGAATCTCTGTTGTCAAAGGCAAATAGAAAATGGTAAACCAAACCTTATAATCTCCGTAGCAACTGTGGAAGAGGTAGGCAGTGTCACATCTCCTAAAATATGCCTTATCATCTTTTGGTTTCTCCTATCCACATGTCACTTTTTGTCTTCTCTCTTGACATACTGATCATGTGGTTGCATCATTTTTATAGCTTTTCTAGAGCAACAGAACAGAAGTTGGTGTGTTTGCTGCCAGAGTTTCCAAAGTAGTTCACATTATCCTATGTCAATCAGGAACAAATAAATGATCTTGAGGGTAGAGATGCCACAGAATTCAGAATTTGACCATGAACATAGTATTCAGTTTGTCTCATAAAGCAGAGTCTGCTGCAGCATCTTTTACTGTTATCCCACCTATCTGTTTCAACTGACATAGCCAGTGTATTGGGAGATGAAGTAGGTCCCAAAGGAGAGAACTCAAATGTTGATCGTTTTTGGTTTTGTGTACCACACGACAGACATAAAATTAGAAGGTAACCCTGGCAGAATGAAGGATGTCATTTTTCTGTGCTTTTGGTTCAAATAGTTGTGTCATTCAGCTTAGTCAAAATAAAATTAACTCTTTCTTCTAATTCTGATTTTAGCAAAAGAAAAAAATAATTGAGGGCTTTCTTCTGACTTTGTGCCCTGAAGGTGAGCTTCCAATAAGTAGCTCTGAAAGGTTCCTCAGCTTGAGGCACTAATAAAGTCTACCTCCTCTGTCCATTTACATATTTTCTTAACGTGTACTTATGCACACTCACTCACAGAATGTGATTATCTGAACATCACACTTACAGGAAACCAGGATGAAAGAAAAACTTTAATTTTTCTGCTACTCCCAAGAAGGTATTTTAAAGCACCTGTTGCTGCTTTTGAGTGTTTCAGTTAGGCTAATGAAAGATATTACTTAAAAGTTGAAAGTCATTATAAACTTTGTCTCAACAAGAAGCTGAACTTAACTTATGCTGATGTTTTCTTTCTTTACTTAGGCCATACGACTGTACCTTGTTTCCTTTGGATTCGGTCTTTTCCAGTTTGTATTCTACCTTTTCCAATAGTGGTTTTCAAGGTATGCCTGAACCCAATGAGGTAGTTCCTCATTTCCAGGTTTATATGCTAGCTGCAGCACCAAACTGAGAAGATCTGATCTTCTAGAGAGACATAAGCAATGTTCCACTGATGTGAGAAAGCCACATTCATAGTGCTTTCAGCACATCTTGGATGATTTACATTGGCTCCAGAGAGTCTTGCATGGTGAACTCACGTTCTCAATGTGGCAGAAGAGCACAAACCACATGAAGAAATTTTTTGGGTTTTTGTGTCCTCACTACTATAATTTTAAGTGACCCTTCATAAGAAGGAAGGTGCTGTTCCAGGAACAATCTATGATTTCTGAACAACTTCTGAGCACACAATTTCTGAGCAGGAAATTGGTTAAAGACACAAGTTATCACTGGCAGACCTCATCTGTATGCAGAGAAAACATCATCTACAGCTTTCCTGAGACTGGTTCATGCTCAACATGTCTTCACTGATTACATACGTTGCCTGCAGCTGTGTTTTGATTGCACACACTATATTCCCAAGCTTTCTTACAGGAGAGGGTTACACAGAACATGCTGTTCCTCCACAGGAGCCTCCTTTTAACAAGAAGTCTGTCTTCTCTGCCATATCTGTCTACCAGACATAAATCAGTGTCAGTATACCACTCCAAAAATAGTCTGGGCCTGCTCTACCTTCAGGCAGCCTTAGAGAGTTAGCACACACTGCCTCTGTCCCAAGACTTGAAGAGAGGCAGGTGCTTCTTCAGCGTTGCCGAATTTATGATCATTTGTCAACTGAAGAAGAAAGATGAGTTTGATGAAGAGGCAAGACCTTCCTGTGTTTGACCCTAGGAGGTTTTTCTCCTTTTTGGCTTTGTGTGTCTTATCAGTGGCTCTTTATGCCCTCCCAGCCTAACTAATTGATTCCTCTCCCTTGTGTTGCTTTTGTAATTAGATTGTAATAAATTATGCCCTGCTGTTTAAGAATTTGACAAATATTGTTTTAACTTGTCCAATGCAAAGAATTGAGAACCAGAGCCTGAATGATAAAATAATGTAGGATTTTGCTGGTATTAAACGGACATATAATAATTCTGCTGTCACTTATATCTGCATAAATCCAGTATCACTCCACTGGCCTCGAGTACTTTCTCAGCATTTATACCACCATGAGTGATAACAGACTTTAACTCCTCATTCCTGTGGTGAGATAGACAGACTACAGGCCAAGATATACAGACTGCATTGGAAAAGCAGTGAGTAATGCTACACAATAATTTGAAAAGACTAAATTAAAAACACTGATGGTTGCCTGAGGATGCTGTTTTAATGAAGAGTGGTGGCTAAGAAGTACTCTTTGCCTAGTACCTAGTATTGCAGTGAATCTCTCCCATGGGTAAAACCAGAAGTTCTTAACATATATTCACTTAAATTCAGTAAAGTATTATTTCCTTTACTGACAGGACGTCAGATAATACAAACATGCTGCCAGGCAAAGACCAGACTTTTCTCAAGAGAGCAATTGTCTTCCATCACTGTGAGTCAATCTGGTCTCTGGACTGCTCCAGCCTCCTCTCCCTGCAACAGACTGGCCAACTGTGCCAAATTATGCATCAACATTTTGGCAGTGCAACCTGTTTCCCACAGAAGACCAAACAGAGAACTGCACTCTTCATTTAAGTCACTGACTGGAGTGCAACCATTAAGCTCTTTTATACAGAATAGAAAAGCTCATGTTTCAGCTGATACTTCACATGAGGATTTCTTTTTCCATTATTGTGGCCGCATACCAATGGCAGTTGTACAGATTAAAAACAATGCTATAATCCTCCACAGGCCCTTGACAGCACTGTCTACACGTCCTACAAGTAAATGTATTTTTACTCAACTGATTCAGAATTTCATTAAAAAAAAAACCTAGAAAGTAGATTTGATGTTTTGTACTGCTTTATCTGCAACAAGGAGGTGCATTCATTCTTTTCACACACCTGTTTAAAATTCTGAGCATGAATCATTATGACTGAACCATATAGAAATAAAGAGGGCCAAAGTCTGTTTTCTTTACCTCTCTAAAATCCAAACAGAAGTGTTAGGTTAACAGTAATTCATTAAAGACTACAGAACCTTAGCTGAGGTGGTTGAACTTCAAGATTTGGTTAATGTGAAGAACGACTGTTACTTCATACAATCATTGGAGATTAATTATGAAGACTTCCTTTAAATGAGGAGTGGACACACTGCTACCTCTGGCTATATCCCAGCATCATGACAGATGCTCTTGGTAGCATGTCTTAGAAGTCAGGTCACAGCTAAGGAAACCTGAACACAAGATGGATGGCTGAGGACCCAGTCCTCTTCTCAACATAGACTCAGAAGTGCAGGAAGACGTGGTACCAGTGGTTTAGAAGTGGTATCCTACAGTTCTAAGAGCAGAACTTTGCCTATAAGGAGTATGCTTATAGCTCTTGTTCTAGTGCCAGTAGTTCACATTCCTTCACTTTAGTTTAGAACATGGAAAAGTACACACATACCTTTGACATACCTGGTACAATTTGTGATGGAAAGTGAGGATTTCCTCTGGAGCCAGAGGAAAAATTCTACCAGATTCTGTGCATTTCCAGACTAAATTTGGTCCACCAAGATCTACAGCAAACTGTGTGATACAGATTTTTTTTTTCAGACCTTTAATTTTGTCTTGTATCATATTCAGATCTGTATTCCTATTTAGTAGGTCTAATTTAGGAAGATCCTCTGGTTTTCTGTCTCCTCATATACATCATGGAGAATAAATGAAAACAGGCATGTCTGAAGCAATAAAAAGTTCTAAATAAGGAAGAGACAGGTAAGTGCTTTTGTAACTTTTAAATGAAAACCTGCTATAGGAAGAAGTAATGAGTCTAACAAATAAACTTCCTATGTGCTGAAAGATTAAATGGAATCAAATGTTGAGCAGTTAATATAATATATATTTACTGCCTATGCCACAGAACCACATCACTCTTCTTGCAAGCAGAACAATCAAAAGGACCCTGCAAAACTTATCACTGGATACTGGTTTATTCTCCATTGTTCACATTCCTATGCAGCCAAATCTTCAGGTCTTGAGCTACATTATACTCAGTCACTGCCAAGCCAAAATTGACATTAGCCCTATATTGTTGCTAGTGCTAGAGCATACAAAACATTAAGGGTGGTGTTTTCACAACCACTGTTTCTCAATAACGTGGCCGGGAATTTCATGGCCTTTTGAAGGAGTTCAACATGTTGTTCACAAGAAAGTTCAAAAGACAGTCATGCACCTAAATCACTTATATGTTGTTTTGAAAACATGACTGTAGAAGGACTACACTGAAATCACGGGAGCTTGGCCAGAGAGAAGTCAGGTTTCAGATGGGGGTCCTATAGAAGGTATTCAATTTGTGAGACACAGTGAGATTCCTAAGACTGCCAACTTGCTGCATGCCCTGGCTTGTGTCTGACAGCTATTCAGCACTCTGGCTCATGTATCATCTGCCGAGATCTTGAAGCGGGAGCCACACTGACGGTCCTGCCAACAATGCTCGAGTCAGTGTGTGTGTCATTCCTCTCTCACAGCAGAGTTGGCTGTATAGCATGGCCAGCCATCAAAACTTGCTCCAGTTGGTAAATGGAGCAGGAGAGATTTGGAGGATTCACAGGGAGAAGGTGTTTAGCAATGTTCATCCTCTGTTTCAATGAGCAACCTCTGAACAGAGCAGATGTTACTCCAACAGCTCCTAAGCTTCTTGCCATGCCATACACAGTGCCAGGCCTAACTGGAAAGAAATATGAATTCCCATGCCATGCTTTTTGTTTCTGTAGATCTAACCAAGTCAAAGGAATAGAAACCCTTTTGATACTTTTAAATAAGTTAGTACAGCATTTTCACTGTAGGAATTAACTGAGTACCTAACTACAGTGACGAAGAATTATTCTCTCATGGCCTAATTAGAATATTGAAATATTGTACTTAAGCTCCACTAAGGCCCGTGTATGTCTCTGTGAGCAGTCTTTCTTTAAAAAACAAAACCAAAGCATCAAAATCACATATGGGCTTATGTGTTGGTAAAAAGACATGAGCAAACTTGCATATAGTATGTCCTATCATGAAGGCATTTTCTGTGAATTGGGCCGTAAGATCGCAATTCTAAGCAGCCATACAATTAATTCTTCAGTTATGCAGTCCAATTAGGACAAATGCTTCCTTTCTAGTTTAATTAGAGATGGGTAAGCTCGTTTGGGCTTATTTGTATAAAATATGTGCTCATTAAACAGGGCCTGGATTTTGTTCAGCTTGTTAGAAATGTTGTGGAAAAAAAAGCTTTCTCACACTGCCTCTGGCCTTTTTAACCCTTTAAAGGCCACAAGTCTGACAGTCTATTGGTTATCCTCAAAGTACAGTACACTTACTTCAGCCAGAAAAAGAAAAAGGGTGATTGTACTACAGTTTGTATATTTGTAAACTTCATGCTGCCGTGGGGATAAACATCTTCCACCTACCAATATCACTCATTGTAACATTCCTCCCTGCAGACTAATGAAACTGATGATGGGTTTGTAGGGTTTGCTAATCTTCTTTTCAGAGCTCCCTGGCAGCAGAATTAAAGAGAAACTCTGGGGCTGATGCGCAACCTGTCTTTGCTGAGAAAAGAGCAGGGGACCTATGAACCACTATGTGAATATCTCTGCAGGAAATGAAGTAGAAAGTTTTGCATGAAAGCCATCCAGTTTGAAGCCACCAAGAGCATAAAGTCAAGTTGAATTGTCCCAAGCAAAAACAATGCAAATGGTTTGAGCATATTTTCTTTTGTGAGCTCATTTATTCAGCAGAGACTAGTTCATTTCAGTAGTGAAAGCACCTGATTGAATCTCATACTGAAAAATGCCCTGAGGTATGATGCCACTTATTCAAACCATATCTGCAGAAAATAAAGCCCTCCATGCTTATGATCAGTGCAGATTTTCTCCTGACATGCTCCTTTGGCCTCAGGTCCTTGAAATGGGAGTGAGGAAAGACCAATTCAGCTTTCAGACTATACATGAGCACAGAGAAATGAAGCCTCACCAAAGTATCAGGTGTGACTGAAAGCACCTAAGCCTTGACAGAAACTGTGGTACAAAGGCAATGGAAGGGTAGAAAGTGCCCAGATGGTTAGAAAAGACACAAGGGCAGGCTGTCAAAGATTAAAGTCTAATTTATCCCTCCTGAGGCTGCACACTCCCCTCTCTATCAACAAAATAGACAAATGTAAACTGCAGGCGCACAAAAAGTGGGAAATGGCAGTCTCAGCCAAATGAGCTCTGGGGCACGCCAAGGCTTTACTACAAATGCAAATCCACTCCTTTTCTCCTACACATGAGGAGGATTAAGCATGCAATGAGTGTGCATTCAATATTGTGTGCACAAACACAGCCCTTGCCCTTTGAAATCCTGGCCCTGAGTGCCTCTGGTTCCTGCTGCAAGACTTAGAGCCCGAGTTTTACAGACAGTGAAAGAGGAGAAAGCTTAAGTGTGGTTCCCAGGTCTCCAGGTGATTTCCACAGGGCAGGAAAAAGCTTGTGGAGAGAGTAAGTGGAGTTTGGGATTGGGATTTGGAGTCCATTATTCAACAGTCAGAAGAAAATAGGCATGGCTCTAGAATCATAACTGTCTTGTCCTAAGAATTGTGTGCAGCCATTTGCAGGTTGACGAAACCTCTTAATCAGAGGGAAAATGTAGTATATATACGTGATGCTGTTCTAGGTTGTGCATTTGGGGTCACATCCAAAGTCTACTGAACTCAGTGAAAACCTGGACTTCAGAAACCATGCAGTGGTATAGCAATGACACACAGGTCAGCCCTACTGGTAGAGGTTTCAGCTTTCTTCAGAGCACCTAACTACTGCTGAGCTTCTTACTGTCTCAACACCTGTGATCTCAGGATTGCCTTGTGGTATAGGTGGTATGGAATAAAGACACTGTAATTTTCTTAGTTTTATTTAACTCCTGCAGATTTATGATGACATCATGATATTCATGACCTTGTATTTTCACAGGTGTCATGTTGTCAACTCTTTGTCTGAACGATTGCTTCATTATAGCTAAATGGGACAGGGTGGAGAGGAAATGCTGATTTTGAGCTGGGACCTACTGAGACCTGTCATGTTGTATTAAAAAAATAACCAAATGCAAACCTTTTTGCACCCATGTGTCAGAGGAAAATAACAGCAGAATCTCTTTTTGAAAACATGCTGTTCCCAAGATACTTTTTACTTTCAGAAGGAGAAGATTTTCTAAACAACCAGACTAAATGCAAAAGGGAGACCTTTGTAACCAGAAGAGCCAGCATAGGGCTGTTTCCTCTTCTCTCACTCTATTGACAGACAGCTTGTAGCAAATGAAAACACTGAAAAAGAGAACCATGATCTAATGAGTGGAGGGTGTCCCCATCAATTCCACAAGGGATTCTTCTTTCTTGAAGAAAGCAACATGGAATTTTCTCTTACTTTTTCAAATGAATGATGTTTCCCCACAAAGAAAGTATTTTTTTCTTCTCTGATTTTCCACTGTGGGAGCAACTGGAATCATAGGGGATCACTTCACTGTCAATGAACTTGTCCCTGAGTATGGAAAGGCTTCAACTATTTTGCAACATGTTAATAAATATGTAGACAAAAAAGGAGTAGAAACACAATTGTGGAGACACGTCTGCCAGTATCAAAGAGATTCTGCNCCCGTGCAGTGTGTTGCTGCCAGCTGCAGACAGAGCTGGAGCAACACACAACCCAGCAACCCCCAGATAAGTATTGGTTCCTGTCAGTCTGACTACTTC
Organism: Brachypteracias leptosomus; assembly: GCA_013401335.1. NCBI lineage: Eukaryota > Metazoa > Chordata > Aves > Coraciiformes > Brachypteraciidae > Brachypteracias > Brachypteracias leptosomus. Next base: position 9,221 of record VYZX01019255.1, read on the forward strand.
TTCTGCTCATTAAGCAGGATGCAGTTGCTCTGAATTTGGCTATTTATTCTTTTTTTATCGTTGGATTGTCTTTCCTAGCTGAAAACTCCCCCATGTGGTTTGGAAACGAATGGAACCTCTCCTAAAAACCCCCAGCCCAGATCAGGTAATGTTCACTTGATGGGCAGTTAGCTTCCTAGTCTTTCTGGATAAGAGTATTTAAGAAAGCATCTGATTGGTTTGTTTTGCAGATCTATGAAAGGAAATTGGTTCAGGAGATGCAGAGGATGTGGAAGGTCTTTCTAGCAGTCTCTTTTTTTAGTCGTCTTTTAGGGACAGACACATTGTACTTGATAATGTTTTCCTCATGTTAAATGATTGGTTCTAGGAAGGTGTTGTGGGAGCAGCAGGTCTGCTGAAACATGTCTCTAGAGGTGTGTGCTTCCTCCTGCAGTCTGCCATTGAGCACTGTGAATAGCCTCCCATGATGTGGGCTTCCTGCAGCACAGCCGCTGTCATCTCCCTTCTCGGGCAGTCCTGAAGGTGGCTTTCCGTCTGTTTTCTCCAAATAAACTGGAGAAGGGGAGATTGTCACTCTGGGGGTGCTGAGGCACTGGAACAGGTTGCCCGGGGAGTTTGTAGATACCCCAACAGTGGAGGTGTTCAAGACTAGGTTGGATGGGGCCTTGAGCAGCCTGGTGGAGTGGGAGGTGTCCCTGCCCGTGACAGGGCTGTTGGAACGAGATGATCTTGAAGGTGCCTTCTGATCCAAACCATTCTATGATTCTAGGTTAACCCCCTGAGATAGAAAAAGGGGGTTTTTGGGTTCAGGTTCTTGTTGCACAGTGCTGAAAGTGTCTGCAGCTCAGGACTGACCTGTCTGAACATTGCACTGAACAAAGAGCTACCGAACTGCTATGCTAAAGAGGATATTAACAAGGCTGTGACAACTGGGCCTTAACCTGAGCTAGCATGAAGGGGATTTTCAGGCACTGTTATTTCTTGTTTCACCAGTCAAAAACACACCTCCTGACTTGGTATCAGAGAGTGGCATTGTCCCTCAAGAGAGGTTCTTCATGAAGCTAAGCAGCCTTATGATTAGATGGATAAGATAGAGAAGCCTTACATAGGTTAAAAAAGCGATAAAATTAGGTGGCAGGAACTCAAAGACATTTTTCACAGTGGAAGGAGGTCATCAAGGGAGTCCACAAGGATATGAGCCAGGATTTCTTATCTGGGAAAGTGAATGAAAGATATTAGAATCTGCTGATTATATCTCAGCTATTTAGGAAGTAAAGATAAAGTCTGTTTAAAAGAACTACAGGAAGGCTTCACAGTACTAAGACAGAAACCAAGAAAATGACAGATGAAATTCAGTGTAGATAACTGTAAACTGTTTTTTATGGATCAAAATGGCCAATCTAGTGCTAGGATTACATTGGAAAGAACAAATAGTACAACAGAAAACGTCCTTATACCAATGTACAATCTTTACTCACACTTTCAGTACAGTGTGGTCCCTCAAGGACATAGAAGAAATGGAAAAGGCAAAGAGAAGAACAAAAATGACTAAATGTTTTTGTTTAAGGAACATTGAATAGACTAGACTTCTATGGGAAATATGATTGATGTTTTTGTTGGTAGTTGCTAATAAGACAATCAGTGCAATGGGAAAAAATACTAGAGAAATAATAGGGAATAATAGGGATAGCACTCACCATTTCCTCTGTAGCAGTAACCAGGGGATAACAAGATGAGTGAAGGAAAAAAAATACAACCNAGCAACATGGAATTTTCTCTTACTTTTTCAAATGAATGATGTTTCCCCACAAAGAAAGTATTTTTTTCTTCTCTGATTTTCCACTGTGGGAGCAACTGGAATCATAGGGGATCACTTCACTGTCAATGAACTTGTCCCTGAGTATGGAAAGGCTTCAACTATTTTGCAACATGTTAATAAATATGTAGACAAAAAAGGAGTAGAAACACAATTGTGGAGACACGTCTGCCAGTATCAAAGAGATTTCAAGTTTTTTGGTTTTTGGTCAGGTACTATAAAGGTCCAGATAGCATTAGTCTGTCCATAATGGCCAAATATAAGTCTGATTTATTTCAGCTTATATTCCACCAACTTTACTTTCTGACCAGTGTCTTAACTGGATCTTAGCAATTTTATTTCAGAACTGGAACTGGGCATCAAATAAGTGACTGAGCTAGCTCCCAGCTCCTATGCACCTTTGCCCTCATTTTAACTCAAATTTGACTTTAGCTGACATTATCCCCAGAACAGCTAGGCTGAAAATGTGTAAAAGAGCTACTTCTGGGTTTTGTATGATATAATTTACTTATCTGTAGCAATGGTAGTTTCTGATGTTGCACAGAGAAGAAAGCAAGCAAAAGAGCTACCTAAGGACATAACTTTAATACCAAGCATTGTGTTTCATGCTATGGCTTAAAGCTTTTTAGTCAAGTAGTTCAAATAATTCTATGACACATAAAGATTCTCAAGAATTAGGTGATAAATCTTTTTAACCCTGATTTTAAACCATTTTTGCTAAGAATAAAGCACCTGTGTTCTTTACACTGAAGTGTGCCCTTACTTTTTCTGCCCTAACTGCATTCCCATGATCTGTCAGAGAGATGACACTGTTATTCCAGTTAACACTTGTCCAAATATGTTTAATTTGCCACAAGCCTTTGCCCT
>VYZX01019257.1:0-121642 GCA_013401335.1 Brachypteracias leptosomus
TCGGGTCCTTCGGTACCTACCTACCTACTGACTCACCCATCCACCCGCTCACTCATCTGTCCACCCATGTACTTACCTACCTACCTATCCATCCCACCCCCACGAGCCTCGCAGACCTTCTGAGGGTGCATCCTTGCATCACCCTGCTTCTTTCTTTCATCAATAAAACCCTTTACCCGCCTGCCCTACCCCCCCGCCTCCTTCCAAGCAGGGCTGCCGGCAGAGGAGTGGGTGGCTCTTAGTGGGGTGATGGCTCAGCACTGGCGGTAGGGAGCAGTGGATGGGGTGCTCCAAGCCGTACCCTAGCCCTTCTCGGTGGTGGGGGCAGCTGCTGGATGCTGCCGACGTGGTCCAGGCTCCTTGGTAGCAGTGGACTGGGTTGGACTGAAAAACAGCTGTGAAACGAAGGCACATACTTTTCCTACGGAAGTTGACTGCTGGCGCTTGTTGCTTGTGCCTATCTGCTCTCGGAGCTCTGAGTTGGCTTTGGAGCAGAGGACAGAACTGAATATTGTCCGGCCTTTATTAGTTGTTTTAGTGGTGTTACTGTCTTTGTATGTGGTGATAGGTGCAGTTTGCTGTCCATGCTTCCAGGCACTACTCAGGTTCAGAGCACTTTGTAGTGTTTGCAGTGGAGGCACAGCTGTGTACTGGGTCTGATGAAATAAGTGATTTCACTTTTACTAAAGAGGATGTTTTAATTAACTTTCCATTGTGTTATGGTTTCCCTGTGAAACACTTGAAAACTGGCATTGCTCACTGTTTGACCCACAGTTTTATAAAGACCACGGTGCCTGATTTCGCACCTCACCCACAGAATAGGTCTCCTCTTGTGCTTCAGGTAGAATTATTTACCAGCTATGTTATTTGGACATATTTAGTTGTCCTTTGTCAAATTTAAATGTATTTAAACAGTTGTCTGTTTAAATAGGAACTGTATTTTGAACCTAGAAAATGCAGCTCTAGTGGCATGGAAGAAGTCAGAGACAACCTGAAGCTTTCTGTCCAGGTTCTCTACAAGGTGTTGCACTTGTTCTAACTTCCTTTGGCTTTTTGTTAAGGTTTGGGGGTTTTTTTGGTGTATGTGAAAGATGCACAGCTGCTGAAAAACTCACCAGTCAGGCCAAGCGATGGAAATGGCCTGTAAACAGGAGCTATCGAATGGTTCAGGTAAACATGTGAAAAGCCTGGCTTGCTGGTTTTAGCCTTGGCTGTTACAGGCATAATTTACATCAGGACGTCAACCAGTGACATTAAGCTGGTGCACTTTGAACTTGGCTATGGGAACATATTTTTTAAAATTTTGTGCTCTTTTAACCAGAGTCTAACGTAGTTTGACGTAGAATGACTGTGTTTTTATCACAAGTACTTGAGTAAACAGCAGGCAGCTAATGTTGTACGATGTCCTGTGCACAGCAAGAATTTAATGACTGTGGATGAAATGGTAGAACTCAAGAGTAGGTGCAGCAAAAATAAAGTGCTCCTTAAAGGTTTGTACAGTTCCCAGAGTACTAATGAGCTTTGTGCCCTTGAAGAGGAATAGTGCATGAATGTGTTCAGGAGGAACTGGTGTGTGTATTGACATGGAAAACACAGATGCAGTGAAACCAGGTTTTAAGTAGTAATGAGAAACTACTTAGGGTGTGTATGGTTTCTGTACCTAATACTTTTCAGTATAAACTGAGCAGATGCCATGGCATAACAGTTTAGGGAACTGGAGACCACAACTTCTGAACCTGAGTTCCTTGCAGATACTTGAACAGACGTGATTTCAAGTTTGAAAACTTTGAAACAGGGTTTTTACAAGCAGTGAACTGAGAGATGGACTCATCCCGTTGAGAATGGGCACTCTGTAAAGTGTATGGCCTTGAACCAAGTTGGGGGAAGGGGTCTAGAAGGTCTTGACAAGCTGGGTTTTCATTTGTTTCCCTTAGGAAGAAAGGTTTGTTTACAGTTTCCCTACATCCATTGGCTATTTCACTCAAGGTGACAGCAGGATAGAGATGTCAAAGTGTCAGGTATCCACAGAATTTGGCAATGGCCAAATAAATGTCACCTGCTGCAGGGGGAGGGCTGCCATATGCACCTGCCTGTATTTGGAAGCCAGCATCTGCACCACCAAAAATCAGACTTTACATTTTTCTGTTCCTGGCCTGGCTTTTTTGCTCTTGCCAAAATTAAAAAGGAATGCTAAAACTGACAGATCAACTGGGTAGAGTGTATGAAGGCTCTGTAAAACTAGCAGGATTCCCCAGTTTTCTTTGTTCCAATGGTAGATACTCTGCTCTTTGAATATTCCTTTTTGCACTATGACTGCTCATAGGGATATTACAGTACATCTTGGGAAACACTTTGGCATGGGAGCCAAGCCCTTAAAAGTAGTTATAAGACAGTTGAGTAATTTGCTCTTGTAGTTCAGGTGGGATTAGCAGTGAACTGCTGTGAGAAAAAATTCTTTGATTCAGCTTTTTAAACCTAAGTGATTAATTTGTTTGACTGAAGTGCAACATACATCTTCTCACAACCAGCTTAAGGGATTTTGGCAGACTTCTAACTTCCTATAGAAAAAACTGTTTTTTCAGTTAACCTTGTTAGAGCCTGAGAATCTATCACACAAAACATGGAGTATATATGTAATGAGACATTTCCTGCTTTTATTGTCTCAAAATAGACAAAGAGTGAAAGAGAAGATACAGAAGGGGTGAAACTGGCTTGAAGCTCTCCAGAATGAAGACAACTAGAAACTGTGAAACTCTCAAAAATAATACAAATTCTAATTGTGGTGGATCACCATCATTTACATCATGTGTGCAGCTGGAAGCTTAAGGCAGCAAAAGCCTGTTTACTGTCAGGGGAGAGTACAGCCCAGGAAACCAATGGCCTGAATCAGGTCAGCCCCAGCAGTATGCAGCAGAAGCAACTTCCTCTAGTTACTCTGGTTTGACCACTTGAAAGGAAGACCTTCCAAAAACCAGCAGATGCAATTGCGTGATATTAATAGGGGTGAAATGTTGGTTCTTGAGATAAAGTGTCATTGCCAGATGACTGTTTACATCTAACTTCCACATTGTGTCACAGCACCCAGAAATCTCAGGCAAAAGTACAGGAGAAGCCACTTTGCCATAGATCATAGAACCATTTAGGTTGGAAAAGACCTTTCATCGAGTCCAGCTGTTAATCCAGCACTGCCAAGTCCGCCACTAAACCATGTCCCTAAGTGCCATGTCTACACATCTTTTAAGTATCTCCAGGGATGGTGACTCCAACACTTCTCTATTCCAATGCTTGACAACCTTTTTGGTGAAGAAATTTTTCCTGTCACTATTTTGCTAAATGACGTTGTATGTAGACTGCCCTTTAGCTTCAGGTTTTAGGTGTAAATTTTTAAGTTTACCTAATGTGTGATGGTGCTGCTCCTGCAGTCTTCTCAGTGAAGAATTTTCCTGGACTGTTGTGTGATGAGTGGATCTCCACCTCTCAGCAGGTCAATAAAGCAGTAGTTACCCCTCTGCTGTCTGTCAAAAGCTCTCTCCCAGGTGTTGCAAGTAAATGACTTGCTAGTACTGGAAAGTCATGGAAAATATTCAGAAACTGTTTAAAAGGCTGAAAATAAGGCAGTCCCATTTTCAGGTTTGGTGGTGTGTGTTGCTATGGATGACTAAAATCTGGGTTAGGCTTCTTGGAAATCAATGGCTATGAATATAATGGCTATTGAACTTGGTGTTTCTCTCAAATGGTGGTGGTGGGCTTTTTTTTCCTATCTGTGTCACTTCGAGTGCCTTCAGCAGGGCCAGTCAGCAGGAGGTAATCCCTATTGTTAATTCCCTTTGACTATGGAGTTGGAGCAGAAGTAAGAAACCATTCAGAGCTTCTCCTGAATCATGTATCACTAAAGTGTTCCTATGACATAATTGAACTCAATACTGAGCATCCATGAGAATCAGGACATTATTCATCATTTAATACAGCACAGTAAGCATGGAATAAAGAGGACAAAATAAAGCAATTATCCAAGTTTCAGACGCGAATGTGCAAGCCCTATGTTGGATGATGAGGGAGATGAGTTTACTTTTATCTAAGGGCTACTGCAGGATCAGGCCTGTTCCATTTCCCAACTGGCATGAGAGTGTTGTCTTTGGATAGTGCCCAGCAGTTTGTTGTCAGATGGGGTGTTCTCCATGCAGGGGTGCACCACAATGTGCTTGCTGATGCACAGCTGGACTGCCTGTGCTGATGAAACTTTCCACAGCTGTATCTGTTCGTACAAAGCAGGATGTATGTTAATTTTACTGCCTTTTTTTTTGTGTGGCTGATCACGTTTCCTATGTTTCTTTTGGGTTTTGGGCTACTTCCTTTCAGTTAATTGTCACAATTTTAATATATCTTTTCATCTGTCAGTCAGGTTTTTTCTCTGGGTAGCTGGAAGTTGGTCAATGCAGTTTTTCCTTTTCAAGCCCTGTTTTTAAAGTGGGATATTTGCTACTTTTCCAAGCCTTTACTTAGTTCAGACAGGAAGCAGTCAGTTATAGCTTCAAAAGTATAGCTCTTCTAGCTTATTTTCTACCGTGAATGTTTAAGGCCAGTCTACTAGTACTGCATGGATGATGTAAAAATTAATGGAAAGAGCAAACCTTAGGACCCAGTGCGGTGTGAAAACCTCACTGACCATAAAACAAGTCTTTCCATGTGCTTTCATCTATCCCTTGGTTTTTTTGTGTATGAGTTTTTTCTGTTCTTGCCATTTCACCACTCTAACAACTTGAAATTATGAAATTCCAATTTTTTTTTAGGAAGCAAAATCTGATAGGAATATTAATGTGTAATGCTCCTGGTGAAGACTCTGTAGGTGGAGGCACTGGTGCTTAAAGCAAGAGAGTGGTAATATATCTTATATATACATGTATGTTTATTGATAGGCATAAGGTAAAATGGAAAAAAAAATCAGTGAAGTAGAACACAACTTCTAAAGGAACCTTTATTTGTGACCACAGAAATCTAACATCCAGAGGGGAAATTCACTATTAGAGGAAGGAAGGATTACTCCTGTATGTTTTTGGGTTGCTTCCTTCAGGAAGCTCATGTGCACCTTGTCAAACTAATGACATAATTTTCCTGCTGCTACAGTTCTAGAGTACTCTAAACATACTTTGTATTGTATGTAACATATCTTTGCTAAATTTTAGAATACATTTGTGTCCTTGGACAAAGTTGTGACATACTGGGTTATGTGACTGGCCTGTGAAGTAGATGCACTTCAGTTTTGTGATGACCCTTTATATTATGTCAAATTCAAAATACTGTTCTTCCTAGGTGATTCCATTTAAGGGCATTGCATATTATTTTTCCTCATGTGAAACATACTGAATTTTCTGAAGTTGTGTATAAAATCCCAATCTCATATAAAAACCTGGACATGAATAACTCCCAACTCCTCTGGTAAACAAAGTCGAAAAGCAATGACTTGAAGTTCTCTCTCTAATGTAAGAGGTGCTAACCTGGAGCATGGATGGGGAAGGTTTTGAAAAAAGTCAGCTGAGGATGCAGAATTGATTTTTGCCCACTCTGAAGGATTTTGAAAAGCTTTATTTTGAGAAGCAAGAAGTATTCTGTCACTGGCTCCCCATCCTGGTGGTGCTGATTTAGACACTCCCCCACCAGTCCAACCTGTTGTAATACAGGCAGGAATGTTCTCAGCCCTTGGGAAGATCATCTTGTATCTCTAGGTGCTGAGGCTTGCAGGTAATGGAAGACTGTTACCCAAACCTAGTCCTGAGTAGTTCAGCATGTGCAATGCTTAAATCTGGATAATTTTATAATGGGACATTCTTGGGAAGAATGAAAGATGTGCCCTTAACACAGTGGCCATCTATGCAAAGTTTGATTCCAGATTAAGATCTAGAGTGCTGAAGTTCAACCTAGAAAAGAGGACTGGAAGCTCATAGAAGCAAAATAATATCCATAAGTCATACTTTTCTCCTCAAAAACAAACAAACTTTGGACAATTATTATGGAAAACTTCAGCCCAGACATTTTGGCAGGACTTGTAAAGAGGACTTGTAATAGCAATGAGAAAGCAATTTTAATATGTGGTAGGACAAGCCATGTATCTACTCAGAAGCTGTAACCTGTATAGTATGACCTAATGAGTCAATCTAAATTAAAATACATCATCAACATTAGCTGTGATGTTTTGTAACTTAAGTACTCATCTTTGCAACATCAACATGAGAATGCCAAACATATTAAAAGAAAACACTATATGCTTGCAAGGGTGCAACCTAGAGAGCCAGATAACATTCCTCATTTCTGAGTATTCTATGAGCCTGCCCCTTCTGGAATAATCTCAGTATGTTTTTGCCTCTAATTTGCACAGAACCACCCACTTTTTGAAGCAGTTGCAGCTGGGCAGAAGCTATGAACTATTAAAGCATGGCAGTTTGAGAATAGGAGGGGGTGGGGAGCATGGCCTGACACTGGTGAGCTGCAGGAACAATAGCTTGTTTCTTGTCTGTTTAGACTGCAATCTTTGTGGCCGAAGCCATCTCTTCCACACTATGAAATGCCTAATGCATCGTTGTGCTATTTGTTATTTAATCTGCCCCCAAAGCCCAACCTAGAACCCAGGTGCAAGGCAGATGTCAGGTTCTGTAGCAATGCATCACCCTTAATCTTTGCTTAAGATCTTTGTTTGCGGCCAATTGAAGGAAAAGCAGGATGGATGCAGAGAAGGGTGTTTGGAGAGTGCTGGGGCAGTGGAAGAAGCCAGGCTGGCTTGGTGGTGAAGGAAGACAAAGCCTGAGAAAGCTCTTTGCTCTTTCCACCCTCTGGTGTTGCCACTGACAGCCTGGAGTCGTTTAAAGCTAGAGGACAATATTGGCACCAGTATAAATGGTCATAATGTGTTTCCAAATAAACTTAGGCTGCCACTCAGAGGTAGGATTTCTTAATGAAAGCTCTTGGTTCCCTTACCTCCACCCTGTGCTCTCATGCTCTTCAAGGACTGTTTGCAGCCACGTTGGCAGTGAGCAGTGGCTGCTTGAGGAGGTTAGTTGGGATAACAGCACTCTTTATAGCCAGAGAGTCCTGGGAGCCACTGGTTATTTTTAATCTCTTTAAAGAAACTTAATATTATTGGAGATAACCACTTTTCACAGAAATATGTCCAGAAGCAGTTTCAGGTGCCAGATGCTGAAGAAACCTGAATTTCAGAGAACTTCACTAGTTTGTCATGCGTGGAGTTGTGATATAGCGTGGGTAGCATTAGGGATTGCTACAACAGGGAAAAAAAAGCCCTAAGGCATTGCAAGCTCTCCATTTCCCTGCCAGCTAGGAATAGAATAGCTGCTGCTTATTTTGGGGGGTACACAATAGGGATGTCCAGCATAGGGAAGATGAAGACATCAGGCATGTCCTATGGCTAGCACATCAACCCTTCCCACGGCCAGTTTCTACTCCCATGAAACATGGGGGGACCCTGAGCTTTCCAAGGAACATTCCTCATTGCATCGCACAGTGAGCGGATTGTGCAAACTATATTGCAACAGTTTTCTTGCTCAACATCTGCAGAGTAGACAGAAAGATTGCTTCCAGCTTGGTTTGTTTTGATGCTACTATCTATGTGCAGCTGCCAGAGCGTATCATGCATGTGAAGAGCAACCAGCCCCTGGTCTGAGGACTTGGCAGTTTATGAGGCAGTGTCTGATCCCAAAGTGATCATGGCTGAACAGCTCTGTGCCTGCACAGGCACCAGCGCCAGTCGCACAAGCAAAAAACAGCCTGAACAAAAGGACTGGAGATGAGCCTGGAAATCTTGTCTTCTTAACTGGATGAGTATGGTGAAGCTGCAGGCAAAGAGTAGCTGCAGAAGTCACTGCAGACCTGCACTTGTGCATTGTTCAGGGAGCCCAGTGGAATCAGCTGCTGAATTGTGGTCATCTTGTGTGGCTTCACTCACTGATACTTGGCACAGGGCTGAAGCTCTTGGCTAAAATGTTTTGGTTTCCTAATCAGATTCATTAGCACATAGTATAAGTCTAAACTTAAAAATGGCTAAAACTTTAAGCCCTTGGTTTTGGCTTTGGAAGTCACTGTTATGCTACATTATGCTCCTAAAGATCCACCTTTTTTTTTTTTTTCCAGATGCCAGCTCTTATTTTCAATTAGAGCTTTCACTAAAGTATGCTGGTGGAGTAGCTCAAAAAGGGGGATGAAGGGAAATGAAAGCAAATTGCTTAGAAACAAAAAAAATAAACTGAATATTGGCAGGGTACTGTGCTTGAAGAGGATTGAGTGATGACAAGTCACAGGACATCTGTGAACCAGAGGCCACCAGGCAGCGTAGCTGTTTCAGTTCCTTGATACTATTTAATTGAATGCTTTTATTCCTGATATTTTCTGAATTGAAACTTTAGGTTATTTAAGGGTTATGCTTCCAAGTGTCCTTTGTCAGGTTATTAACTTTTAGTTGAAAATTGAGATAATCATGTATATCCAGAGGTTAAGGAAACCTGGAAAGTCCCAAGTAGTTGAGTGTCTTCAGCGTTTGACACTTGCTGCTCAAACTGTTTAGCTGGATGCTGCTTAACTGTCAAAAGTCATCAGCTTTTTTTAAAGGGGAGGAACTGCTATAAAACGTCTTTTGTGACTTAATGTGTGGAACTATGTCAGAGAAAATCAGTAACTTGGTACACAAAGGACCTCGTGACACCAGTGCCTGTAACAGAGTAGCTTAAACAGGTCATAGTGTGGGCAGATCCTAATGCATGAACTGGTTTGGATGCTTACAAAATGCATAATTTTCGAATGAATCACAAACAGGAAGATTAGATTTGTCAAGTTTATTATAAAATATCTGAAATGTAAACTGCCCTTAATGAGAGCATGCACTGTGGACCATAACAGTATATGGGTGCTATTAATGGATGTCCACTTGTCTCTGTTTAGTGGAGACAAGTTTTTGAAAGCTGCTCTCCAGTTTACAGTAACCATTTTTATGTTAGGGCCAGACTAGTTTCCAGTCATTAACAGTGAATACTGTAAAGAGGTCTAATTAACCATATCTAAGGCTCAAATGCTGTTTGAGCATCACAGTAACTTTTCCAACTTCACTGTCAGAGCCCTCAGCTGTTTGGTTATTTTTCTGGCCTGGAACTAACTGATGGGGATCTTTGCTAATCAGCTTTTGCAGAGCTCTGGACATATCCTGGCTCTCTCCATTCTTTCCTCATCCCTGCTTCTTAAATAGTGCTTTGAACTGCTGCAGATGCACAAAACCTCAGTTTACCACCTGTCCTTCCTACCTGCTTTTGGTGCCTAAGCTCCAAAGACAATTGTGTCTTTCAAGTGATAAAGTGCAGGGTGATGTGACTGGCTTGGAAACACCACCAGTGTATGTCCCTAGAGCTCAAGTCTCATGTGGTCTCACTCTCTCCAAAGAGCAACTCCAGTGCTTGGGAGCTGTACCCTAAGTGTCTGTGGCCTTCTCCCTCTGCCATTAGACACTCGTGGGTATTTAACTTGTGTGAAGCAACTGCTGTCCCTCCTGCTTACTCAGTCTGCAAAGATGGAAATGCCATTGGGCTGCTCTACTGAGGTTACCCCTACGTATATCAGTGCTCCAAAGGAGAATAATCTCTGCTGCCAGTGTTTAAACAGGCAGTTTTGAGGAAATTGCCTTCTTTATGAAAGCTCAGGCAGGAGTCTTTTCCTGTCCTTTGTTTTCCATGATAGCATGTAAATAAAAAACACTTGAGTATGAGGGCAGAGGTAAATCCAGTAGTGCTGGTAGCAGTTCCCCCAGCCCTTTGTGGACATGATCTGAAAGCATTATGTGCCACATGGTGCATCATCAAACTTGGACAACCATATGTATGTCTTTAGAAGAGTAAAGTTGGAAATGAGGTATCCTTGAACTTGTTTCGCTTCTGTGCTTAGAATGAATTTGGTCACATACATTAAGATTACCTAATGTTTGGTACTTATGATTGCAACATTGCTGGTGTCTGAGGATGGATGGCCTGATGTGTGGCCTTTTAGCTCCTTTGTTGGGATCCCTGTTGTGCAAAGCCAGGCTACACATTCCTGTACCCCCTGCTAAGAAAACAAGCCTCCAGTGATGACTGTCCCTGCAGCAATGATGCAGAGGAACAGGCAATATATTCTGAAGAGCAAAATCATCAGGCTCAGTAAAATGATTCCTGAGCTACTAGCCATGGCTATGACACTTGCTCTGGTGGTTTTGAGGCAGTGGATTTGGTGCTGGATTGGGTACAGAAAAGCCTCTTTGAATGCATTTAATGAACACAATATTGTAGATATGACTTTGCCCTTCCCCACAGCCCCTTTGCTTCCTAGATGCTGGTTTGATGCCTTTCCAGCTAGTTGGCAAAAGTAGATCAATTTTAAAGCTACTTGCCAGCTGCAAAGATGCCTTAACACTTTCAAAATTTTTCTTAGTTGGAGGTATAGTTGTTTTTAAAACTTAATCCTCTGAGAAGCAATTTTAACCAATATCTGGGTGTGGGATGGTGGATATCTGCTGGGTGGAGGCAGCTTCTCTCAGAGAGGAGAACTTGGGACCTCTTATCAGGCTGAATTGGCCAAGTAGAGTGAAAAAAACCTTGTTTTTCTCCAAGTTGGCAACTTTACACTATTGCTTGCAGATATAAATGAACTTTGTCTTTTGAAGACTTCTATGAGGCAAGTGCTTTGAAACGTGCATAAAGGAATGCTTGTATGGTTATCTATTTAGGAGGGTTATGCAGTTACATTAGCTTCGAGCTACCCTGTCACATAAGGGGGGAGCACAAAGCACCTATTTAGAGATGATAAAATTTGTGCTGAACATGGGTGGTACAAAACCACTTCCCCAGCATCTTTCTCTTTGGTAAATAAGATGTTTTTACAGTGCTGTCAGATAGCAGGGCTTTGTTTGCCAGCTCTTGTGAACAAATAGCATGCTGTTGTGCTGCCTTATCACAGGGTTGTTTCTTGGTAGGAATGTTTCAGGTATTCCTGAAGCAGAGAAGGAAAACCCAGAGCTTGGAAATGCCTGATCTGAAAATAATATGTGGCCCCAACACCTGACATCTTTCCAAAATCAAGAACTTGGTACAGTTTGGGCTTTTGTTCAGCAGTCTTAGGGTAGTCGTGTAATCTGCTGGTCAGCACTTCCTAGTGCTGGTTCTTTCAGAAACATAGAGCAACAACTTTGAACTATTATGAAAACAGGATTGTTTTTTAAGGCTATAAAAGGCATCCATCTTGTTCTTTTTGGCACAGTTGTTCTGGTCATTTGTAGTCAATGCTCTGAGTCCCTGAAAATCTGAAACTATCCCATGTAAACAACTTTCTTCCACAAACACTAGCTGTGGCTTTGTTCCTCAAGCTGCTTCTTACTGGAAAACTGCAGGGACCTGACTTCATACTTCCCCATAGGCAAAACATGGAAAAATCTCTTGCACCTAATTCTGCAATTAGACTAGAAATGGAACAGTGAGGTGCTATTTCTGTCTTAACAGAATTGGCTGAATTGCAAAAACAAGATACATTTCAGTTAGGTGCAATTGCATGTAAATATTTTCGACTTCCAAATATTGCAGCAGCACTTGTTTTCCCTCTGCCATGCACAATTGCTCACTGTGTAGAATGGCAGATTACATAGATGTCCGTAAGTGTGAAACTATGTAACACTGTTTCTAAAATGTCACTTGCAGTTGCTTGAAATTTTGTCAAACTTGTTTTTTCCCTTGTTCTTCATGATGAAAATCTGCATCAGGCAAAACTTACTGGAAAGGTTGGAGAAAAAGGGTGAATCGGAGTGATTGCCAGGGAGTTAACTCTCCATTTTTCTGACTATTTCAGCATCTCTGGTGCTTTCTTGTAAATTTGGATTACAAATTATTGACAATGGGGTCAGTTTTGTTCCTCTCCCCATGCCTCAAGTGGTGAGGTTAAATATTCATGAAGCGTTTCTCTAAGCTTAAAATCCCCAGTTTAAATTGCGTAGCTGGCAAGAAGGATTCCGAAATTCTGAGGATGTTTGCACATGCATGGACACCAGTGTTATTTCAGCATTAACTTTCTTAATCTGTGTGCCACTTAATAGCTTCCTGCATCATCCAGCTGTCTTGCAAACTTTCTCACTAAGACCATCATTGTCCAGGGGAAAGTGCATCAAGTTAACCCATGGGGCAGAGTAAAAATGATGCTGCTGCAACTGCCAGCTCTTGGATACTTCTCTGGGCTTCACAGCCCTCCTTGAGCACTAGAGCATTTATGTAGACAGAGTTGATTGGCTTACATCAGATTTAAGTCAGGAGGTAGGAAACCATGGTTTAAAGAATCGATTTAAATTTTGTTCTTCAGTTTTATGCTTATCTTCAAGAAAATTGTTAATAATTGAAATCTTTGCAGTTCCACTTAGTCAATAATTCCTAAACGTGGCTTGCTTTATGAGTACATTTATGCATATGCTTCACTTCAGACCATTCTAAACTTTTCTTAAAGTAAATAATTGATTTGTGTTATGGTTGTGTGGTTAATAAATGTCCAGTTTTGTTGAGAGATGCCCAAGCCCCATATGATGTGCCTTTCTCCAGGCCAAAGGATATGTAACAAACATACTTTGTATTTGTCATCTTGATGCTGAAAGAGTTCTGGTGTCTCTGTTGAGCACTGTTTCTGGTCATTCATCAGAGCTTTGCAGGGAACAACCCTCTGCCTCTGGCACCTTATCTTGGTCAAGAGAATGAAAAACATGCCATTCTTTTTAACTCCCAGTTTGGACCGATGTGGTCGCTGAGATGCCTGTTGGTCCAAATGCAAGATGCACGCTGCATCTGCAGCACAACCTGCTGCTCCATCTGCCTCAGCAGTCACCTCTTCTGGGGTTCAGCCACATCTGTGTTCCCAGTTAAGCTTCTGTAGATGAGGGCTGGGTATCATGGTGCTGGTCCTTTCCTAGAGCAGGATACGGCAATCATGTTCCTTTGTCCGTTTTGAAAATGGCATTATTGCATACAGCTTGTTGGTATCCACTTAAAGGAGTATCTGTTCGACTTGATCCTGTTTGTTCAGATCAAGGAAGGTGTTTCTATCCCAGGGAACGAAGCACATTGATCTGAGTAAAATGATGCTGAGTGTCCAGT
This sequence comes from Brachypteracias leptosomus, assembly GCA_013401335.1. NCBI lineage: Eukaryota > Metazoa > Chordata > Aves > Coraciiformes > Brachypteraciidae > Brachypteracias > Brachypteracias leptosomus. Next base: position 13,149 of record VYZX01019257.1, read on the forward strand.
TTTCTTACAGTAAAGATCTGGGGTATGGAGGGGGAGCCTGCTTGAAAAAAAAATTCACAGACAACTATTCAAGATAATTTCAGAACGTGGTTGTGCAGATTGGACCATGCCTCCTTTCATATGTGAAATGATAGATTCCATAACTCGCTGTACTGGTCCCTGACTTGTTGCCTTCGGTGTTCCCTGTTTTGAAGCTGCCAAACTTTTGTTTGATCTTGCAACCCTAATATTTCTTTAATCTCGTGTTGTGCAGGAGTGTGTACGTAAATAAACCAGGGAGGCATTTTACAGGAGATTCATAACCTCCTTGAAAAGGTCTTTTAAACTACAACCTGAGACAGTGGGTCACTGGTGGGGTGAGGGGTGTGGAGCAGGATCTTTATTTGTTCCTGTATTTAATCTTTGATGCAAGCTGAGAAAAAATCTTTTTTCATCTTTGCAGATATCAGCTACTGACCATGTCAACAGAGTTCCAGGATGCTCACCTTGCAGAGGTGAAACCTCTGGTGGAGAAGGAGGAGGTAATTACTTTAAAGCTTTTTAGAGGCCATGTGTTTTATTTTAGTGCTGCTGTTGGAACTGCACATGTATTCTTAGATTAACTGTAAGATATGGTATGGAAAAAACAAGAGAAACTGGAGATGGAAAAAGTGTTTTGTTTTTTGTGGTTTTTTTAACTAAGGCAAAACTGAGCCTAAATTATTTAATCTTTCTTGCTCTTTGGTTTTACTCTTCTCCTGTGCTAATCTGGTGGTGACAGTTTTCTTTTCTGAATAATGGCTGTTCTGAGTACCTTTAAATATTTTGAATGATGCCAATTGGGCAATCTCCTGTACAGTCATCTGTACCTATAAATTCTCAATGTAAAGATACAAACTATGCTTGGTCAGCTACCTTTCAAGGAGACAAAGAGAGGGCCTTTACTTTTCCTTCAGGCACATCTGAGTCCAGAGGTACGACTGTGCCCCATCTAGTCCTCTCTGGCTGCACTGAGCTGAATTACAGCTCAACTAGGACTAGGTCTGCTGGGTGTGCACAGGCTGCAGCCTTTGCTCTGGGGTTCCAGTGCAGAAACATCCTAGCCCTTTTTTTTTTTCCCCTTCACCTTGTTGTACTTCTTTCGATTTGTTTTTGCACCATTTTCTTCAATTTGCCCACAGCATCTGAGTTCTGTAGCTGTCTGACTGTTCAGTGGTAGCAATATGCTGTGCATCAGTGTGTTCATGGCAACTAATTCATTGTAATACACAAAGGAGCATCTCAGCTTTTTTTCTTGATTCAAAAATAAGATTTTTCTTCTATTTCCAGTGATTATATATATCATTGTCAGGAATTATAAATGTGTTGGGAGTTCTTCTGTTTTCTTCATTACAACTATTCATTGCTCTATCTGTTGTTTTCTTTTTTTTGTTCCTAACTTTTTGTGTAAACACTTGAGAAAATCATTTCCACTTCCAAGTGCAGTGAAATAGCTAGAGAAACTTTAAACATAGCTCCTTTGCCAAGGACATTGCATGAAAGCAGAGCTTGTTTGGATACCAGTGAATGCATCACTCAAAGTTTTCAGAAACTAAGATCCCTTTTTAATGCCAATATTGTTCAGTAGCAGCAAAGTAAAAGAGATACTAAGCACATGCCCTGTGGGTACTGAAATGCCTTTACTTCAAAGTTCAGAAATATCTTAAAATAGTGATTAACTTAATGGATTTCTGTAGCACATAGATCAAAAGTTGAAATCTTGATGCTATCTGCTTTTATTCATGATGTTACCTTAAGTTTTGTCTATGTGGGGAAGCTAGCACAGAGTTTGATTTCCTCTGTAGCCATTCTTAACATAGATGAAGATTAATATATTTTGAGAAAGTGAAAAACATTGCCCTGAAGGACAGTCAGCACATACTAAGGTTTAACAGTGGAGCTGATGTTGAATGGATGATGCACTTTGAAGTTGCATCCTGGCTTCTTGTGTTCAGTTTTCTTCTACAGCTGAGTCTTTGTTCCTGAACAGTGATGAGCCTTATGTTATATGCTCTCTATATGCTTGCTCTATCTAGTGCTCCTAGGCAGGACTGAGATGGTCTGTTGGCTGTCCCATGACTACAATAAGCAATGGGGAGAAGTCCAGTGTTTTACTGCTTCAACTTGTCCAGTGATTTTACAATTACTGAAGACACACCTGCTTTTGTGCTTTTTTTTTGCTGCCGTTTTTTTTTACTGCTTTCATGTTCTCTGAAGATTAGCATGTAAAAGCTTTTGGGTAAATTTTGACACTCAGCAAGAGAACTTTCATTGAATGAAGGGATGGGACAGAGCTCTCAGCTGCAGAACTAGGGGGTTAGAAAATGTTTCCCAATGCAGTTTCCTGTAGCTGCAGAAGTTACCACCACTAATGCTTTAAAATCTCTCCACAGGCTATCACTCGCCTCCTTCCAGACTTTGATGTTCAGGCAAGTAAAGATATTTGTTGTTAATTTGGGGGGATTGGGGTTTGTTTTTTTTTTTGGAAAAGGGGAAACTGAATTGACGTTTGAGAAAAGAGCAGAATAGGATCAGAAATGACTGACGGCTTGCCAGAAATGCTGTTCCTGCAGGAGAGGGGTCTGAATGGGGTTCTGACACAGCGATGTGAAGGGGACTGCAGGAGGTCTTTTCAGACTGAACCTGAGAAAGTTTTGTCCAAACGGGGTGGCTGAGTTACAAGCAGTTCTTTCTTGCTAAAAGAATGAGATTCTTCATCAGTGGTAGTCAACACAAAATATACCCCTCCCACATGAACACATACTTTCCCCAATTAATTTGCTTTCATTAGCAGCATGCATGCATTTCCTTGGAGGAAATGTCCCTCTTGATGTCCCTCTTGATGTATCCTGTAACGCCACTGAAAGTTTCCAAAAGATTCCTGAAGCCTGTGGAACAGTGGAAGGCACTAAGCGATCAGTTTTGCCCTAAAAAAGTGACAGTAGTTTCCATATGTTTATTTACAGCCAGAAGATGGGAGTTCATAAAGCACACCACTAGGTCAAATGGTGGCTTTCCACTTTCCCTGCGTCATGCTTTTGAGGGGTAACTTTGTAATTCTTTTATCTCCCCTTGTGTATTATTTTTATCACTATCTGAGCTTAAACTGAGACTAAGGAAATGCATGACTGTCAGGGTCAGGCTGGGTTGAACTGGTAGGGAGACCAGGGAGCTTGTGTGTGCCTCAGCAAAAAGAATGAGTGGTGAACTCCCATCTCTGAGGACAAGGAGAATGTTTTGGCAAAAAAGGCTCTTCAGGTTTCTTATTTTTATCAAGGGGTGTAGGGAGGGAAGTAGATTGTGCAAGCATAAGGAAAGCTGTTAAATTGTTCTAGTCTCTCGAATGCTCAGGCTGAGGTCCTTGAAGGAAATAACCCTTCTGTACTTTGTGGCGTGTTGTGCTTTATTTGCACTTGTCTATACTTTATTCATTTTTCTGCCAATTGGTTAAAATGCAGCACAAACTCAGCAGTCTTTTCCCTGGAAATGAAGGGAGACAGTTTTCTCAAACTTCTTCACCATCTTTCAATGCTTCTTACTTCTGTAACAAAACTGTAGTTTATAGTAATCCTGCATCTCCACCCTCATCCTTTCTAATGATGAAATCCACTGCCTAAAGTCTTGATAAATGTAAAGTTGTCACCATGTGACTTCCTGCAGGGTTCTGCACAGCATGGGAGAAGCTTTCTGTTTGGCTTCAGATTGATCACTTGGTCTAAATAAATCTGAATCCCAGATTAAGTCTGCTAACAGAAATACTGTAGTATTTTGATTAAGAATCCAGAAGTGACCCATATTTCATTTCTATTCTTGGAATAAATTTGCTTGGTTTGTAAACCATGTGTGTATATATAGATTTTTAAAATTTTTTATTTTTTTTGGCTCGCAAGATCAAATTCTCTAAGCCTTTTTATTTTGGGTTTTTTTTCCCATGTTTTGGATTAACTGTCGCTAATCCAGAGCAGTGGTTCTTGTCATTTAGCCCTGTTCTGCCAGCTCCTGCTTTTTTAAAATTATCTTTCTTTGTTAGAGTTTTAATCTCTGGTTGTTCTAGTTCAGGAGGGGAGAATGTAGAATAACAGACTCAATCTGTTAAGAACTGCTGCTGCAAAGGAGATATACCTTTGGTCCTTGAAACCACAAGTAACCCTACCCATGTGCCTTTAAAATCTTCTGTGATTGATTTATGAAAGAGGTGGTTTGAAACTGTTATGGGAGACTCAGTTGCTTAGTTCATTAGAGATGTGGCCCTGGAGGACCCAGGTCACTCAGGACTGATACTGAAGCTTATATGTGCTCTTAATGAGCAACTCTTCCCATGAACCACACTTGGGAAGAGAATGGACCTGGCCAGGGAAGGAGGTGATCAACATTTGGAAGGATGGAGCTTCTTATTTAGCACCTGTGTGGCCTGATGTGGGTGTCCACCACAGCCCTTGCAACTTAATCTGTCTTTTGAGGATGAGTTATGCAGTGTTCAGTTAATAACTTTGTTTTGGCCACTAGTGAAAAGTAGTGACTCCCTGTGAGGTGTTATGGTTCCAAGAATAAATTTTGTCTAGTTATTCAGGTTTGGAAAGAAATAGACTCTTATTTCACATGCTGTTTTAGACAGACTTGAGTTAAACATACTTTTTGAAGTAAGCCACTGCATAGCGCAGTGTCACCCTTCTGAAAGCACGCCTTGCAGGACACATATGTGTTTATTCTCTGGAGGAAAGCTTTCATAAAGTTACCAGGAGGTGGCCAAGACAAGAGATGAACTGACATCTCTGAGCTATCTCTACTCAGCACTATTATGTCTGTCTGTGTCACCCACTTGAAAATTTAAGTGAAGGTCCCCAGCCTCTCTGGAAAGAATGTTCCTGGCCAAACCTGTTCTACCTCAATTAATTATAAACTAGTGCAGTGTGCCCTGTGCTGCTTTATGTTGGCTTAATGCCAAACACATTTTAATTGTATTTCCAGTTTGATGTGCTTGCCTGTTTCCTAGCTTGTTAGCATTGAAGCTGATGGAAAACTGGCTCCTCATCACAGAATATAATTCTTAGCTTTGTACTTCAGAAGTGAGCAGTCCATCAGGAGACTGCTTTCTCAATAGCTAAGCAAAACTTTGAGCTGTGCAGCAGCTGTAGGTGGCAGAGATGAGTTGTCCCTTGCAATTCATAGATCATGGCCATCTATACCCACCACTGCCACACAGGACCTGTCTGCTCTCCCTTCTCCTGCCTGTGAGGGAAGAAGGAAAGAGCCACCTTGCAACGGGTGATAAATCAGCTGGTCCTCAGGGCGTGGTGGGGTGGGTTTCCCACTGGCCTCCCTGGATACAGTTTGGAGTGTTTCAGTGTGTTACACGGATTTCCTCCTCTGTTTAGGAGGATGGGCTGGGTGTGGTTGTGGTTTTGTACTTCTGCAGAACAGTGTGACCCTGTACTAATCGGACTAGGAAGAATCCCTGAGCAGAACTAGCGTAATAATCTGCTGCAGTTCCTGTGCTGAACTTTTCTTTACTGGCTTCCACCTTAGCAGAGTCACTTACATATACATTAAAGTCATCAGGCTTATTCGTGTACCCAACTCACAACCTGAATTGGGGAACTTTATTCTTAATATTGCTGACTTAAAATAGCAATCTTAAACAAAAAAAAAAAAAGAAAGAAAAAAATAAGAATACCTGGAAAGGTGAGCATTGGGGTTTTAGATAAATGTAAGATGAATTGAAATAACTGTTTTAGAGTAGAAAAACCTAGAAGAAAAAACTATAAATAACTTAAGGGCAAAGGGGATTTGAAACCAAATATTGCATTATCATCTTAAAAGCTCAGATATTTTTGATTCCGGATATTAAAAAAAAGTGAAAATAGCATATGCAGTTATTAGTATATTAAATTTCTTAAGCAATAGGAAATTAAAATATACTGTCTCTCAATTTAAGTGATTTAAATCCTCTTTAAAAGCTCTGAAGCTGTTCCCTCAGCTCTGAGGCAAAAGGAGTTGTATTTGACAGGTGTAATATTGTAAATAAAAGCATGAGGAGGTAATTGAGGATTAAGTATATTTGAAAGCTTTAAAATTACGGAATGCAGTATTTTACTTCAAATATGAAATAGGACTTTTCTAACAAAATCTTCAATGTGAGTGTGTTTTTTTCTTTATGGATATTGAAAGTGTTTTGGCTGCATATCCTGTACTTCAGAAAGCAACTTATTCATAAACATGATTCTCAGTCCACGTGTTCCTTAGCCAGGGCAGGGATGGGAAGGAATAAATGAGCTCTCCTGTACTACTGGCTTAAGAACTGACTCTCCCCTTCTAATCTCACGACAATGTAAAAAAGAAAAAGTTGCTTGACCCAAAAATAAAACCTACTTTAAAAACTATCTATCTCCTTAAAACTAAGATAGCCTCTCTTAAATCGCATGTATCAAAAGTGGTTTTGTGTGTGGTTTTAGGGCACGAAGATAAGACTGCACCTCTGTTAAAGTGAGAGATGTGAACAGATGGTGTGTTTGTCTTTATCCTTCTATCGGATTAGTGTACCTTGGATTTTTTTCCAAGATAGTGTTTTAATACAAATCAGTTGGTGAAGAGCCTCTTACTATAACGTTGATGTTGATTGGGATGTGCTGCCATCTGTTTTCAGTGCTCTGCATTTTGAAAACATCCATTCCTACATCACGTAGACAAATCTCTTGATCTTTAATAGGATCAATAGGGATGTGAAGTTGTTGGTTTGATGTCACTGAAGAAACTGGTTTGAATTGATGAGGAGAACCTTCCAGGTATTCGCTGTTAAGAATTTGCACTAATGGAAAATAGCACAACCTTCTTGAATTAGGGGAGTTGTACTGTGAAGATAATGAGGAATTAAACCAATTGTTAAACTGACTGTGATTTATGCCAGTAATGAGGAGCACGGTCGCCTATCATCTCTGAGCTATTTTTAGTTGACACTGAGTTTGAACTAGACTCAGGTTCCCAGTTTCAGAAGAATTAGCTGTGGAGGTCATTGGGATGTGCAGGTTCAAGGGTCTGGATTTGTCAGACATGGGGGTTTTTTTGTTAGGTTTTTTTTTCTTTCATGCACAAAGAAGATACCAAATCTTGAAAGGTGGTCCCCCCTAAGAAAACACGTTCAAGATTTTCAGTGCTGTTACTGGAAGGATCTAGCAATAAAATTCTGATGATACAAAATGTGTATTAGTCTGAGGAAGAAATAACTTCTATATTCCACACTCAGCAGGAGATGTCTTACATGATATAGCATATTTTCATTACTGGTGTTAAATTTGCCAAATGATCAATTTTTATGTTTTATATTGAAAATTGTCTAAGTACAGAAGGAAGATAGAATGTGGAAAATATTAAGTGCTGTTATTATGAATTCCTATCTATTGCTATTATGAATCTCTTCTGGAGTATTGTAGAATGAATGTACCTACAATACCCTATTTTCTGCCAAAAATGAAGCTTACAGGGTCATTAGTATGACTGATGTAGGAATGCTTTAGACTAAATGTTGCTTATGTACTTCAGAAAATATATTTCAGGTATTTAAAGTCCTCATTTTTGTTGTGCAGAAATGTTCTGAGCTAAACTAATTTTTTCAGAGTCTTTTATGTTCTTACTGGAAACTTTAATTCTGGCTTTTAGGATAGAACTTGCTTCTGATTTAATTTAGAATGGGTTTTGGGTGTTCTAGCATTTGAGATAACAATACCTGAAATGAACCTTAACTTATCAAAACATGAAGGAAACAGTAACAGGGAAAACTGTTCTAATACTCAGGTTTGAAATTTGGCACTTTGTATATTGTGTTGCAGAGACTTAGTTCATCTTTGTCTGAGCTCTACTGAGTAAGTACTTCTGGTCAAACCTGGATCAAATCCTATTTAAGAATGACATCCTCGTGAATTAGTCTGTTTTGGTTTTCCTAGCTGGGCATTATGGGAGTCATAAGCCTATGCAAGATAGCAGCTTGTCTATATAACCCAGTTTCTTCCTTGGACAAAGTAGAAACCAGTCACTGTTCTCTGTTTGACTTGCTGGATTTATCACCCTGTTTTGCCTAAAGATGGTGCTGGATATGGAAGATACAGCTTACCTGCTAAATAATGCAGTGAGTATGCAGAGAAATGAATCTCTAAGGAGACATAGAAGCTGAAAATTAGTGTTTCAATGGAGTATAGTTCAGATAGCAGCGATGATCAGCTCGCCCAGTGTATGGGGCAGGGGGGAAATCTTGATTCATTGCTGTAACTTAAAACTGATATAAATGTCTAATTGCAAGGAAAATAAGGGAAACATGGAATAGTGTTGCTTAGCATCCTTATTTTCAACAAAATATGTAGTGTATTCCACGTATCGAATTAAGGAGTTGAGATTTAAATTAAATTACTACCTCAGATCTCTTAAGAGCTTTGGGGTTTTGCTTTGTGAAGGTTTTTGCAGAGGCTGTATGCTTCTGATTTTTTACAGTATAGTTTTTCATAGATTTGAATTTAACTTGGACTTTGCTTCTGGGCATTACTTCACAGAGCAAGTCAAGCAAAACCTGCAGCAGCAGACAGTGCACTGTACCGAGTGGCATGGGTATCTGTCTTCTGCACAGTAAATAAAGTATTCTGATTAAGTGCTAAGACTGGCTACTAACTATGTACTACCTTGACTGAGTGTAATGGTATTGTAAATAAGTGTCATAAATAACTGCTGGTTTGCGACTCCCTTTATACGTGTTGGCAAAATAATTTTTTTTTATGCATCTCAGGTTCAAATGCAACAGAAACAAAAAAACCTATTTTGTATGTTGTGGATGTCAATACAACCCAAGTCACAGCTAACTTACATAGAAACCCAATAAATAAAGGATGGTACTCAGCGGGATTTTGATTTGATAAAGGAGTCCTTAGCTTTAAGGTCATTAAATAGTACTAACTCCTATTACATCAAATAATAGCAGTATGCTTATTAATGTTGTTTCTCTGACAATCACCACAACGTTATGGATACACTGCTATACAGCAAACTTTAAATGATTTGGTTTATGCTCAGGTCTACGCATAGCAAGCTATAAAGCTAACACTTGTGGCTGTCATGTTTATTAGGGAAGTTGTTATAATCACAAGACTCCATAGTGTGATAATGGCAAATACAGGCTACTTAATACAGCTTTCTTTGAGGAATAGAAGTTATTTGCTGAGTTAAAGTCCTTTTCCTAGAAAACAGAAGTATTTTATCTTGGCAACTTACACTTTTGGAAATGTCAACGGTCATAGTTGTAAACTGTTATTTTTAGGTGTCTTTTTATTGAACTTCTCCCTTTTTTTCCTTATGCTGCCTTTTAATGAGGTTGAAAACTATTTAACTATTCCCTCAGCATCTGTTTAGAGCTAGCAGCTTAAGTGCTACTGTAGTTGTTTGCATGCTGGAGTAGATGACAGCCGTTAACATGGAGCCCTCACCATGGGGGAGGGCAGGATGTGTTAACATAGGAATTGTGGAGACCCCCAGGGCTGCCAGCAGAGCCTGGGATGGGGCAGGACCTGTTCTCATCATCACACAGAGGTCTGCTGCAGCAGGTGTTCCTTGGAGCACTTGAACAAGCTGCTAACAGATTTCTGCTGTTCTTTGCCAGGAGCAAGATGTGGAGACTGTGCATGGCTCAGTCCATGTCACCATGTGTGGGACTCCCAGAGGGAACCGACCGGCTATCCTCACCTACCATGACATTGGGCTGAACCGTAAGTAGACATTTTATTTAGTAGCACAGGTATGGTCTGATTCCTTAACACCAGTGTTGTCATCAAAGATGTGGAAGTGGTGATGGTTAGGAAACCTGTCCCAGGTTCTTGCTTGTTTGCATCCGTTGCAACTTATTAGGTGGTATCTAATTCCTCTCTTATAGCAAGTTTAATTCTCAGATGATTTTTTTTTGTCCTTGCAAAGTAAGTAATTGGAATGTTTCACTTACAGGAGCAAAAGATCTCTGGTAGCTCATAGTGACCATGTATAAGTGCTGTAAAAACATCCAGAGGGGATGGCTGAGGATGTGTTGCCAGCAGGACTGAAAACAGGTTCCTGTCTGATAACAAGTCTTATGCTGCCAAGGATTTATATGACTTAACATGTCACATCAGGATGATGAAATAAGTGCTGGCATTGTGTCCTTAGACCAGTATTAAGAAACTTTGATAAGTGAAATTTGTCTATCATATCCAAGAACATAATGAGTTAATGTCCAGATCTACTTTAATTTGTTCTTTTTCACTAGTACTGTTTGCTTCACATTTACTATTTCTTAATCAATTGCCAATATTTACGTTTAATAACACCTGCAGATTTTTGAAGTCTGGCTATTGCTGGGGGGTGAATATTACTCATGAGAAAAATATTTTTGTGGTACTGCTTTACTTTGTTTTGGATTTTTCAGTGGATCAGGGCAGGGCTTATTATGAATCCCATCTTTGAATAAGACTTTTTTCTTTGTAGATTTACAAGGTCTATCATTATGGTGAATAAACTTTCTCTCCCTTTGAAAGGAGAGGAACATTTTCCCAATCTTGCATATTCTCCTAAAGTTGATTTTAGCTAAAAATGTTCTGCAGTAATTCTGCTTGTATGTTTTAGTGTGAGGATGTTCAGAAACACACACAGAATATTGAACTGTTTTCTAGGCATCTCAAAAATGATGCTACAGTATTCATGCTTTCCACTCCAGCAGGAAAATATTCTAACCATCTCATCACATTAATATTGTTTAAAAATCAGAGATCAAATCACCTCAAAGTTGGGAGCCTAAAGCATTGACTATGCCAGAAAGAGGCTTTTGTCTGGAGCTGCCTGCAGCCGCCGCTCATGTAATGTTTGTCTTGTAATATTTGGGCAAAAGCACAAGTCACGATCTCAGCCTTGGACACTTTTTTCCTCCATCTGTTTTGACACAATCCAAAAAAAAGACTGGACAAGTAAATGGACAATTTAATCCAAGCCAAAACATTGAATCAATGCTCCTGACCGCATTATATTAGTATTTTAAATTTGCATAGAGAATGATTATTTCAAGATTTTGGTGTGCCAAGCAAATACTTCTGGCAGGTACCAAAATAACATGGATAAATCTTAGCTGGCTGTGAGGAAGGAGCTGTTCAGGGTGTTTTGCTTCAAGGAATTAAAGCAAGTTAGCACAGGTTGCCATGTAGCAGGGCTTTATCTGTCTTTCCTCCTTAGAAATAAAGGACTACCACTTTTTCCAGGCTATACCATAACTCACCTGATTGAACCAACTTTTCATTAACCCACAGGACAGGTTAATAAATGATTTCATCATAGCTGCAAACTTACTATTTTCCCTCAGAGTAATTATTCCGTATTTTCTTTTTCTTCTCAAGATAAAACTTGCTTCAATCCTCTCTTCAACTTTGAGGATATGCAGGAGATCACCCAGCACTTTGCAGTCTGCCATGTGGATGCCCCTGGTCAGCAGGATGGAGCACCGTCTTTCCAAACTGGGTGAGTTGTCAGGGAAACAGACCAAGCTTTCAGAGTTATCTTCTTTCTGGAAAAAGTCTTGATCTGCAGTTTAAAGACTTGCAGCAAACACAGTAGTTGGCTTTTGAACTTAAATCCTGACATTCTATTTCTAAAGTACTGGAGCTCTGGGAGCTCTGTTGTGTTGTGCCAGTTCACAGCAGATTTTTAGGGCTGTAATTTTGTGTTTTATCTCTAACTAGACTGCTTGTAAAGCAGTTCCTTGACAGATGTCTACATCTGTCAATTTAAATATCAAGTTACCTTGTTTTATAATGACATCCTGAACACAAATACAAAGCTAAATTGTTACTATGAACAAGATAGTAACCACTGTATAATGTAGTTCCTAAATTCTTATCTTTTATGAAATGGCACCATGGTAGATGTTGATAAGTAGACTTGGTAACCTACCTGGAAAATCCAAGTTGTTGGACAGTAACAAAGTGATGTACCCCCACAAAATATCATAGATAGCTGTGTATTCATGATTGTGTATCATGTATGATGCTGCAGCTCTCAGAAACCTTGTGTGCCGTGAGCACTGTCTTTGCCAAAATGTTTGTTTCATTTAGTTCAAATGAGACAGGTTTGCTTTAAGATGCCCCTTGGATAGGAATCAGCTTGGTTGAGGATGGGGGCAGCAAGCATGCCAAGGGGAGGGTACAAGGCAAGGAACAGTTGTTCTGTAAGGACTATGTATTAAGGAGCTTATGTGTACCCTTATTGCATGAGCCAGTCTATTTCCCTTCTTAATTTTTAAGCTGTTCTGATGCTGAGCAGGTCACAATGGGCCAGATTCTCAGCTAGCGTTAACTGCAGTGGCCCAGAGCAGCCTGCAAAGCTATTTCAGCCACCCCCACCTTGTGTGTGTTTGAATCACAAGCTTCTAAGTGTCTTAACTCATGTACTGAACGAGCATTAACACTTCTGCCTTGTCTGCTGCGTAGGGCAGCCATCATGGTCGATGCTAGTAGAGACCACTGCTTAATAACACCATGATGACAGCACAAGAAGCTGTATTATCTCTCCTAGCCCTCCAGCTGGGAGACCAGCATACTCAAGTTAATAGTCATGGATGTCATGGTGACATTAGCTTTTGTTGTGATAAGGTTTAGTTTCCCAATAGGAAAATAACTTAAAAGTTGTTCTGCAGTGTGTGGTTTTTGTTTGGTTTTATTTTGGAGACTAAACTAGAGAATCATTAGGTGTAGTCCTGATGGGAAACAGAGATTTGGATACATTCTAGGCAGATGTTCTCCTGCTACTTTTCCATGTGCTACTCAGTTGAGATTTTGTTCAGAATTTCCTTCCTTCAAAATTTTTCTGCTCTGCAGAAGACCAGGACCATTAACTGGCAGCTGTTTACACTGAACTTCCTCAGCAGCTTCATAGCTCTTCCTATGGCTTAATTTTCCCCATCAATATTAATAGAAAGCTATCCTCATTTTATAGCTGTGGAAGCTTGTGTGTCCCTGAAAGCATGCATGCAAATTATTTGCCAAAGATTTAGAGCCTTATTGCTGTGTCTGTGGTCCTGCAGCACGGGGAAACTTTGTGGTGGATCAGAAGCAGAAATGTGGTGAATGTGGTTGGAAACTCACCTCTCAAGCTAAAACTTAAAAACCAGATTGAAATGTTAACTTTTGGAAGATATTGATTATGGTCTATTTTGCTCTCAGCCAGACCAGGCATCTATCATCCTCTAAGTCACATAAAGTGCCGTATAGATTTTGCTCATATTTCTGCTGAACGACTTATTTGTGCTTGCTCCTGATTTAAATTCAGCTCATATTGTCAATGATCTCATAATGAGCACATTTGGTATTAAACCTACAGTGACCACTGTGTCTCTGAATTCCTACTGCACTGAAAGTTGTGTAGTAACTCCACAAACATGTCTATTGTAGGTATGTGTATCCCTCCATGGATCAGCTGGCTGAAATGCTTCCTGGAATCCTTAAACAGTTTGGGTGAGTACAGAATTATTTATTTTCCTCAATCTTGTCTCTACAGGGCACACCAGGTATTCACCTGTGCTGCCCCTGAAGCTTCAGTCTGGCTGCCTGGCATTTTGTTTGCTAGAATTACGGTTCTGATTGTTTTTTAATTCCTCTGCTATAGATGGATCACTTTTGCCTTTGTTTCTGAAACAGCTTATTTTTTCAGCCTTTTTTGAAATGTCTGTTTATTTTTAAACAGGAAACAACTTTGAGTGAAATCCCATGTGCCTAGTTTAGGGGCTTCCTCCAGTATTTGCTATGCATCACCCTCAGGGGGGCAGGGCACAGACAATCTGTTCTTCCTACTGTAACAACCCACGTTTTCCTGTGTGATTAGCAGAAATAAAATGTAGTCACATCTGAAGACTTATTGTTTTGTTTCTGTGGCTTGAATTAGAGGTTCAGTCCAACCTCCTTAAGTTTCTCTTACTACCAAGTGCAGGTGCCAGGTTGCTGATTTTGAAGGACCTGGTGGCAATGTTCCTTTGTTCGCTACCTGCAACAAGTGTAGGTGTGTGTCCTCCCTTAAAGCTTAGCTGTAGCAGGAGCTGTAGCTGAGGAAGGTACCTTCTCTGTGGAGTTGGTGCTCCTGGTACACCATGAAGAGTGCAGGTAGGCAGCTTCAAGGAGCTTTCAGACCAAGCAGAGAAACCCTGGCACTCAGGATTAGGCAGCCTTGGAGAACAGGCAGGCTGGACTGCTGGTGGGGGTTTTAGTCTCAGACCAGCACCCCAATTTAGACATTGTTCAGTTGTTGTGACCAGCCATTAGAGTACCTTGGACCAGTTTACCTTCTTAAAAGACGGTGCTTTTTAAAATGTGTAATGTAAGGCACAGGTTTGTCAGTTCTGCTTTTGCCCTCAAAAAAAAATGCTAACATAATGTCAATACTTTGAAAATCAATTAAACTGGAGTGTACTTACAAAGACTTGATTTAATATTGCTAATGAGAATGAAAAATATCGTCAGGTATTTTTCTGAAAGCATGATATGACCTGTTTTTCTAAGTGGTTTTGTCTAGTCTTTCCTTCCATTTATTTTGTAAGGCCTTGAAGGTGATGCTTTTAAACCAATTTCGGTTAATGCAAATATTTGATTTGTCTCTGCCCTGTTTGGTTATGAAGTTTAAACTTTATCACCCCAGTGGCTGGATAGCACGAGACGTTTCCCTGCCAGCCCCCTGTTAGACAGCAATTGGTGTCCCAGTTGGATAGCTGTACTGGAGAGGGCAGGGGGAGCCTGGGGAGGGGGGAGCTTTGTATTTAGGCTGCAGATTTCAGGACTGTATCTTGTAAGTTTTTCTGGCAGAGACTGACCATTTCTTTGCAGGATCAGAACAATGCTGTGGTTGCTAAGTGTATTTACTTAAAGTGAGAATTGCTGCTGCCCTGCAATACATGAGGACCAGTGTCCTGCAAATCTGCCAAAACCAAACCAGCTGCTACATTGAGTTCCTTACTGGGGATGGTGGCATTGCTGAGGGTCCATGGTTTGCCCGAGCTGCAACCTACCCTTGTGTAGATACACATTAGCATGTGAAAGAGGAAGGGTGCTGATGGGGATTTCTTTGTTTTCGGTGCTTACACGTTTTTCTTCCGTTTATTGCTGTGCAGGCTGAAGACCATTATAGGAATGGGAACTGGAGCTGGGGCCTACATCCTAACTAGATTTGCTGTAAGTTTTGTGGAGCTTCCCTAAAGCCTTGAACCTGATTTCTCTGATGTGTTGTCTCCCCTGCAGCGTGCGCAGAGAAGTCCTGCTCTGCCATGCCCATTTAAGTAAGCAGTTGGGCTTTTAAGTGAAATACCACAATCTGCGGGATAGCTAATCCAGAAGACCTAGATTTTCCATTTTAAGGCCTGGGCTCTACCCAGTTAATTTGCAGAAGGTTTTTTTAATGGGAGTTCTCTATTTTAACTTCTCCTCCACCCTCAGTTTAATCCTAATGTTCTCCAGCTGCTCGATTGAATTGCTTTAATGAAAATTTTTTTCCCATACATATGCTTGTTTTGTGCAAGAGAAAACTAGACCTACTGCCTTCCTCCCCAGGAGATAATTTGCTAGTTTAAATTTAATGCTGACTGTCAAGTTCCAGAGGATCTGTGATGAATCTTAAACCTTTTCTTTTGCAGTTAAACCACCCGGAGATGGTGGAGGGATTAGTGCTCATTAATGTAAACCCTTGTGCTGAAGGTTGGATGGACTGGGCAGCAACTAAGGTAAACATTCTAAGTTAGAAGAATAAATCATACAGCGAGCCTGTCAAGCACGAGGAGCTGGGCAAGCTTGTGTCAAGACGTGGCTTCAGACACAAAATATCCCAGTTTATTCTTCTATTTGCAAACATACCTCCTGCAGTGATAAAAATAAGTACTTTGAGGAAACAGATACCTGTGGTATGATGGAACTACTGAGTATGGGCAATTCTTAAGGGCTAGTAACTGCTGGGGAAAACCTAGTTCAAGCCGGACACGATAATTTTGGAAACAGCTTTCTTTCAAGTAAATGTCAAGCATAGTGTAACATTCAGTTCTTTCTTTTTCCATGGCTTTGTTTACCAGCATAGTCCAAAATGTGAACTAGAGCACAGAAAAATGTTTGGAACAACATCTTCCACGTTTCAATCATCTAGCTGAGTTTTACATGCCAAAAAGACTCAGAAAAGGACATTAGCTACATTATCTGTGGACAGATTGTCCATACAACTTCTAAGGGAAACTTTCACATACAAAGAAGCTCCTTCTAACTGTATTCTTTTGTAGTTGTAAGGAAGATTGCAATGTGGGAAAACAGGTGCTGAGATCTGGTTTCAGAAATCTTCCTCGAACCAATATATAGAAATGTTACGTTACATGTCACTCAGATGTACCTGTTAAAACATTTTTCAGGGTAAACTGATGGAAGGCACTTTATATTATTCAATGTCATGTTTAAGTGAATGGCGATTTTTACAAACACTCTGAGAAGTACAAAAATTAGTGTCATCTTTTAACAACACATAGGGTCAACCCATTGTCAGTGTCTAGGATGATATTAAATGTAATGATCACCTTGATAATTCTAGAAGAAACTTTCCAGAGCTGAAATTTTATCACTCTTTCAAGGCTGAGTTACTCATTTTCTTAAAAATAATTTTGCATACCAGTTTATTTTGGTAAGTTTGATCTGGAAGTATATTTAGTAACCCTTCTACAATGACCATGTACCAATTTGACCCATTTTATCTCACCCAGTATCTCACTGTAATTAAATTCCTCTGTATCTGTGCCTCTGCTTCCCACTTTTAAGTATTGCTAACCTTAGAAGTACAGTGGTTTCCCTGTATCCTTCTATCCTTCCAAAGCAAGAGCACATGCACTGGGACGTGAGCCTTAGGTACCAGCTCCAATGTATTGTCAGTGTAGGTTGCTGGGGAGGAGACTGGGCAGTGAGGTTAAGTGAAAACTGTCTGGCTGATTAGTTTGTTCTTGCAGGGAATGATTCCATGTATACCTGTGCCACTAATAGTGTTCTGTATATAACTGCATTAGTAAATACACCTTATGAGAGTAACTCAAACAACACTTAATGGTGTTTTAGTTGAACTGAGGGGAAAAAAATACTAGTCCAGGATATTATACATATAAGGACAGCACAGTAATATCCATTGCTCTACTTATGGGTAATTGAAAGGTCTCGATTGTTCAAGGATTGTTTTAATATCAGATACTGAGATAATCTTGCTGTTCAGATTTCAGGTTGGACAAATGCTTTACCAGACATGGTCATTTCACATCTTTTTGGGAAGGTAAGGATATTAAAAAAATTTCTCTGATATATTCAGTCATCTGTACTTACCTCCTGGGGCTGGGAGGAGGGGAGAAGCCTTCACTTAAACAACAATGTACAAAGTTAAACTATGAAATAAAAGTCACACTTTTGTTCCCAGTATTTTGGAGGTGGCATGCTGCCACGGAACTTGTTGTGTCCCACAACTCAAGTGTATATCAGTCATGACAGCTCTAGTAGGCCCAGCTCCTTGTTTGGGCAGCCAACACTTAAACATGAGTAGAAGCATTGTATGTGCTCATCTTCTGAGCAGAATTACCCCAGAGATTTTTTTTTATACCATAATACACTTCTAACTCTGAATGCTGCCTATTACTACTAATGGTGCTCTTCAGTGCAACCCTACTTTAATGGAAAGTGCTATCCTGTTTTCTGAGGCTACTTTGCTGTGCTAGAAACTATTAGTAAATGCAATGGAAAACTCCATTCCAGCAGAACAAGGAACTAATCTATAAAGACTTTAGAACCAAACTGTTTGAAAATGTTAGTGATTGAAGTCCTTGAAGCTTAGTTATTTACTATTGTGAAACTGAGTTCCACATTACATATGCTTGTAAGCTTTCAACATCTGCTTTACCCTGGAAATGTTTATTGAGCTTCTTATCCTGAATCTTTTTTCAGTTTTAAAGCCTCACACTTCTATCTGTAACCATCTGCACTACAACTACTTGTTTTGCAATCATAAGATCGTTACAACATACTGAAGTTTTAAGCAAAAAATGTGGTACTGCAGTTGGGGGCTAATTTTAATTCTGGGTGACGCTATTGGATGCTAGAAGTTGTCCCTTCCCTAAAGGTGCATTCCTGTTGTGTAGATACTAGTCTGACACATGACTGCTGTGCCATGTCTTCAGATCCTTTCAGAAAATAGTCCCTATTCTGAACAATTCTGTCTCCACTGTAGGAAGAGATTCACAGCAACCATGACCTGATCCATACTTACCGTCAGCATATTATTAATGATATGAATCAAACCAACCTTCATCTCTTTGTCAACTCTTACAACAGGTAAATACATTTACCTGATTTCTAATTGGAAACTGTTTTAAGAGGCTGTCCAGCTCTTAGAGCTAGTATTACTTGTGTGGTGGAGTTACTTGTGTTCCCCCAGTATAAAGTTCTTGACAGGGCCTATAGGGATCCCAGGTGGTTTGCTTATGGGAGAGGACCTTGTGCATTTGTGGGGAGAAAGATGGTATGCTGGGACTGAACTAAGACATTCATACTTCAGTCTAAGAGTGGCTCTCCATCAGTTGTAGAGGCTAAAACATGTATCAGATTAATTTATGTATCTGTTTTCTCTAAATTAGAAGAATATGGGAGGATCTATAAAATTTCAGAGCCTTTATCCTCTCCTTTTTTTTTTTCAGTCGGCGAGACCTAGAGATTGAGCGCCCTGTTCCTGGAATAAATGTTGTCACTCTTCAGTAAGTACTTTATTTCCTACCAGTTCACCTGTACATGATGTGAGCTAAGAGGTGTGATCAGTGGGTGCATTGTAAATGCATTACAGAGCTGTAGCTGAATGTGGTTCTGTGCTAGAAAAGGATCTTGTAACTTTGTGTAGGAGATAAGAGGCTACTGCAAGTAAGGGACCACCATTAGGAAGACTTCTCCTCTTCAAACTTCAGAGTCATATTAGCTGAAATGGAAAGCTAAATAGTTCCTGTCACTATATATCTTCAAATGTGGGCTTACAGAGTAATTACATGAAAAGTAGATGTACTTAGCTTCACCTGAAAATATGTCCTAGTTAATGGAAACTATAGCTCTGAATGCACTTAAGCTGTGCCTATAAAACCGAGAATATGAACAAAGCCAATTAAAAAAAAGACAAACCTTGAGGAAGATGGAGCAGGTATGAGAGTGACTATCTGTCAGATATTCTCCTAATGGCTTGTCACTTATGATGTGAATGTAACATGATTGTGCAATGTAACAGTTGTCAAGTCCTCCTCTGCTCAGCTGCTGGTGTTATACACAGAGGAGACTTTAAGACTCTGCTCCTTTGCCAGTTTGTTTGAAATTGGATGACAGGTCCAAAAGGGGCCGAGGTGGGTGGGGGTGAGACTTTGATGCTGATGTCCAGATTCAATTTCTTATAAAACAAGGAATGAGAGCAATGGAAAGGGCTGACTACTGTGAGGTAGGGGAGGGGACAGGTTCTCAGGCAAGATATTGGAGCATGTCAGTAGATCTGCAGCTAATACAGTGGACTTGTGTGTTTAAGGTGTCTGGAATACAAACCAAATCATTTTCACGTGCTTAACTGTCTCATCCTTCCAGCAACATAACATGCAGCTTAGGGCAAGCCCAGGCCAGGTCAGAGATAATATCACTTCCTTGTGCTTCCTTGCAGATGTCCTGTCCTTCTGGTGGTTGGTGACAGCTCCCCAGCAGTGGATGCCGTGGTGTGTATATATATCAAGCCATTTTTGCTACTGTGCTGTCAGGCAGGCGAGCCAACAAACTGTGAGGCCAGCAGAGCTCACCCTTGTGCAGCAGCCTCGCTGGCTATTGATCCAGCCCAGCTGGCTCTCCTCTTTCAGACCACAGGAGAGCTGCCATTAATTCTTCACTGTTTGTCCCTCTGTCTGTGCACCATTATTTAATAGCTGCTCCGTTAGGAACAATCGCCACAGCAGTTCCAGTGAACCGCAAATATTTTCCTTTACAGAGGAATCTGCTGCTGGTACTTTAACGTGTCTTGTGGTGTTGGAGTTGTGCCCCGGGTCACTATGGAAGCAAAGAGCTTCTTTTTGACCATTATAACTCGCCCCAGATGACTGGATGACTTCAAATGTTGTGCCTTAATGGGCATGCCCAGTCTGCTGGCCTGTGGCCATATGGCTGCTCACCACTTGGGATGCAACCAGATGACCCCAACTCACAAGATAAACAACACTTGTTGCCACTGGAGTCCCAGAAACAGATAAAAATCTTCAATTCCCAACTAATGGGCTTGTTTGTATATTGAAAAGAATATAGAAATCTGAACTGACCTACTTGGGTTCAAAGATGTATATATGTATACATAGAGTCTTTATACAGAAGCCTGAGATACTCAGTTTAGTCTGTATCAAGTCACAAAACAAGGAATTTAATATTTTTTCTCCAGCAGTTAGTAATTAAAATCTTGTGTATAATGTCTTATGCTGCTGTTCTTTAATGCAGGTTGAATGCAACTCAAAGCTGGACCCAACAAGGACCACACTTCTCAAGGTAATAACAAAAGCTGTTTTTTAAAATAAACATTCCCCTAATTGAAAGTCAGCTGGATTAACTACAAAAGCAGAACCAGAGTGATGTGCTGCAGTACAGATAACAGGGTGAGAATCCAGTTCTGATGTAGAAAGGCAGTTCCTTCAGAATAAGAGTATTTTAGTGGGATAAATGAGGGTAATGACTCCTTGTCAAGGTTAACAGCAGGGAATTTCTCAGCTCCTTCATTTTAAAACATTAGGAATGAGACTTGAAATGTGCAGTATTTCACACACCCTTAATGAATTTGACTAGAGCTGGCAATGTTGATCCCAAGGTATTTCAAAAGTTTTGAAAAAGCCATCAGCAGGGTGGAAGTGCAAACCAATTCATTCTGTTCCTGTGCTTGCCTGTCTCTCAGCAGTGGTGTTGGATGAATAGACAGCTGATCTGTCAGCCACAGGTTGTTTTTTTTTATCCTGCCTTTTATGAGGGCACAGTCCAGGACATCTTACTGTTGGAAGTGACTCTTATTTTCCAAAAAGTTGATAAAATGCAATTCTAAACAGCAAAACATTGTGTAAAGGCTTTGGCTGATACTTGGCATCTGAAGTATTGGTGCCATCTTCAGCTTGTTATGGATGAAGTAAAATGGAATAAGCGTAATAACAATGAAACAAGTTTGTTCATACTTCTGCTGGGAACTGTTGCTGCATGTCTCTTTATTGAACTGGTCAGTGAAAATTATAATAAAGAAATGATGTGGGGTTTTTTATTCTTTTTCCTCCTAACATTGGGTCATCACACTGCTGAACTACCATGTGGAAATGGCAGACTCACCCTAATTAAAAATCTGACACTATCTCAGATCCTCTATCAGTGGCTGGCATTTGCTCAGTCCAGGGATATGGCTGGTGCCAGATCCTGCTACAGGCCTGTTTTGCTGCTCTCTAATCCTAGATAGGATTTGGGGTTTCCTGTAATTTACAACTCAACTGTTTTCAGCTTGTGGTGTTCCTTGGAACGAAACTGTTTTTGTTGGGTTGACATTGAGGGGTGGAGCGACAGGAAAAATGAAATGCTCCAAAAATATTTCATGCACTCAAGATAGCTTTTCTAATTTGGCTTTCCCTGCTTCCCTTGGCAAGTCAGGCTGATGCTTGCCCTCCGCAATCTCAGCAAATTGTTTTTCCCACTCACCTCTGACGTTTAGGTGTTTGTTCTCTCTGTTTGTCATTCAGGTCAGTACTAAGCCACGTTATTGTAATTCAGAGCTGAACTTGTAACCAGGACTAATAGGCTAGTTTCTAAGAAACTGGAAATCACTACCTAGCAAAAAAACATTTATTTGTAGCTCCAGCCAATGCTTTGCCACTGGGTTGAGACACTTTGGGGTTTTCTGGGGTGCAGTGTAGCTTTTGTAAATGTTTAACTGCTTACTCTGATGCATTCATCTACATGTGTGTTACTCACATAACAAAAGGAAACATTTTTCTGCCAGATACCTTAGAAGGTCATTTTAATGTAACCTGATCATAAATGATTTCCTCTGGCATTATGCTAACTGGCTGTTCTCATCCCCGTTTCAGATGGCTGACTGCGGTGGGCTCCCTCAAGTTTCCCAGGTAGGATTTGGCTGATGGAAATCCTACTAATCCTGTTCTGCAGCGTGTCAGGCTGCAACAAATGGGTGTTTTCCTGTAGGGTACTTGCTGTTCCCAAATGTCAGCCAAAAGGATGGTTATGATTTCATGAATAATGATGTCAGTTGGTCATCTGAGCTTTCTTTTTTCTTTAAAGAACAATGAAGCGTAAAATTAAGATTGGGAGGGGATATTATTTCCACTAATTAAGTCTTAACTAAGTAAAGGTCTGAGGTGGGAATGCAGAGGTAGTATTTTATGCCTGTCTGCTAAGATAACATGGATTAAGGCTTGAGCACTACTGTTTTGAAAACATATTCTTATTTGTACTATTTATAGTATAGATCAGGAAAGTGGGAGGCAGGAAATAACCATGCTATGTTCTTGCATACACTGAGAATGAACTGGAGTTTCTGAAACATTTAGGCATAAATTCCAAGGCTGCTAATAAAACAAGTCTGGGAAAGTTAAAATTTACCTATGCTCTAGTGTTGCTTCACTAAGTGTTGACCTGTTAATCAGCTTTAGAATGTGATCTAATATCTAAATAGAATTTGTCATTACTTGCAGCAGAGAAATCCCTGTACAGGCAGTGTGAGCTTTCACAGTGGGAGGAGGGGAAAGGCTTTGTATGTGCATTGCTTTTTGCTATACAGAGTCCATTTTTTGCACTGATTCAGATAGAACTGTACAAAAAATATAGGCAATATCAGCGTGTGCAGTAATTGAGATTGTGAGGCTTGTTTGGACATTGTCAGCACCAGAGGAAAATAGCAAGGGTGCCTCATTGCAAGGGTGTCAGTCATAGGCAGTTGGTAAAATAATGGGCCAGGGAGCAGACTACAGAGGGGAATGAAGGAATTCCTTCATGTAAATGAAATTTTCAGACATTCAGTACAACCCAGAGAATATTTAAGATATTCCCATTGAGATAAGGCATCTACAACATTGTAATGCAACTAACATGCTGAGCACTGCATACAATAATAATCTCTCTTCTTTTACAGCCTGCCAAGCTTGCAGAAGCTTTCAAATACTTTGTTCAGGGAATGGGATACAGTAAGTATTGGTTTTATGGAATTGTTTACCTGGCTACCAAAGTTTGTTGGGCATCTTAAGCAACCAGAGAGTCTTCTGCTTTCAGATGTGTGATCCTTTCCCTGTTAGATATGCATTTACAACAAGGGAAAAACCTGTGGTGTCTGGGCAAAGGGTTTTCGGACCAAATTATACTTTATATTGATATTTTTAAGGTGAATATTTGTACTATTGTCCCCTTGTTGCATCAAAGGATACAATTCTTATACTGCACACACTTAAATCCTCTAGTTCAGAGACTACTTTGATTTGTAGCTATTGTTATTCATGAATGTGCTTCTGACAACTACTGTTGTGTAGATGCATTGCAAACCTGGGCTGCCAGCAAAGGGGAAACATCTGAAAGTAATGGGAGGCCTGATGAGTCTCTGTAGTTTTCCTCTGGATTGTATCAACATGCCTTAAAGATCAGTCTCAAATCTCTCAGCCCTGGTCACCAATTTTGTCTTAGTAGTTTGGGCTCCTTAACTATATGCCTGGTGCAGTGGTCCTTCTTCTGCACGTTAAGCTACCATGACAACTATGTATTCAAGCCTTGAAGGCTTCTCCAAGGGTGGTTAAGGCTAGAGAGGAAGGCAAGGGCCTGTGAAGCAAAGCATTAATGAAAGATTCTTCTTCCAGTCCCCTCTGCTAGCATGACCAGGCTGATGAGGTCTCGCACAGCTTCTGGCTCCAGCGTAACCTCTTTGGAAGGACAGAGGAGCCGGTCTCACACTGGGGAAGGCACAAGGAGCCGGTCTCATACCGGGGATGGTGCCAGGAACCGCTCCCACACAGACACGCGCATCGAGCTGACACCGAACTCAGCAAGCAACGCTGAACAATCCAGCCCCAAGTCCATGGAAGTGTCCTGTTAAATGGCTGTGGGAGGTTTAAACTGGTCACAGTGTGAAAAAGTAATGGATGCCCCCTGTATCACAAAAACATAACTGGTATTAATCTCAAGCTATTCTGTAGGATGAACTCTGTTCACCAGGGTCTGACAGGGACCAAAGAAAAGCATCTCATTTGCTCTATCGTTATTGAAACTCAGACAGTTGCTGCTATTGTGCCCTCCTTCAATGGATGCCAAATTCTAAAGGATACTTGCCAAAAGCCGATGTGGTTGTCAACACTTCAGAGTCCAACTAGGCTTGCTTAATATCCTCCTTTAAAATCAAAGCTGTTACATGCCCCTATATCTCTTACTCTCTTGAAGTAAACTGGCACAATTTGAGATGAGTTTCAAAGAGGGGGAGAAAATATCACTATTACGGATGACTTTTGAAAAAGGAAGTGAAACAAATGTGTTATGGCCTCATGTTGAAGCTGGAGTTGAATTCATTGTATATAGCTTGACTTCAAATGATAGAGAAGTTAATGTATCGTGCATTTATAGGCCTTCTAATTCATTAGTATTCAAGCCTGTTTTCCTATGTACAATAATATAATACTAAAATAGGCAATTTTAATGTGACTTTAAGACGAACTAAATCTTTAAGCTTTTTTTATTTCATTTTTTTGAGATTTAGTTCCAGTCTTCCTTTTCTTCACCCCTCTTAGACCCTAAAACCTGCTTAGCCAAATGAAGACAGGATTAAAATTTAATAAGCAAGGTAGTGTTTCCTGTTTGGAATCTTGGGCCAAAGGGTTTACCATACTGCAAAAGTTGGTGTAGTTGTAACAAGTAGGGTAGCCATACATGCCAGCAAAGCAGAAACAGCTTGATTTTCCTTCAGGCAGCTTCTTATCTTTGCAGCTCAAGGTTTTGTGTCCAGCACAATTGTGATAAATTCAGAATTCTGTCAGCAAAGCCAGATCCAGCTGTTCTTTGTCAGGAGAGATGAATAACTGTGGGATGGCATGTAATTAGATACTGTACATTCATCTGCAACTAATTACTAGATTTGAAGCTCTGATGAGATCTCACTGGTGCTGAGAAGTGTATTCCACAAAGTGGTGGAGTGGCAACACTGTATGTGTGACGTGCAGTGTTTAGCGACTGCGTAAATGTAATCATCTGCTGGTTCTGCATCTTTACGTAGCCTCCTGATACCTTAGGTTACTTTCTTTTGATGCTAGTGGCGTGATACCTTTCCGCCAGTCAGATTTTCAGTTGGATGTTCTGAAGTTTGTCCTTCCATAGGTAGTGGGACAGGATTTCCTGAGCTCCAGTGCATACCTGCTGTATTGCAATCCTCACACAAACAAAATTCAAATGCCGAGCAGTTAAATAGCAAATATTAATACTTTGGGATTGCTTGTTCAGAAGAACACCGTCTAGGTTACTTTATACTAACTGCAGCTCTTGTGTAGAATATCCATAATGGTTTGTGGGAAGAACAGACAATTTCCAGAAAGAATAAAGCTATTGTGTAAAGTCTATCAAGAAAAGTTTCTTAATGAAGTATTTGTATTTATTTCAAAACAAATAAATTTGTAACTTTGCAATGTCTGGTGTCTTAATATTTTACCCAGAGTACAATAATCTTTCTCACTGTGTATTCTTTTTATCAAGATCCTTTTTCTTTTACTCATATCTCTGCCATTCCCCACTCAGATTTTTATTTTTTTTTTTTTTACCCCAGGACATCCTCCTTTTATGCTAAGAAAATGCAACATGCTTCAGTATTGAGTGCTATGGCTATTCAAAGTACTAAACAATAATTTTATTCTAACAAATATATGTATAAAAAACTGCCCTCAATACAGAGTACTATTTATTTTGAGTTTGAAGTTTTCTTTGTCTCATTAGATATAATACTGTCCAGTGCCTAGATCTGTGATCTGCACCCTGACTTCCTCACTGGAGTTGGTGCCACACTTGTGGCATCCTTTCTGTTCCCAATCTGATCTGTATAACATTGTGTGACATGTTCCTCACCAGTCTCTAGAGGTATTTGGGCCTCTTGACTGAGATGGCAAATGCCACTTTGAGTTTCTAAAACCTGTTCTTTTTGGACCTCTTGCAAGAATCTAGCTTCAGAAAAGTAGGTAGAAGATTAACCCTTCACAATTTTTAAAAGGACTCCTCAAAGACAGAGAGGAATTTAAAGGTGCAGGGAAGGATTAAAAAAATATTTCTGTCCTTAAAACAGAAACAGTTGTCCTTATTTATCTTAAATGTCTATTTATCTCAGTGGTATTGTGGTAAAAGATTGGATCTATTTGAAACTTGAGCAGTATCTGCTCTTCATGTGGTTGAAGAGTCCCTTCCATGTGCTATGAGGGGCTGGGAGCACTGGTGCTATTCAGTGTTGGGGGTGGTTAGGAGATAACAGAACCATTAATGAAAATAGCTTTGTCCTGCTTTCTGTGTTGGGACCTTAGTAGTGATATGGTGCTCTTATCTAGTGACTTATTTAACACGCTAGGGTTTCCAGGGACAGGTTTGTGTGTGGCTTTGCTCGAGCTATTTTGGGCTTCTCCTTCCTCCTGTATGTCAAAAAGTCCCACACTAGGAAAAGGCAAAAGCAAATATTTTGCATGTCTGAGCCAAGGCTCTGCTTGATGTGATGATTCAGCAGTCATGATTGGACTGTTACCAGCAAAGGGCTTGATTTGGTTAAGCACAGCCTGTGCCAGTGAAAATGGGAGAAACCTCTGCCAACCATCTTACAAAAGAAGGGCAAAGTTATGTTCTCCGCTGAACTTTTCTGGGAATGGCTAATCATTCCTCCCACAAGGACACCATGGTGTGCCTGTCAAGCCTAGGCAGTTTATTTTTGTTTAATGGGGAGGAGTCCATCCAAGCCTTCTTGCAGCACAAAGGGGTCTGTGAGCACTTCTGAGCTGCAAGAAGTTGCTAGGACCACTATAAATGTCAGCTTTGCAACAAAAAGTATTCTTTTGGCAAGGAACAGTGTGTACCTGTACAGAAAAGCTGGAGGGCAGCACAGAGGATTGGAGTCTTATCGTTTGCAGAGTTATGACTCCTCTTTCCCTGAAGTACTGGTCTGCTGGCGTCTTTACCTTGTGCTGTAAATGAAGAAGTGCAAGCAACTTGCAGATTTTGTAGAAATTTTTTAAGTCCCTTCCTAGATCTTGCAAATTCCAAGTTCTGCATTATTCCTGGAGACAGAATTAGCCTGAGTACTATAGCGTCATTAAACCAGAAAAGATGTGCTTTTAATATCATTTTCACCTTCAGCTTTTCCTCAAGGTGTGAATGGCCACCATGGAGCAAGGAGTTCCTGTGGCATAGAGGAAATTCCGATTGGCTAACAGGAGATTTCCAGAAAATAAACACTTCACCCCTCCCATTGCTTTTGGGGTTATAAAGGGTGGAAAAGCAGAAAATGAACTCTCAGGGACCAAGAGGCTTCCTGATTGCATTAATGTATCTCAATATTAAATCTTTGCTGTAGTGATGCTCTTCAAAACCACTAGTAGAAAGGATATTATTGCTGAAATCTGAGATCTTTTCACTTCTGCCTGAGCCTTGACATCTACTGTACAAAAATCCGGTTAAACTTCCACAGGGTTTTCCCCCTCCCTGTCCTTGCAGAGGAGGGGTGGGAGAGGATGGGCCAATACCGTGTCATCGCAGCAGGACTTTTGTGCTGAAGGATGCTGCTTTCCTCTTTAAAAGTCTCTAGAGACTAAACAGCTGGAAACTTTAACCTAGATGTGTTTGGGGGGTTTATGATTAATGTCATGTGTTGCAAGCGATGGGCTGAGCTGGAGAGAAAACAGTTTATAGCAAAGCTGCTTATTTTTTCTCTCTAGTGCTGGAATCCTCTTCCTGTCTGTTTTTACATCTTGGGCAGAGTATCTGTTGCAATCCTCAATGTGCCTGTAACATGGTCTGTTGTTTCTACCAACACAACACATTGAGCAGTGTCTCACAAGTGCTGCTTGCAGATTGATCTTCCCCCTTCCCACATGCTGTCTGCTTTTTTAATTTGGTTTTTTTTGCACTGTTTTGCACTATTTCACATTCACTGAAAATGAAAGTGTCTCCTGGTCTGGATGTATATGAACAGCTGTTTTGATATGTGGATTTAGTGTTTCCACTGAGCCAAATATAGGCTTTATGTTGGTAGCTGATCACTGCTATGCCTAATGTTTAAATAACTGACAGAAAGGATGTCAGGGTATTTTAAGAGATCAACCCTTCCCCCTCGGCCCTTTGTAACAGACAGACACAGCCTCTCACTGTTTCTATCTATTGCTTCATTAAGGGCTCCATTCATTTTATAAACAACACAGCTGCTGACCAGTGTTGAGGGAAAAAAAAAAAGGAAAGAAAGACAAAAAAAAAAAAAAAAAAGGCTTCTGATTCCAACAGCCAAACAGTTCAATGTCTGTTCCCTGCAATTCAGTGTGGGCATCCTCTGCTCACCCGGTACATCCTGGGGGCTGGAAGAAAGTTCTTATTTGGATGTAGTTAAAGAGGCAGTCCCCTACCCCATATCCCCTGCATATTTGTGGCACTGGTGGCCATGGGATGTGCATCAGGCACTGGACACAGACATCACCAGGCATCTCTAGAAAATGGGAATGGGGATAGCAGGCAGCTCTTCCTTCCCAAGCTGCACCACCATCGAGAGCTGTGAGCTGCATCAGCGCTGGAAAAAATATCCTTGGATGACCCACCACTCTCTGCAATTGCTTATGGCTGAAGTGGATTATGGTATTCAGGTCAAGGTCAGTGCATGAAGGGGATTGGGTGAGGGACAGGCTGTTTGCTGGGCAGTCGCACTCGGGGAATGCTAGAGCAGCTCCAGGCAA
Source organism: Brachypteracias leptosomus (assembly GCA_013401335.1). NCBI lineage: Eukaryota > Metazoa > Chordata > Aves > Coraciiformes > Brachypteraciidae > Brachypteracias > Brachypteracias leptosomus. The sequence goes on from VYZX01019257.1 coordinate 42,178, forward strand.
AGCCTACATGAGCAACAGCACTACAAAAAGAACTGCCAGCCCGGACTTTGCAGCCCTTGACTATACACGTGTGTGTACACAGATCCCTGTGAGGCTCAGCACCCTGCATGCATCAAGATGGGCAGGGAAGATGAGGCTGCTGAGCTGTAGTTTTGTCCCACATGGCAGACCTGGCATCAGAACAGAGCGTGACCAACATGCTTGCAGGGCTTACTGAACCTGCACCAAGCAAAGGTGCCAGCCAGCCCCTCACCCATGGGTAAGATGCACGCAGTCAGACATCCTTGCCTTACCTCAGGCCTACACTTGCATCTCTCCAGCTGGGAAGCTGTCATTTGTTGACTGACTGCAAATATGTTTTCACTTATTTTTAAGGATAACCTGTGACCAAATCCATAAAAAGCTTAGTTCTTTACCAAGAGCTGCCAAAGTTAACCTTTGATCCTGTGGTGATTCCCTCCCTGCTGCTCATGAGGCTTGGGGCAGAGGAGATGCCACAGAACTAGAGCCTAGCACAGGGTCAGCGCTTCATTTGGAAAGTGCAAAGTACTTAGGAGTTGATGGGTTTCCCAGACTAGTCCCAGTGCAGGAACTCGGGAAGTCCTTCATCCAGGGCTGTGTGCCTGACAGCTGCCACATGGGACTGCCTGATGGGACTTCTCGTGCCTGTAGAGGCAGCAGGAGAATGTGCTGCTTTTGCTGCAAGCTATCACCAAAGGCACAGTTGGCTGGAAAATGCTTAAAAATGCAGAGGACTTCCCTTCCCAGCAAAAAAATAAAATTAAAAATTACACACTGAAGGAGAAGGCTGGGGAGAAGGGGTTTTCTCTCCTAATGTCCCGATAGCCATAAGCAAGCCAACACAGACCTGTCACTGCTCAGGACAGGAGACCACTCAAAGTGGTTTAGGTTCTTACTGAGTCAGGTAACCTACTTCAGGCCAGAAAGTAAACTTGATTTGTGGGAAAACCCTACAAGTATTTTTCCCTAGAATTAAATGGTAGAATCCTTACTGGGGTTAGCTCTGAATATATGTAAATGAAGGGTTAAGAAATAACGATTCTTTAATTTAAATGCTTCTCCCCATGTCTTTAATAACCTTGTTTGAACCATTTCTGTCCGTATAGCTGCTGCAAAGAAGTTACTGCTGCAATCTCTCAAGAATGCTAATAAAGACGACATGCTTATGCAGGTTGAGTAACACACTCCACTTTGCTCAAAGGCTCTGGACAGGCTATACCAAGTCCAGCAACAGTGCTGATGCAAAAAAAACTACAAAGAAATACAAAACAAATGTAGAGCCAGGAACAGATCTGCAAACAAGGACACATGAGTTGGGGAACACCAGGCTTTCCCAAGCTGACAAAATATTCACACTGAAGGAAATGCTTTCAGAGCATCCTTTTCTACCACATTACTGGCCCTTTATTTTTATGTGTTTTCCAGTTCAGGGCTTTGTCACAGATTGCAAACATACACTTGGACATTGGCCAGACAAGGAGACCAGAAAAGGAAAAGAAATGTCAGTGGCAAACATATTTCACCTTCTTTTGCTTGCCTGAGCTTCTAAATGAGGTGTTATAGAGTCATTAATCATTTACCGCTTATGAGGTTATTAAATATCTTTAAATCACAGCAGCAACAGGCCACCTATGAAACCCCACCATGATCCTGTACAAACAAGTAATATGAGCTACATAGCTAGAGTAACTCAGACTGATACTGCCAAACCAATCTGTGTTTCACATTAGTTTTTCATCTACTTCATTATGTGAAGAATACAGAAATAACTCTGTAGAACTGTTTAAATTGGAAAGTCACAGTTTGAAAAGGTATGTGTATGGATATGTGCCTGTAGCTAATGAAAGCACTCTGTCTCCACCAGTTTAATAAACTACTTGTCTTAAAACTCCTTTAAAAAATTGGGAGACAATGATCTCAGGGTTTAATTTACAACATGACAGAGTGTTCCTGAATATTGTGGTCTTCCTGTGGTATTACATGTACATGGCAAAACTCTATGAGCACGTCAAAGCAACTGCACTACACCCTGTTTCTAGTTGCATGCACATCAAAATGATGTTTTAAATTCTAGTCAATGCTCCATGCAAAGGCATCTTTATAAGTTACGTGTGTGATTCTTCAGTGAGTGGATAACCTGCTTCCTGGGGCTCCCAAACAAGGCAGCTTGAGCCACCATACTGACTCTGGTGAAGTCCCTGCAGAAGGCTGATGTCTATGGTCACTGGAGCTAGCTAGACTTGCCTTCTGTATCAGCATGAGCTGACTCTCAAAATCCCATCCTCTATCCTTGTCCGAGGATGATTGTTGTGAGCAGGACATGTGTCAAACTATATCAACCTAGCTTGGATTGCCAAATTGTCACTCCAATCCTTTTTCAAGCCTTTCTCTGGACCGCTGCACCAAAGAGATTTAGCACCAGCTCAAATCCTAGTATCTCCCCAGTGCTTGTATTGTTGCTTTCTTGGTACCACTTTCAGGTTCCAGCAGAGACCTGGGCCCATTGTATGAGGCACTGTACAAACATACAGTGAGGATCAGTTTCTGCTCAAGGAGTTTTCACTCTCTACAGAGGCCATGAACAGTAGGGTTTTGTTGTTCTGGCTCTGAAGAACTGAGGAAAAGTGAAGCAAAAAGCTGCATCCATGAAAGCCTTAGAGGAGCTAAATGCTCAATAAGCAGTAACAACAAAAGTACTTTTGTAAAGATACATGATTTGCCCAAGCACACAGAGAGCTAGGGAACTGAATCTAAAGGCTAATCTATTGCCTTTGTCTGAGGGCTAATCTCCTTGTAAACATCCATTAAAACAAGGTATCTTTAACGCACAAAACTGCAAGTCAAGTTGACTGGCTGCAAGTGTTGCTTCTTCTCCTTCCAATGCCACCAGACAGACGGGCAATGACACAAGCAGTAGAGCTAATGAGGCTTGGTTTCCTATGGATTTGTGTCCAATGTTCCCAAGAAACTTGTTTGCAGCAGTGTAAAAACTACTGTTACCCAACTGCGATGTCTTCAGCTCTTTCTTCTCCATGACTGCTTGGTTCCAACTGGCACATCTGTTCAGAATTCCTTAATGCTGCAGTTGTGGTTGGGCTACGTTGCAGACGTGTTGGACATGTTGGCTGCCTGGCAGATATCTATGAGCTTACTGAAGCACTGTGGTGGGCCTTTTCCCTGTCCTGCTATTTCATTTCATTTTTTGTATTCCAGAAACCACAATGCTTTACTCTTCTAACTACTTTGACATTTTCCACAAAGGGACTGACTGACAGACAAACAAATGGACGGTGTGGTTGCATACGCCTTGTTCCCTTAGGAAACCAGGCTAGAAACAGAAACATCCTGGGTGCATTGGGCAAGATCTGTGGTTTCCAGGCATTCACTTCACTGAAAACTGACACACACTGGAGCTGCTGGTCATGCATTAGCTTACAATAGCTTCTCTGATCTCACAATGGAAGCTGTGTGTTTCAGCCACTGCAGCATATGATTACAGGGGTTACAGCCTTAGCTAATTGCAAAGCAAAGCAAGCCTATTAAGTGCCACAGTTTTGGGCACATCTTCTGATGCTGTTTTCTTGTTTCCTTATGTGTACACGTAAGACAGAGAAAGATTGATTATACATAGAAACACAGATTATACATGCACTCCATTTTACACACCACAGACTGCACCATAGGAATATGTAAATGTAAATATACACATGTATATTCACAGACATGTTGATATATGGTTTGATATATAATATTATATAAACACATGTATATAATATTTTATATGTGCATAAACCTACATCTATGTATAGGCATGTATATATGCATATGTGTATGTACACACATACTTGTATATGGTATTTTAAGATGGGCAAGAACTAGAACACAGGATAGAAGACAGGATCACTCTTCTTCCACTTGGGATTTCATGGAAGCTTCAAAAAAGGAATAGTAGAAGATTTGAACTAAGAAATGACCTAGCTCCATGAAAAATTTACAGGCCAAAATATTTATGTTTATACAAACAAAGATGCTATTGAAGAACACAGCTTTTGAAGATAAACAGCATTTTTCCTAGATGTTTTTACATAGGGATTGCATTATTTTCAGTCTACTCACAAGAAGCTCTGATTTATCATAGCCAGAAAGAATATATGTCTCCTGGGAACTAATCGCGCTTCCTCTGGCTCATCAAGATGAAGACAGACAACTTGTCAACTGAAACTAAAGCAAAATAAGTGACTGTTTTAGAACAGTTGCATCATCTGATGCAACTGTTCCACCCTGTACTGGTCTAGACTCCAGACCACGTGTCACTCAGCAGCTGTGCCACCAGGGATTTTGGAAGCAGATACTACAGTTTCCCATGCAGAAACACATTTCTGCTCTCCCAAGTGAATCAACGGCGGATCTGTCATGGTGCATCCCTGCTGTTCTAACAATTTATTCGACAAAAAACTGGCTCCATCACCCTTAGTTGATGAAAAATTTATTGCCTGGAAGAGTAAAGACAGGTTTTTTTCCTCCTGTATCTGACATTTGCATGTGAAACCACTTCTGCAGAGACTATTTACATTGTTGTTTACTCTAAGCAGCAGCCCAGTTGCAACTAATGCAACAGAAGCTATGGCAAAAGTTTTCCTCTTCTTTTTCATCCACTCATCCACAGAGCTAATAGGAAGCCTAACAACTGTTTTCTCATTTAATTTGTCTCCTTTCCTCTACCCCAGCCATGTAAAACAAAGATATGTGTCAGTGGCAAGGTAGCAGTGGGAAGCAGGACCTGTGTGCTGGTAACACCACAGGGAGGAGAAGGTGATGGTCAGATAAAAAATCATATCATTTCTATGTGAATAAACAGTCACATGAGGTATTGTCCTTCATCTCTCATCTGACCCTACATTTCATCCTTCAGGTCTGCAGAGCTAGCCTAGGAACAATACTCAATTTATGGATAAGAGGATCTATCCTGAATATATGAGCTCTAGGATGGCCATTTTGGATTCAGAGCACTCAGGTTGTTCAATGTCAGAGCATGTAGAGAAACTGAAGGTGTCCCTGGCTCCAAGAGATTGAGGTGAGTTCAAGGAGCCTAGTGCAGTGAGAGGTGGTCTCTTCACACAGAGATTTCAAGAGAAAACTTCTTCTCCCTAGGCTTTTCCCATGAGCTTCACCCTGGTCTAGGCTCTGACTGAGAATGACAGAGGGGGAGTTCTAGGACTGTTCTCAGTGTGAGAAAGACTAGAGTCTAGTCCTGAGGGTCAGCAGCAACAGACTGAAGTCTAATGTTGAAAATAAAACATATATGCCAATGCTCCCTTTCCTGTTCAGACCACATTATTCAAGAAATGACAGTAACGATACCTGAAGCTCATGTCTAAGCTACTGACAACCATACTTTTGCTGTCATACTAGTCTAGTATTCTTTCCTTTGGGCAATTGAACTGCTGGCCTAATAAATGATAGTGCCAACAGGACTGTCTTTTAAGTCCTGAAATCTGTGCATAGAGGAATTTCTGGCTGCAGTTAATAGATGGAGATCTATTAGGATTGAAAATCCTACTTGTTCAAGGCATCTCCAAAAACAGTGTGGCAAAACAAGTAAATGTAACATCCTAACTCAGGAAAAAACAAATTGAGCATTGGCAGTGGATGAAGATTCTCCTTTTATTTTAAAACCTCTGTAAAATCAGAGCAATGGGTCAATTCCAGCATTCAGCCAATTTAATTAGCGATTTCTGCATAATCATGGTAATGAGCCAAGTCAGCAAAGATGTCATTTGGGTTCTTGCAGTTCAGGTTGCAAAAACAAGCATTTATCCACATGATTTTCCAGGAAAACTCAGTTCCATCTGGGCACTGAAAGCTCACTTCAATAGTCTTGGACTTGTAGGGTGTGCAGCACCTGTTGTCTGTGCAGACACCACAGTATTTGGGTCTATATTGACTTTTGCTCACACATCCTGAGATGGTGAAGTTCATTGGTTTATCAGCCCTGTAGACAGCCAAGCACCTCTTCCCAGGCTAAATCAGAGAACAGAAAAAGAGACAGGTTAATATTGATCACTGACATGGTAGGCCATACAAAGCACCTTCCTGATATTTAAAGTATTTTGAAGCCATTAGGAAACATTTTACAGAGGACGTGACAGACTTACACCTTTAGAGATATGAACCCAAAAGCTGCAAGTAGAGTATTTGCAAAATACATTTCATAGCCATGACCAGCAGTGCAGCATCGCTGTTCTGCTAGCTGAGTGACAGGAGTGTTGGAAGCAGGAGTGGTAACAGCTCGCCTTTCCTTGCAGGGACCTTTTCGCTGGAACTAGAGCTCTCAGGTATAAGGTTTTCATACCAGCCTGTGGAATCACAGGGAGGAGACATTTTTGATCTCTTTGCAGAGCAGTAAATCCACGTAGAAGTGCAACCCTCAGAAGCCTGAATGCTGCCACACAAAGGCTAATCCCATATCCAGGCAAAGCTCAGGGAGAACATGAAGAAACAGTCCCCACCTTAATATGCTTGGTGATATCCACCTCGCAGGGGCGCATGTTGCACAGGCGGCTTTCCTTCAGGAGCCGGCACTGGTCATTGTCGTTGGAAATCCTGGTGGAGATGCCCAGCCCACAGGTCTTTGAGCAGGGACTCCAGGCTGAGGTGTGAACGATGCAGTTCTTCTGCCACGCTTCATCCTCTCCCTCATACGCTGCAGAGACCAGATTAACCCCACGTTATTCAGCTGGGGCAGCTTTCCATATTAAACACCCTCTCCCCAGCTCATTATGCATTCAGGCCACTAACCCAAATAATTAAATCAGAGTGAAGTGGCTCAGCACTCCTGTGAACCTCCTCACCCCAAGCCCCTTTGCTGCTGACCTACTTGTGTCAGACTCTCCAGTGCTGCAGGAGCTCAGGGCCAGGGCTCATTTCTTTATTTCCCTTCATAGCCTGGCACAAGGGGGTCCTTGTCTGGGACCCCCAGGTGCTGCCACAATACAAACACTTAATTACAGAAGCCTGTGCCAGCCAGTGCAGAAAAGGGATGAGATCTGATCTCATCATGAAGGTTTATTTCTGAGCCCATTCAGTCGATTCCCTGTAGCAGAAAGTGGTCAACAGTCTTTGCTGGATGGCTGAGGGGCTTGGGAAGCAGCCACAGACTTTCACTGGGAGGAAGAGCAGCTTGAATAGCTCTCAGGGAGCTCAGCAGCCACTTGAAGAAAGGATGGGCTCTGCTTTGAAAGCAGCCAACAACCCCAGTTCAAGTTTCTTCACAGCCTCAGCCAAAGTCTCCACTGGTCTGCAACTCCCAGTACAGCCCAAAGGCAAAACTCTAACAGAAGCTTTGCTGCATTAATCTTACTATTTTATTTATAATTATATTAATTATTATATTAAATATAATAAATACTAGTCTAACTTCTGTAAGACTCCTAAAAGAAAAAGTCAGGCAAGGAAAGTTGTGCTATGCCCATTTTGGGGGACAGGCCATGAAGTCATAAGGTAAGTTTCCATAGTAGATGTTTTGAATTTGGAACTACCTAACAGTTCGAATCTACCAGAAACAGAAGTGAGGGCTAAACTCTGGTGTTTAACTCAGAAAATGGAGACAGAGGCTTTGTTTTGTGCAACAAAAGTACAGACCAAGAACTAGGAAAAAACCTCTTACCATCAAGGAACCAAAATCCTGGTTTACAATTGGCATCCTACTTCTCCCTGAGCTCTGTTAGTCTAAAATATGGAGCTAATGTGGCTAATGTCACTACACCGCATCACAGGGTGTTATGAGGATAAATTTAAGACGTATGATCAGATAAGCCCACCTAAGCACTTAGGACCATGTTTGAGGCAAATGGTACCACCTCTGTGAAGTACAAGATCCTCACTATTAATATGAATGTGAGGAAAGAAGACAACTTACATGATACATAAAATAGGTAGTTTAATAATGTTTACAGTCCTGAACTGCTAAAAAAACTATAACACAAAGACAATTTAGTCAAGTTGGCCACAAAACTTCTACCACAATAACTGTTTTCAAGGTGTTATATAAAAATTGTATTACTAAAGCAGTATAATCCAAACAGAAATCCTCAGTCCTACATTAAACTGAGCCCATTCTGTTTTCCAAAGGGCCTAGATTGAAAAAAAAATAGTGAAGTAAAAATGACTTGTGACATCTTCAAAATGCCAGCAGATGTGTGCTTCAAAGGGGGCCTTTGTCACACAAGCATGTTTGGTGACTTTCATATAGCTAAGGAGCTCAAGCACACCATTGGTGTTTCCATGTCCTGCCCTTCACTACATGCTGTATAGTAGTCCCTGTGCCTTGTTCACACAAAGGACAGATGCCTGCCAGGCCTGGGCATACAAGTTGATGCTTTGGTTGTAGACTCTGACTTCAGTTGCCCGATGACAAAGGAGAGGTCCACCTCACTCCCACCATACCTGCAGAGGAGATGTGGCGCGGAGATGTCTTCCTGATTTTTTTGGAGTCATCACAAATCCACTGCTCGCAGCACTTCCCTGCCATCTTAATCAGCTTTGGGTTTGGGCACCAGACAAGGGGAGGACGTGAGTTTGTGCACATGGGGATGCAGCCCACAGCCCCGTTAATGCATGTGCAGTTGTATTTGCAATTGGGCTGAAACGTCTCCCCATTGTTATACCTGACTCCATTGAGGACGCATCCTACACCAACAATCTCTGAAAGGAAAGAAAAAGAGAGAAAGGCACACAGAGCATTATTTAAATAATGTTGGCAACAAACAGCACTGATGTATTTCTTTACCAAGCTGGGCTAACAGAGCCAGCATGGAGACATGGCAGTGCTGCAGGGTGATGTGTTCAGCGTGATGCTGAGCCAAATGTGGTCACACTATCTAGGAAATTGTTTTCATTCTGAATCACAGGAAAAAAAAAAAAAAAAAAAAAAAAGAAAGGAATCTTTTAATGCTTCATGGAAAAAAAAAAGTTAGAAAATAAAACAAGTTTTATCCACAAATGCTCACTTAAAAAATCATTTCATGGCATGCTGTTAAAAGTTATTTGCAGTAGGAGCAATCAAAGTAATTACAACGGATATTGAGTGCAATTTGAGGTTTTCAGGAACATATGAAGACTACATGGAGCTGCAAACATGCACAGCTCTTCAGAACACCTGTATCTGTCTGAAGCAGAAGGGGAAGGGCAGCCAAAGCAGCAAAGGAGCAGCTAAAATGGCACTGGATTCCTATATTTAGGCAATTAGATCCCACCCAGTTTATTATAGAACAGTTTTGTTGAAAAATGAAGTAACACATTATAAGGCCATGAAAAATAGTATTTGGTTTATATGTTTACATAAAATCACAAAAAACATCAAACCTTTTGATTCAGAAAATAGCAACTTTTTTGTTTCAAAGTTACAGACAGTTACTTAGAACCAGTGGCAGAAATCTTCTAATGGAAAATTCAAACTTCAGTTTCTGGTTTGGTCACAGGGAGGCAGTGCACACACATAAGAAGCCCTTACATAAGTTTTAAGCCTGGTCAGAAATGGAGCTGCAAAGTGGCTGCTTCAGGACCAGCACATATTGAATGCTGGATTAAAATTCTGCAAAGGCGTCCTATTTTTAGAATGGGCTGAATGAAAACATCAAGCACAAATTCTTTCTTCTGCACAAACACAAGAGTTGTTGGAATTTGAAACACGGATCCAGATTTCCAGTTCATGCTCAGCTCTGATTTTGATAATGCTTCCCTTGTATTAAAGAGACATCTCTCAGTACTGGAGCTGGGATTAAGAACTCCGTTAAACTTCTAGGTGTGCATAGGAATTGTGACAGTTCAAGAAAATGGCTGTATTTCCTTGTGTTTCCAGCATATCTCTCTTGGACTGTGTTAACTCGGTCTCTTGCAGGTTTCATACATGAAGAGGTTCACCATAAGAACATCCTCAAACATGGATAAGGGGGCTGTTGAATGTCTTCATGCAGAACCTCACTGACTCTGCATCTAAATCAGGCAACCTGGGAGCACATCCCTGTTCGGCCCCACATGCACAACACCAACCTCCCCACCTGGTCATGTTCTCAGCACCCTGCGATCTCTGCTCTGGTGCAGAGAAAAGCCAACAACAACAGGAGTGCTGTAGTGACTCCCAGCAGGCTCCTATCTGATGTCCAGGTGACCAGATCCTGAGACACACCTCAGCATGCCAGTCCAGATACAGCCTGAATTTCCCACAGTTTCATCCCATTCCCTTTCTCAACACCAATTCTTAGCTTTTCCAGGTTCCACAAATTATATTGTTTCTAAAGTCCTGCATGCACTGGATTCTCTAGACCTAGTTTTTGACATCCAGATGCAAAGTAAATTCCTCACAGATGTTAGTCCCCAACACCCAGCACAGGAGTCCTGCTTTTGCCTTCACTCACCCTGCAGTCAGGGCAGTAGCTAATGTACTGAGTGGAATGATGCAGTCTCTATATGACCTACTGCACAACAAGGAACATGTCAGCAGATCCTGTTGTGTGTATCTACCTGGATGCTGAAAGCAAGGGGAAGACCACAGCTTTATATGGCAGCCAGAGACAAGCCACTGCACTTCCTAACCATGGAAAGACCTACTTCTCATGTTCCTCACTGTGCACCCCACAATGACCCTCACCATATAACCATGAATGTCACATAATAAGGGATGTATTGTCATGGCAGTAGGGATGTGAAAGTGCAGATTCCTCACTGGGAAAGGTGGGGATCAATCTTCCTACATCACAGAGCATTGCCACAGGCATACTAAATGCCTGTGATGCATAGAAGGACTACAAAATCCCCAATATATCCAACTAAAAAGCCATTTATTTAAATATATAAACATAGAGCAATGTGAAGGTTTTTAAAGAGGCCTAGGAAAGCTGAGGCAGCTTTGAGACAACATTCAGCTTGTTTTTGTCTCTCAATACAGGGCCAGCTCTAACAATGTCATTCCTGACAGATGTTTGTCTAACTTGTTCTTACAGACCTCCCACGAATGCTCCACGCACGCTCCAGACAATACATTTGAATGATCTCATATCCTCTTAACCTTGGATCTTTTCTAATCTTGAAAGTCACTGTTTAAGTTTACAGCTCCTTGCACACACCTTCTTTTGTTGTTATTTTGCTCATATCCTACAATAATCTGGCTAGACTGCACTTTTTTGCATGTTTTTTTTCTTGGTGTTTGATCTAATGCAAAGCCAAGTTCATTTCTTACTATGGTTCCTGTCCTCCTTCTGCTGAGGAACAGCCTTATAATTTCTGTGATGAACTGCCTGCTACTCTGAATTTCTTTACTCCTCAGACTTGCCCCTTTTGAAATTCTCCTGATTTTCTATGTTTAATGAAGCCCACTGTTTGCAATCTTTTCTCCTTCCTATGGGTCAGTTATTCTATCTATTTATCTCACAATCATCTCTCCTCCAGGTTTCTTTCCACCTTTACATTTTCTATTAGTACTTCATTCATGGTTATATTCCAGCCTAGGAGACCCTTCCTCTAAATGGCTTTTTCCTGCTTATGAATCTAAAGCCATAACCCATATGTTCTAGTAACTTGCTAAACAGTCATCCTTTCTGATCAGCTCTCTGTGTGGTTGTACCCATGATTCTTTCCTTTTTAATCATTCCCAGACTAATAATTATCAATCATTTGTAAGTGAATCAGATTCCCTGCATGTTCTGGATCTCTGAACAAGTGAATATATCTTTGACACACAAAACACTATTTCATTTCTTTTTCCTCTTCTTCTTGAATAAAAATATTCCAGTCTCATTAATTATCCCACCAAGAGTTTGCTATGACAGGCAGGAAGAAATCTTTCTGCTTCATGGCAGCCAATGTAACTGAAGCCATTGCAAGATTAAGGCTCAGAACTCACTTTGTCACTGAGAAACTTTGGTAGGAGAAAACTCATCCCTGACCCTCTTGACAGGATTGCATGTGCTATCCTTCCTAGGGATCCACTGTTGGGAATAAGCCAAAAGCATCTCCATAATGTCATGGTTTTCATGTAGACAACCATATTGCTTGTCTTTAATGCCAACTGCATATCTATCCTTCCCTCATTCCCACTGCACCACAGCACCTCCTCCTGTTATGGGGAATACAGAATCATCTGCTTGCAAATCTGAAGACCTTCAAATGCTGGTTGTTCCTTGCTCTTGGCTGCAGCCAACTCAAACAGCAAGAATTCAGATATCATTTCTCACCCAGTCAACTGCCCTGAGAATGAAGATAACTGTAAGGAAATGGAAGATGATGAAAGGAGGAGCTGAGCAGCGTACAGCCAGGTATCTAATGAGACAAATTTCAACCATTTCTCAGGCTGAGGGCAGCTGCCAACGTATAGCTAAGTCAAAAATATATGTACATCACTTACGTGCACATACTCCTATTTCGTACCTAGGTCTGTCTCCACTGTAGTCACAGTACAAGCCCCTGTGGAAATCACAGGTGTCGGCCTCAGTGCAGCTTTCTCCACGCTGCTTGGCACACGTCTTGCAGCAGTCACAGCCATCTGTGACCAGGCTGACGCCTACTGGGCACCGAGGTGGGGACTTCGGACACTCGCATGGCCACTTACAGTACTGAGTCCGTGTGTAGGCCTCTGTTGTGGCAGGGAGGGTTGGGGTCATGGTGGTGGAGGTCTGGGCAATGGCCTAGAAACAAAGAAAACAAAGTTTGGAGAACGTTACAGAAGAAAGGGGGCTGTGAAACCTCTGGTGATTAGTCCTCAGTTAAAATACCCTCAGGTCTAAAAAGCCTTCAAGGAAAATCAAAGACAAAGTGTCAAAGAGCCATAAAAAGGGAGCAGTCATTGCTCTCTTGCAAACCCATTCAGATGTCAACTGAGGGCAAATGCTCTGCTGCTTGGACTAGCATCCAAACTGCACAGCCCCAGCCTGCTGGTACTCAGCCTTCTCCAGACCTCTTCTCTCTAAACAGAGGTCTCTCTCCATGTAGGAACATGTCAAAACCCCTCTGATACATGAGAAAAAGGTGTGACATGTCCAGCCTGTCACTCTGTATTGTTTTGCTCTAGCAAAGGATTGTGCTATCCCATAGCTGTTGCTCTTGTTGATTGAAGAATTGCTCTAGGGCCTCTTGGCTACTCAAAGGCTTCCTCACACAGCAGTCAATGCCCTTCAGGGCATCAAGCAAGATAAAGATGATCATGTTGTGATGTGAAAATACATATGGCCCTGTTTGGCTTCATATTCCTCAGGCTTATCCATATTTGTGTGGGTCTTGCAACCAAAACACAGACTCCCATAAATCCACAAGGGGACCATGAGCAGCCCTGTGAGAACACCATCCTCACAGACTCCCAGTCATGAACCTCTGTCTTGTGAGGATGATCTGAATCCCGCAGGCCTAGCATTCCATCAATGGACCTGCTGAGGATGTCTTTGCAAGTTCATCTTTTCTTGCAACACCACTAATACCACAACAACTGCCACCTTACAATATCCAAGCCCTTTGACTTGGATAGAGATGAGGTTAGCGAAAGGAAAAGATAACGTCTGAAACCAAATTCTGGTTAACTGTCTGTGAATGTTGTGATGCACAAGTTTATCCACCTCTGTCTGAAACACGTTTTGCTTGTCTCCATCTCTAAAACACAACACACATGCAGTTCAGCTCTCTAACAGACTCCCAGTCACCATATGGTTATAAAATTTTTTAAAAATAAAAATAATAATGAATAAAAAGGTGTCATGTATTTCCTCTAAGCATTCTCACAACCACCCTTATCCATCCTACACAGTGTCCAGACTACTGTATTCATCACAAATGCTCTCTGTGGATCCTAAAGTAGTATGAGGCTCTTAGGTCTATCTGCGATGGGCTCTTTCAGGTCTCACACTGAAGTTCTCGTGACATTCCCACTGTAGTTGCCCTGGCCCACACAAACAACTGGGGTATTTCTTTATTGATTTGCCACCTACATCTTTTGGCATGTGCTTTTGTCCTACATGGAGTCACTGTGTGACCTCTAAGTTGTATGAGTTGTTAGCAAAGCTTCATAATGTTGGTGTTTCTCCCATTAGCTGTGCACAAATATTTGCCATCATGGTGGACAAGGAAAGAAAACCCCTGTTAGGGAGGGTACTGCCAAGTTTCCATTTCCTGATCTCCATTTCATTGACAAATAAGAAAAAAAACCCCAGCAAAACAAACTGCAAGTTAATTAAAAGTCTGATAATCTGAAAAAAACCCCACAATGGTTCAAAGTAAATCAAGATAGAAAAGGCATTTCATGCAACACAGTGATGCTACTCCAGTAGACACATTCAGGACACCATTACCGAGACAGTGGACTGCTGGGGTACCTTAGCTCATAGCACACAGAGGGCAGAGGTTCATTGCCTTCTGCATTCTCCAGTCCCTGCAGACCAAACTCTGAATAATATCTAACACACTAGCCATGCTTGTGGTGCTGGGAGGATGCAAATCAGCCCAGTGACAAAGGAAAGGTGTGCCTTTTCTACCAGGATCACTGCACAGAAAACCTGAGCCACAAGTGGGGTTCAAGCAGGGTACAGTAGCTCAGGCACAGAAGCAGTTGAGGTTACTTGCAGTCTATCAACAGCAGTCAGAACATGACCCTGCTTGGGCACATGGGGTCAGGAAGTCCTTTCTGCTGGTAAGGTATTAAGGCTGCAAAGTGTGTAACCTCCAATGTTCTAACAGGAAAAGTCAAGGTCTAGAAATTACTAAGGCAATTCTGTCCATTTCTGGCTACCTTCACAGAATCATAGAATCATAGAATGGTTTGGGCTGGAATGTACCTCAAAGATCATCTAGTTCCAACCTCCCTGCCATGGCAGGGACACCTCCCACTAGACCAGGTTGCTCAAGGCCCCATCCAACCTGGTTTTGAACACCTCTAGAGATGGAGCATCCACAGCCTCTCTGGGCAACCTGTGCCAGTGTCTCACCACCCCTCAGAGTGAAGAACCATGTACTATGTACTGTACTATATATTCCCCAGCGGTTTGTCTTTTTTACAGTTTCAGAAGTCTCAAACAAAAGGTTTTCCACTACCCCTCCATGAAGAAAAGGCTTCAATTCAAGGCTTTGTGAGGGAAAAAAACCCAAGAATTGTGATCCCACAACCAATGAACTATCCATCAGGATACCTCTTCAAAGCCCTTTTACCATCTTCTACAGCTTCCTTGTAAGCAGACTCAAATTTTATTAAAGTACATTTCTAAACCTGCTATTGCTTTATCTGAAAGTACATATGAGTACCTTAGTAATTGACTACCCTGTGTTTAGAACACTAAATTGTTAACGCTTTGCTAATCATTGCCAAAAAGGCAATGTGTTTGCTCTGGGCATAATTCCCAACTCCATTAAGGCCCCCTTTACAAACAGTTGGCCTTAAAGTTGGCTTAAAATCACCTTTAAACTCATGTTTAAACTAAAACATACCAATACAATTTACTCCCACTTTAAGGCTCCTTGATGTTGCCAAAGTTGTTAAAAGAGGAACATTCAGGTCACTGAAAAACCCGTCCTTTTAGCAGCAGTATTTTTCATTCCACTCACAATAACTTGAGTAGGTGCAATAATCTGTCACTTGAGAAGAGAGGCCTCTTCAAGTGCAATAAACCTATTTTCTTTGCTGCTGATCGTTAAAAAAAAATGCTAACTAATCAAATCCAGATACACAGACAAAAGACACACAGCTATTTAAACAGCCCATTGCCATGGCCCAACCCTGTGAGTAAATCCCATCACAGTCTCTTGTTTCTATTGTCAACAAAAGCAAGCAAACAGCTTCTACCCTGTGTTGATACAAAAGTGTTTGTGAACACGTAGCAAAGAGCAACTCTACTAGTCCTGTGGTTTTAGTTAATATGTGCAGGTAGGGCTGGTAAGGGCTGGGTAGCTGGGATCCATTCGGTGGCTTGTGATAAACAGGAGTTTAAGGTAAGTTATCTAACAGCCCCTTTTCTTTTTCCGTGGTCAGCTGCATTCATTGGAATATCTAAATCCTTTTGGAAAAGCCCTACTATTTCAATGTCACAGAACATTTTGAGATATGGACGCTTTCTTGTTAAAAGGTATGATGGTTAAGACATCATAAATAATGGTTTTTAAATATCACAAAAACCCCCAACTATTTCCACAGGTACTATCAACAGGAAATCACACTGTGATAGCATTCATCAATGGCCATCCTTCAGGAAATCACACTGTGATAGCATTCACCAATTGCCATCTTTAACGACACACACACAAATAAACAAACAAACAAACAAAAACCCCTCATGTAAGTTAAGGTTTCAGGAATCATGTCTTTAGGGTCAATATAACATAGAGGAGGACAATGGATTTGTAAGAAATCCAAAGTGAGAGTGAAGAGAAACTTAACACCGGAAAGCACAGTGGTGGGGATTTCACAAGTTTATTTCTAAATGTCAGAAAGATAAAAGAATGTGCCTGCTAGGAAATTAATTTTTCCAGGTACTGGTAATTAACTTGTTTTGTATAGTTACTCTTCAATCCTGAGGTCTGCAGATTGGTTATCATGGATGCCAAGGAGAAAATATTCCACCACAAATTATTCATGAGCTCTAATTCTGCTGCTTTTGGAGGTACAAGTCCATTCTTATTAAATCGAGACGAAACCTTTCTCACTCTGCCATGGCTGATAACTCTCTATTAAGGTTGCTTCTGATTTATGCTTGGCAAGCTCCAAAATTACTTTCTTTTTGCATCTTCAGAGAATAGTATTTCACTAGCAACAATTTCCAGTTAATTTCTGTGTTTACATTCAAGGAAAGAGAAGGAGAAAATAGAAAATGACTCAGTGCCTGCCATGGCCACAGACTCATTATTTTTAATAGCCATGTTTTATTATCCAAAATGGATAGCAGCATTTTAGCAGCATATTCTACCTACCGGCAAAGTATATCTTTAATTTGTTGGAAAATATTGTAATTCTAAGTTTGTTTCAATTTTGAAAACTGGAAAGACCAAGCTACGGTGTTGAAATCAATGTATACAGTCCAAATTGCAAGCCATGCAGATACATAGCAACACTTTTACATAATGCATGAGGAAACCTCCAGCTTTATTTTTAAGCAGCAAAGCCCTAGATGCATTGCGATATATTCCTTTGCTTCCAGTTTTTATAGGTGTTTAAAAATACACTCATGTGTATTCATCTCGTTGTTTCTGTTCTGAAAGACCTTACTCTTAAAGCCTTTTTCTTTCAAGTATTTTTCTCTTCATGATGATCTGGGTGAAGGTAGGGAAAAGCTATCCAGTTCTTTCCCTCCAGATTTTTGATGGGAAAACGTCCAGAAAGGATGGTGGCTTCTAAATTCAATTCCTCTGTCTGTTGGCAGAGCTGGGGAAATGGTTATAGGAAGTTGGCGGGTAGAGGTCTGCCCAAAACCATAGTACCTTATCACCTCCTGCTGTTTTCTTCTTGGTGGTAATTTGTTCTAAAAGAAGGACTTTTGAGCTCCCTCTTAGCTGCACAAGCTCTGTTTTGCACAGCACATGCCATTGGGTGGACTCCTTTCAATTTCCCACAGCAGAAGATATTAAAGGAATATTTTTAACCTACATAATGCCTTTCTAAGCAAATGCCAGATGTCACTGATGGGGGGATACGATGTGATCTGGATTATCCCCTGTCCTCCATTTCTGACACATTCATGAGAGAAAACAGACAGTGAAGAAATCTTTATTCAAATGCCCTCCTTACTACCATGTGATCAAATCAGCTGATTTGCAGACTAACCCAAACACCCTTGCTGGTGGGAGTTCATGCACCAAGACCTGACAATTAGCCCGTCAATGTGTAGGAATAACTCCAGATATTGCAGTTTGTCCTAAAAAGGGACACTGAAGTTAAAAACACAACTATAAGTGGACTCCTAGGGATTCATCTCCCGGGAAAGGGTTGTGCATTTGTTATTGCCTTTCTTGCCAGACAACACATCTGCTTTCTCCTAGTTCCACCTACTGGCTGAACTGTTTAGACAGCACAAGCAGAAATCAGTAGAGCCAAATCCAACGTCATATACCACCCTAAATGCTCCCATTAACCCAAACGATTTTACAAGGCACCCAGGATGTGAGCATCCACATTCACAGAGTTGTAAACATCCTAACCTGACGTAGCACAGTTTGCAGGGGAACATAGTGTCTGGAGCTTCATAGAGAAGTAAAAATGAAAAGATAAAATGAAATATAAATAATCTGTTAGATAAAGCCACATACCCTTCCACCCCTCAGCTGCATCTCTGGGCAAGCATAGAGACTGCTCAGTTTCATTCCAGAACAGACAAGAGTTTAACAACTCATAGCACATGTCAGAGAGAAGGACACATTAGCAGTTAAAAACAGGGCCTGATTTACATCAGTGGGCTTAAACCAGGCCCTCAAGGTACAAGTTTGTTTCTTGAACTTGCTCAATTGGAACTTCTGAGATGAATATTGCTGAATATTCGCATTATTATTATACCCAAAACAGAGGGGTCAACAAAGAGCCAGTTCTTACAGCAAGATCAGCAGTAATCACAGTACCGTCAGGGCTTCTTCACTGTTATACTCTTGCTACAAATCCCAAATTCCCCATGAATGTTCATAAACTATCACAAGGTAATACTGTTGACAAGTGAGCTCGCATCAGGACAGAGATATAAATCAGATTCTGCGGCACATATAATAGTAAGAGTAAAATATGATTGTTCAGGGCTCAGCTTCCCCAGAACATGCATGAGCTTCTTGTTACCTCATTAAAATTGATCCCAGACATGAAATCTTAAAATATATTGCAAAGTAACAGACTCCAAACCCAGAAAATGTAAGACAGTTTTATAGATGTCAGGTGCCAGCTGAATTAGTTTTTGCTGTGCACCATACACTGAACAGAAAGGAACATTCTGCATGAAACATAACATTTAATAGTCCAAGAAAATAAAATATCCACAGTGAGTCAACCATTAATATTTGTGTGGATCTATTAGTGATGAACAATCCCATAAATTTATTTTGGGAAGTGCATCTGTGGGAACAATGTAGGCAGATGTTTGGAATAGTCTTTTCTAACTCAGTTTAGACAATTACAGGATAAAGATTACATACATTCACCTCTTTGCCAAAATGTTGTGTATACTGGCAAACTCAGTGTGGCCTAACATTTTCTTCACGTTTTTCTGTGGAGTGTTCAGAGGGAAAGAACTTCCCTGCTAGAAAGCAACCTGATGTTGTTGTCCCAGTGTGGGTAGCACTTGCTTAAAAATAGGTCGAGCTAAAAATGTTTGGACATCATTAACAAATTGACACTGCCACCGCAGACTCCACTAATCAGGATATTAAACAGCATAGTTTCTGTGGTCTAAGGTTTTAATGCCTTGCACTGTATGTGTTTGGTTTGTGCAGCTAATGAGCTCATCCATGAAACTAGCTTGAACTAGAGTTTGAAAAGTAACAGGGAACATCTGGAGGAGCAATGAGAAGAGTCTCCAGAAGGGACAAGCAGACAGACTTCAATTTTAGGAAAGAGAAAAGTGCATCTGGGCCATCCAAGGTCCTAGGGTTACAAATCAACCTAAAACTGTGCAGAACAAGATGTTGACATATGAGCCACAAGCTGGGTAACAAAAGCAGTATCACAGTTCCAGCTCCCAGACAAGAGCAGACCATTTTGGCAGAGCTTTTACTTTGCAATTAGGCATGTTCTGCATTTGCTTATCTCCTATTTTTCAGTCATGGTCTTGAAATCAAAAGGAAGATGCTTTCTGACCTCTTACTTCCTTGGGGACTGTCACAAGCTGGGCAAAAAAGTAAAGAAAGTAAAAATAAGAAGCTCCACTTACATATTTTGCATCACAAGAATAGCACAGATTTAATGGCATTTAAAAACAATCATCTTTGTTTTCATGATTTTTCCAATAAAATTGGAAATCTGCATTTTCCAGTATCAGAAATTTTCTATTTCTGTTCCAATGCAGAGCATTTTGACTTAAAACAACTTTACATTTTAAAATGTCATTGTTATTTAAATTCTCAAATCTGAAGCAGTTGGCTTGACCTAATATCTGTACTTCCCTAGAGTTGCTGAACTGACAAAGTTATGCATCTCTATTTTCCTTAAATAACAATTTTTCTCCCAAGTCAACTTTCCACTGCTATTTCCCCAGCTTTGCCTTTTGGATTTGAGAACTTTATTTTCCAACTGTCAAAATGTGTTCGTCCTTGAAATCCATACTAGGGGCTACTTACCCACTCTCATTTTGCCAGAGTTTAATTGCTTATACAGAATATGGAAAAGAATCTGGTGTTGGCGAGATTTCAATAGATTGATTCCTGGACTTCATGGATTACAGTTTTGAATCCTCACTTTTAAATGGGATATCAAGGAACTGGCAGTCCAGAGGACAGCTACCAAGATGGTTAGAGACCTAAAGGTCATGACCCAGGACAAGATGCTGAAGGAGCTGGGCTTGGGTAGTCTGGCAAAGGGGTTAATGGGTGATCTAGTATCAGTCCACTCTTCTCAGTAGTATCAGAGGCTATACTAATGGGAAGCAGACACAACAGGTAGTTGCAAAGGTTTAGTCTGAACACCAAGAAGGCAACTTCTTCACTAGAAGAGCAGCACAACACCAGCATAAGTCACCCAGGGAGGCTCTGAATTCTCCATCCTCAGCTGTTGGATTAAAGGCCTCCAGAGGGCACTGACAACAAGCATTTCTGGTAGCCTGTGAATGCATACCTTGCCAAAAGCACACACAGAATATGCCCACGAACCCAAATGCCCATGAACCAAATGATCAACAAGATGGCTCCATCAGTTCAGTCCTACATTGTGCCACCTGAAGTCTAGTTCTGGCAAAGAGAAATAAAACCTGATATTTTTGTTAAATGGTGCATTTAATGCAGGCAAAATAATCCTATTTTACAGGTCCCTTCCCTCACATGTCATAAGCACAGCCAAAAATGTTATTTGACAGCTAATTATTATTTTATCTGATAACAGGAAACCTACCAGAAGTCTGGTTTTGTATCTGGAAGATCTCAAGATAATAGAAGGAAAGAGAAGCTGCTGCTACTGCTACTTTAATGGCCCCTTTGGAACACATGGCATGTGTGGCTTCATCCAGAAAAACATAACAGCTATTTAATATAGTGTTGTATCATTATATCAAAGCCATCTCAAGACTCTCAATGAAAGATGAGCAGTAAGACTGCATTGCTACATCTCTGTGGTTAAGTAAGAAACAGATGGAGTCTACAACTTGTCTGAACAAGCAGCAGGATTTCCAGGGAAATAGTCCCATTGTGAAAGGATATTTTTGCACCAAGTATGACATATTTCAGTAACTGTATCTTATAGTATTTTATGAGATCTGTGAGACAGAGCAGATGGAAGACATATAGGTCAGCAACAGAAGGACCTATAGGACCAATAGAAGATGCCAGATTTTTGCACGCTGTAGGAGGACCAGAAGCTAATTCAGAGTCTGATTGCAGAACATTAAGACCCAGCTTGAAATAATATGTTGTCTTACCCTTTGCCAGGCAAAAATCGTAGCAAAAGTCTCTTGTAGCATCTGAAGTGAGTTAGCTCTGTGTGTGTGGAGAGATCCATAAAGCAATGTTTGTATGTTTGAAGCAGAGGCATTCACATCAATATCTGTCACAGCCTGGCCCTCTGATCTGGGTATAGTCTGGCCATACTTCTGTGAGGAAAGCTTTTCTTCACAGAATCATGGAATTCAAATGTTCAGCCAGTCCCACTAGGACCTGAGGCTGTTTCTAGAAAACCAAATCAGGAAACCACCTAAACCCAGAGTGGGAGAAGGTTATCATCAGATTGGATCTTACACTCAGCAATGGAAAAGAGTAATAGCAATATTGCAATTCTAAGTACCAGTAATGCCAAACCCCATCTATGTGATTTCTCTGTTGTGCTTGCAAGGGCAAGTCTTGGTCTCCACCACTCTACATGGCCAGCTTAGCTCTACTGCACTTCTGGCTCCATCCTTTCTTTTGTTTCCTTCTACAGAGACATTCTGAGGACACAGGAACAAGTTCTCTGCTTCAACAGCGAGGATGTGAAGCAGTCAAGGTGACCCCTTCTTTCTTTCACCTGGACTGTGACTTAGTTCTTAGTTCTCTCAATTCTCTTAAGACTTAGTTCTCTTCCCAACCAAGTGCCAAAGCAGAACTGTGGTATATAGAGTTCACAAATGATGATAGGACATTAGAGGAGATCTTTTGGTCCAAAAGAGGAGAAGGTATTATCAGGAAGGTGGGAAGAGGAAAAACCTGCAGGATTCACAACTGAATGAAATGTCCCTCAGCCATGATCAAGTCCCTTTCAAACTAAACAGAATGGGAACAAGAGATGAAGAGAAGGATGAGAGATGCAGAATCTCTCTCACAGCCTCCCCACTGACTCTTGTTCTGCATGTATAATAATATTGCTATACTTGGAGGCCTTGTGATGCTTTCACATCTGTATTGTGAAAAAATCAGCTGTTATCACCCACCATGAGCTCCCCTGAAACTAAACAAACTAACTTCCAAAGGTCACAGACCAATGCTTATTGCATTGAACTTCCCATACCCAGAACCATCTGTGTAAGAGTCTGCTAAATCATTGATGCTCACTGCATGCAGGTAGAAAGGAGTACATGACATACCAGTGGACCAAAAGCTCCTGTGATTGGTATAGATGACATGGAGTTACTGATAACATTAGGGCAAATACAGAGAGGTTTTTTTTCTGTTATAAGGCTACAGCAGTGTAAAGAACCTTAGCTTCTGTACATGAAAATCAGATTGTTTTCTAAAAAATCTGGGGATTATTAGGCAGGTGGGTTTGATTACATTAATTTGGACAAATATAGAGAAGGCAAGATGGCAAGAGCTGCACCCCTCCTCATCAGTGACTGTGCACAGTGTGCAAAATCTGACAGGAGAAAACTCAAGGGGATAAAGGAAATATTTATGGTACTAAAAACTTACTGAGCTAGACATAGTAGTATTTAAATTAAGCAAGGGAAACAGGAGTTGAAGACAATGGGAAGCATCCAGATGGCAAGAGGTTGGACTGATGTCGTGAACAAGCACCAGGCTGCTGGAATCTCTGAAAACAAGATTGTAGGGGTGCTAAGATATACGGGAATCAAATTAGTGTTGTTATTACACTGAGGATGCAGAGGCAAAAGAGACTCACATAGTCAGGAGACAAACCACAAAACCTCCCTGCAAGTTAAAATAATGTGAAATAGTTAAGGCAGGTTGAGAGGTGAACCACAAACATGAAATAACTGGAGCGCCCATGTCGACACAAAGATGAAAATGGAACAGAACACCTTCTACCACCTCCCCAGTCAAACTCTTTGGGCATGTGATCACATTGTCAGCAGGACAGAAACCACCATGGCCCATGTTACTTTCAATGGTTAAATTTTCTGTCTTTGCTATTATGTAAGTCCCTTCTGTCTCTTTCAAAATCCTGGAAGATATTCCCATTACATTTCTCTGAGTGCTATAAACTGATTCACAGAAATAGATGTGTATCCAGATAATCTACTTCAGGTTCAGGGATCTGAATGAAAGTATAAAACGATAGACAGCACAGAGCAGATGCTGCATTAAATCACTTCCTCAAGGAATTGAAGTATTAAATTCCCTGGGGACACATTATCTTCCTAATCTGTTTTCTTCCTAAAGCTGATATCAAGCTTTTTGCCATATCACAGAGTACCAGTGTCAGACAACTGCCTCTTGTAATTCTCCCCACAGATTTAATTAGATGTTTTGTCACTGTGTTTTAGAAAGTGCTGAAAAGGATCTCAAAAAGAAAATCTGAAGTCCTTTGCAACAGTGATATCTGATGTCAAAGAAGAGGAGGAAGCAACAGAATGCTACGCATACACTTCGGAGCATTTTTGTTTCTGGCTCAAAAATAAAAACTCTACAGGATAAAAACAAACACACACAAAAAGACTAAAGACTTCTAAATAAAACAAATAAATTCAATATAAATGTAGCTGCAAGCTCTGGATGAGTTCAGATGTTCAGAACATGGCTGGAAGGAAGTCTGCGTCCATGTACACCAGGTAGACAACAAGCTTGGCTGGAGAAATAAGATAGACAAATGATGAATTGCTGTAAGCTACATTAGATGTTAAAGTGAGATCAGCCCAAACAACCTTGCCAAATTTATGGTGAGATCATTTAGCCTGAGTGTGGTGATTAACTAGAGGCCTCATTTTCCCAAACTTTGAAAAGCTTATCTGCCCCAAATCCCTGGAACAAGCCCAGTCTAACTGAAGGAATTTACTAGCTCAACACATGGAGCAGAGACATTACTTGCCAAAACATGTATACAAAACCCCTTCACACAAATGATATTGGAGATCATGAGGGCTAAAGCTATGGGGATGGAAGAAACAAGTAAACAAATCTGGAATTTCTTAACTTTTCTAGATGATAGTCAAAACCCTGAAGTAGATTGGAGTAGAGGTTTTGTAAGCAGAAAGGAGGACACTGTAAATTGAGTACATTCAATACTCACCATCAGATGTACCAGATCCAGGACACTCCGGTGCTGAGTTTTTTATGATCTATTACAAGAGACAAGCCTGCCCAACTAGTTTATAGTCTAACAAAAGGAGAATGGTAGAATGAAGCATCCTCTTTCTTTGACATCTGGGTAACTGAGATCTAATAATATTCTTGCCCAGCTCCTCAGCTCAGTCTCAGTGCTAGTCAGGTGTGCAATGACATTCAGTGCCTGAGCCTAAGGGATATGCCAGAGGACATCAGAAGTCCACAAACTGAATTTCATAGAATCATAGAATGGTTTAGATTGGAAGGGACCTTTCAAGATCATCTAGTTCCAACCCCNGGGTTGTCCTGACCCAGGTGCAGGACCTCAAGGTGCATTCCTTGAATATTGACCAGCTTTCCTGGGCCCCTCTCCCCTTCAGGGCTTCATCCCACAATACTTCAATCAAGCAGGTCCCAGAAGAGTTCAAAGTCTCCTCTCCTGAAGCCCAGGGTGGAGAGTTTGCTGCGCACCCTCCTTGTTGCCCTGAAGATTTTGAATTCTACCATTTCATGGTCGCTGCAGCCAAGGCTGCCCTTGAGCTTCACGTTAGCCACCAGCCCCTCATCGTTGGTGAGAACAAGGTCCAGCATAGCACCTCTTCTCATAGGTTTCTCTACTGCCTGGAGAAGGAAGTTGTCATTGATGCATTCCAGAACCTCCTGGATTGCCAGCGTGCTGCCGTAGCATCCTTCCAACAGATATCCGGGTGACTGAAATCCATGAGCCCCATGAGCACCAGGGCTTGTGGACATGAAGCCACTGCTATCTGCCTATAGAGGCCCTCATCCACTCTTCCATCCTGGTCAAGTGGCCTGTAGCAGACTCCCACTATGATAGTGCCTTCCCTTGTCTTTCCTGTAACCCTGACCCATCGGCTCTCTGTTAGCTCCTCATCCGTCCTCAGACCAAGCTCTATGGACTCCAGCTGGTCATTGATGTAGAGGGCAACACCCCCTTCTCTTCTCCCCTGCCTGTCCTTCCTAAAAAGCCTATACCCTTCTACTCCCATACTCCAGTCACAGGAACCATCCCATCACGTCTCGGTGATTCCAATAACATCATAGCCCTGCAGACGTGCACACATCTCAAGCTCCATTTCTTTGTTTCCCATGCTCTGTGCATTTACACAAAGGCATTTGAGCAGAGCCCCAGTGGAAGCTGACTTGCCAGCTGGATTCATGTGGTGTGAAATTATTCCCTTAAAGCTGGCATCAATCTGAGATAAATGAATTCTTCGTAAGAGACTAATCTATCTGGGGATCGTGTTAGAAATCACCATCATCACTGCTTTCAGTCAAAGGAAAAGATAATAAGGAAATTCCAAAGAGGACAGCTAGTAAGACATGGAAAAACATGAAGTGTTTTTACATTTTTATTAATTTTCTCAATGCTGTCATTAACTTCACCTGAGCTACAGGCCCAACCAGTCAATAAATAAACTAATCTCCTCTTCTTTCTTAAGAAAGGAAAAAAAGTGCTGCTTTCAAGACAAGTCCATCATGAGGGCAAAGTTTTGGAGTATACAGCCATTTGAGGGTCAATTCATCCCATTAAAGGTAGAAAAAGAGGTTTTTTCTTCTCAGTGACTGTAGAAACTACTCATTTCTTACATGACCAAGAGGATATCTGATCAGCTTTCCCACGGAAAAGGCAAGAAAGATAAAAGCCCTCTCACAAGACATATTCATTTTTGTTTATCTAGGAACATAGGTGGACACAGGAGGAGAATGGGAAGAAATGAGTTTTATTGGGACCTGGAGGTACCAATGTAGTAAGACATAGAATCATAAAATCTTAGAATCATTTAGGTTGGAAAAGACTCTAGGATCATCAAGTCCAACCTTCATCCCAACATCTCCCTGACCACTAGACCATGTCCCGAAGAATCACATCTACTTGTTTTTTGAACACCTGCAGGGATGGTGACTCCACCACTTCCCTGGGCAGCCTGTTCCAGTGCTTGACCACTCTCTCAGTAAAGAACTTCTTCCTAATATCCAGTAACCTAAGTTACAAATAAGGTTACTAAAAGGAGCCAATGTAAACAGCTTCCTTTTAATAGCAGTTGTTTAAGAGAAGGGAAGTTCCTTTTAGTGTAGACCACATAGCCACACATTTATTGCACATGGATGTATTTTGTTCTCTTCTCATAGTCACTACAAAGGACAAGTGGCAGCCAGAACAGTGTGACTAGAATATGAATGCCTTAAAAGAATAGTGATGCTATGAAAGTCAGATGATTTGTACAGTCAAATTAATTTAGAGCTAGTCAACAAATAAAACCACTGACAATCAATTGCATATGCACAATGGCTCCAAAAACGTCCCTGAGCAAATTGCCAGCTCATGCCCAATGTTGTAAAAGATTGCAGATTTGGTTATAAGCAGCTGCCACATTTGCAAGACATTCAGTAGATCAGTAGGATCTTTTGCACTGGTGAGATTACGTGTAAAAAGCCCCACTCTCCTCAGTTTCTATGTGCAACTGGCTGCACTCACCACTGCTGGATGCCAAACCTGGGCTGCTCTATGCTGACAGGAGAGGAGGAGACCATTACATTGACCACACAAGAGACTCAGTAACTACTCTAGATAAAATGTTTAACTTCAGAGCTGCTAAAGGTAGAGAAGGTGAACTTTAGTTTGAAGGACTAGGGCATGACTTTGCTATTTGAACTCAGCTTTTAGCCTTTCTGTGTCTGCAGATCAGGGGTGCTCACGCTTCTCTTGCTACAAGAAACAGAACTTGGAGATTGTGAGCTGCCCAGACCATGGAGGAACATGCAGCTGCCATCAAGGGAGATGGCAGCCAGAGAGTAAGAGCAAAGGAGATCCCAAGACGGCTCCTCTATGGAGATATCACTATGCATAGGGAGAGGTAGGAAAGCTAGAGTTGCTAAAAGGGCTATAGGTCCATGGCTATGCTGGTGATGTATCTTGGTAAAGCAGATTTCTATTCACTCACTCATAAAAAAACCCAGCTTGTAGCATATGAATTTTGCTAAATTTGACTTCCAGAAGTATCTGGAGGACTTCAAAAGCAGGGGCACACATCTGAGCACCTTCAACCCATCTACTTTAGCAAAAAGACAAGAGTTCTCCATTTTGTTCACATAAGAGAAACGATCATCTAACAGCCAGCATATTCCTCAGACTGGATATACTTGTAGTTCCACACCAGTAGCAGAGAGGTTTTGCTAAGGATACCACAGCCAGATGCAGCTAGGTCCCCACCAATGGGTATGATACCACCAATGCCATCAATTAAATAGCCACACAACGCCAGAATGAAAACAGACACAGATGTGATGAAGGTTTTGTTCTGTTATGAAGGGCTGAAATACCCTTGGCATATAATTTATCCCAACAAGTCCAGCAGACACTCTCTCATCTCATGCAACAAAAATTCAGTTTATAGAATTTGGTACATCGATCTTCTGCTGATGCCCTTGTAATGGAATTTATTGATTGAATTTTAATTACTGTGAATTAAACTTAGAAGGTGTAATTACTTTCTCCTCCATGAACACAACACCAGAAAGAGGGGGTTGCAAAGGAGAGAAGTGTTTTCATCAAAAGCAAGAGAAAATCCTGTTCTTTCTGAATAAAGTGTTAAACCACAACAGGATGTGAAATGTGTGGGGCTGTGCAAAAAAAAGAAGAAGGAAAAAAAAAAAAGCTGTGCTGGACAGAGACAAGAGGGGAAATTTGCTTTAAGGAGAAAACCCAGTGATGCTGAAGCAACACAACTGCAAGGTTTGAGGGTTAAACTGCCTGTTTACTGAGCCATCCAGTAGGAACCACACAGCTGTATCAACACAAACATGGAATCTGGAGTCAGAAGTGCATTTTTTAACTTGTTCTGTTCTTCCTCAAATCTATCAAGAAGATTATCAGTTGAGATTTAATACAAAAGAAGACAGACCTGGACTGTGCAAGTTCTGCAGCAACAAAGTACAGAGAGGGGAGAGAGCAAGCTCCAGTGTGCTGGCAGACAGACAGCCCTTACCAGCAATAGCATCCAATTTCCAGGCCACCACAAAGACATAAAGCCTATTCAAGGTTCAGGGAAGTCTCACACGATGGGAATTTACGGGCTTGAGAGTGCCTGCCAGGCCCTAAGGTCAAGACAAGCCAGAGGCAGCCAAATCTCTGTGGACCAGACCTCCCATGACTATCCATCTCTCAACATACACCCCCACATTTTGCCACTTTTCTCCACTCTCCTTGGCTGAATAACCCTATGAAGTTATGATTTTGATTTCGTATTTCTCCATTTCTTCAACCAAACTGACAGCCTCAGAGGAGTGCCCACGTCTCATTGCTTTCAATTTGGATTCAGACGCAAAGTAGAGAAAAATAAACACATACTAGAAAACTGATGGGGATCTGGTCTCCGGTTCCTGACCCTACACAGAGCTCCCATTAGCATTCCAAGAAAGAAGTTGAATTCAGCATTTTAATTGTAACACAGAAGGGCTTTTCTCCCACCCCCACCCACCTCCATTTCTGTTACAGAAACTATCTGTTACTGTACTGCGTAAGCTTGGGACAATGTTTGCTGTCTGAAATCCCCTCTAGTTCATCAGAACAAGAGAAAAATGCAGAAAATGCATTTGGCTGTATCAGAAGGTGAGAAAAAAAATGTGAACTTTGTTACTCACATGGCACTTGCTGTATCCTTCCTATTCAGCCTCTTTTATAGGGAAAAACAAAACACAGGAACACAAGCAAGCAAATCTTTCACAAAGTGACTGATGAAAAATGAGAAGGAACAATATTCTGTTCTAGATGCTCTCATTTTGTAAACCAACAACTAATAATTTCAAGCCTGCTACAAACTGCACTGTGATTGAATCATAGAATCATTAAGGTTGGGAAAGACCTCTAAAATCAAGTCCAACCATCAACCCAACACTACCATGACCACTAGACCATGTCCTGAAGTGCCACATCTACACATTTTTTGAACACCTCCAGGCATGGCAACTCCACCACTTCCCTGGACAGCCTGTCAAATGCTTAATCACTCTTTCAGTAAAGAAATTTTTCCTAATATCCAATCTAAACCTAATTGAGGGGAGTTTAGGGCTGACCCCTGGGGACCAGGATCTCTCATCCTATATTCACAGAGTCCACAACTCTTAAATCCCCAAACCAGAAGGGAGTAGATACTGCCACCGTTTTTATTTTATTATTATTTTCAGAAGAAGATGCCTGGGTTTTACATTTACTCTGCTACATTTTTGCCTTATTTTTCGTCTTTAAGAGTGACTTAGATCCCTATCCTGTTTTTTTTTTTTAGGGGATTACCCAATTCAGGGTATATGTTGATCTATCATTTCATACAGTAGATCTTAATAGCATCAGATAATCCATATAGGTAGCATTTTGAAAAAAAAAAACAAAAACAAGCAAAAACTGTAGGGAGTGTACATCACTTAAACTTTAATAGCATTAAAAGGAAATCAGATGACCACAAAATATTATGAGAGATAAAAAAGCACTGGGACTTTCCACAGGCAGCAGCTGAGAAGCCAGGGCAACTCCTAGGAGTCAGTGGGTGCATTAGTAACATTAAGATCATTCAGAAAGACTACTATTCAAATACCTCATATAGATTTATTCAACATTAGTGAAAAGAGAATAAAATAATGTTTTTGTTCCAAACCAGTGCTTCTTCAGCACTGAACTGGTGTTCATGAGGAAGTTCCCATCCAGAGATCCTCTGAGATTTTCTCTGCAGCTCCAAATTTAAGAGGTTTATTTTTTATAGTTTGGCTACTTTATAGCATTCTTTAAAAAAACCCTTGAATTCAGATTCATACTATTCACCTTGATGTTTTCTCACAATCAGCAAGTTTCCTTACCTTCTCATGGACAATTTCTCTACGTCTTGTCTGTCTTCTGGAGCATGATTTCCATGGAGTGCCACATTTAAAGTGTTACAGACCTGGCATAGAAGGGATCCTTTTATTTGGCTGCTAGCTCATAGCTAGGAACATAGCTCTTTCCCTTCCTGAAAATCAGCAGGGTTTGGCCCAGAATATGTGGCTTGCAAGACTTGGATAAAGTTAGCTAAGCCCTTATGTAAGTTCACACAGCCATTGCATGGCAACACAGTTTTGCAGCAGGCATTTGCCCATCTCTTACTCTGGAGTCCTATATCAAGAGAAGTCCACCTGAAGCTGTGGGCGCGTGGACACCTCAGTCACCAGCCTAGGTTTAACTGCCTTGACAAGCCCCACACTGCAGCCCCAGATAACAGTGTGTCCTCGGTGCTGATAAGATAACGACATGGGGTCCTCTCACCCACGTTTTGACTGCCCATAGCAGTAGCTGAGCAGAGTATCAGGGATGAGAATGCAGCAGGATCACCAGGAGAGACAGCCAAGGGGAGCTTGGAGAAAAGATCACCCATCTAAGCCTCCCATGAAAGGCTTGGGAGATGGGCTGGTCCAAACAATTTTTCTAAGAGGCATTTGCTTTCTCAGCAAGAACTGCTACAGGGCACCAGTCAGTAGAGAGATGGCTACAGGCAGCATCTTGTCCCATGTGCTATGAAAAAGGAGGAGGGGGTGGTGATGAGTCCCTGCACAGGGGGAACAGGCTGTTCCTGAAGAGCTGGCCCAGAAACAGCAAAAAGAGCAAACTCAGGTGATGGGAAAGAGGGAGCTCAGAAGACGTTGGAGACAGTTCTCAAGCCAGCCTGGGCTTTGTGCTACAAACATTATTCCAGACACACTTGAAGCTCATATCCTGTTTTAATACACAACAGAAAACCCCAAAAAGCATCTGCACCTTCCCTCTCACCTCCAACAAAAGCTTACACATTGCAAATGGGGAAGGAAGTAGAAAGAGAGAGGCCATTAGATCTGCCCTTGGCTTTTACAAGACTTTGGGGACAAAACCATTGCTTTCAAATTAAATACAATGGAAACTACAAGCAAGGAAACAAGAACACCTCCTGGCACAAATTCATGAAGAAAAAAGAAAAGGAGTAAAGATATTAGTATAGGAAAATTATGCATTGTGCTGAAGAATTAATCCTCCTGCGCCTGGAGTCACTGGAAACAGAACTGAAATTCAGTTCTACTAAAAAAGATGCCAGAGAATGAGCCTGAAATAGCTGGTGCAAGCAGTAAATGTGGAGGCTGATACACTCAGCAGCTCTCCAGATGGGAATGCACACACGGCCCTTGCACAAGCAAGCCGAGCATGTCACGTTCTGCTTCCAGGAGGGATTATTCATGGTGGGAAGCAGCACCTTTCACAAGAGTGAATGACCTGAATAACCCTGTTTTAATCTGCAGCCCAAGAGGTGAAGTGACTGTCCCAAAGGCAGACAGGATGTCTGTGGCAAAGCCAAAAATAGCAGTTAGATTTCTTCTTCCTACACTGTAACCATATCATGATCCCTCCTCCTACACACAGCTAATAAACTGTTTAGTTCTTACTGGATGCAAAAAAGAAATCATTCCACTGAGCCAACTCTCAGATGCTGCCAGTTCAGCAAAGTCAGTTGCTTAAGTGTTTTATCTTCAACAATCACATGCACCTGATGCCTGCAAAAGGGCAAGACTCTTTCATCTCTTCAACACCTTCAAATCCAACAAATCAGTCATGATCAGCAGTTTATAACTTGATATGTCTGTGTAAAGTGATGAAATGGGTCCTTCACACAAGATTCACTTTTGCTTCCATGCAGCTAAGATACCCGATGGGGCCCAGGTCTAAACCAACTAAGCAAAAAATCTCTCATTTCTGATCCTTCTGACACCATGAATGGCATAAAATAAAGTAAAAATAAAAACAAACTTCCTTGTTCAGGCCAGGGTATTGCTGCAGCTCCACCACAACCCACTGACAGAGAAAGTCCTGCACCCTGGCACTGAAGTGCTTTGGCAAATCACAAGGAGAACGTTGCTCAGACTTCATGCCAGTCAGCACCCACATGCCTCCCAAAAAACTACACCATGCGAACGCCACCACTTCCCCATCCTAAACAACCCCAAAGTAGAAAGTGGCAACATCTCAGCCCTTAAACAGTTAACGCTGCTGCTTTCATACACAGAGGAGGACACACACTGTGTGTTTTGACTCCAGAAATATAAAGATTAATTTCTAATTATACGGGTACTGGTGTTTGTGCTTGTCTCTGAATGACTGGTGTTGGCTGCCTGTAGCTGAGCAGGAGCAGGAGCTGAGGACAGACTAATCAGGCACAGCTTTGGTCTCCGAGGTCCCCGACACGCGAGGGCAGTGTTGGTGCACAAATGAGAAGGCTGTGGAGCTCCCCAGCAGCCCTGCACAGCACCCCACTTCTTCTGAGCATCTCCCCGGGCCAAGGCTGCTCCATAGATAGGATTTGTGCCAGGAAAACCACATTTGAGAAGTGTATGGGGAGGGAGGTGTTAAGACAAAATATTTATATCCGCACAGCTCTGGCAGTAGAGGCAGCTTTTCTAAGAAAGGTTCCCCTGTATTTTACAGGGTGAACAACAAAACCAGGCTCAACACCTTTACAGCCATACCATCACATGGGAATGAGAGAAATGCAATTTTTTAATTATTCCTCTAAAAAATGATACAATTACCTAGGATTTTACAGGGATCTCAATTCTGCTGCCATAATATCCATTTATTCCTCTAGTCAAATCCTCTAGCTTCCCAGATGATGCTCTGGAAAGCATTTTAATATTGCTGGGAGGTGGTGGGAGGAACAGTCAAAAATATAGTACAAACATCTCCTTGATTGCCAACAGACTGCCTATACGATATGTATGAAATAACTGACACAAACCAAAAATACCAGGGGAATGTGGATATATGCATGTGTGTATTAGATATATGTATATGTAAATCACACAGCATTAAACATATCATCTAAAAGAAGCAGAAGTATCTTATCTGAGCCTGAAACCAGGCACGTAATGCATTGTTCCACCACAAGCTCAGCAACTCACCCACACCCGAGCAGCTTCAGCGAGGGAGGAATTCACCAGCCTACATGAGCACAATCACTCCACCTCTTTGGGGAACCCCAGTGCACTGAGGAAGCTTAGCACAGCTTTTGATGTAGAATATGGAAAAATATGTCAAGTGACCCCCAGAAATCCACTAACCCATAGACTTCAGCTTGCAGTTTCTCTGACCTGTATGCTATTTTTAAAATGTACACTTTACACTCTAATAGAAGAGTAAAAATTAATAGTGAACGTTGAAATGAACTGCAGTGTTAAATAGCAGGGAAACCATTATATCCTTAACTACAGTAATTGCAATACCTAGGTCAAATGTGGAAGAAAAACTTACAGAAAGAAACCAACTAAATTTGCCCTCATTCTCTTGCATCAATGTATATCAGCCCACACACAGCTGCTATGGGTATGACCTAGTCTTCCACGACCAAGATCCAGCAGGAAATTCTGCCGGCAATGCTTATAAATAAATCACCTGCTGAATGGCCAAACTAGTTAATGGAACATGGATATTTTCCTAATTAATTTTCCACTCTTTTTTCCTCATAAAAATGCAACCGAAGAGTTTTATAGTGTAATCCACTTGCAGATCCTCAGCACTGGCTGCAGTTTTTGTGGTTTGATCCTTCCTTGCTGAACAGCTAAAATGACCCAGCTGTTACTCTAAAAACAGGGAATTAGTAGCCTGAGGGCAGCCAAGTACATGAGCCATTCGAAGGAGCACTTAATTTCCCTCATATGGTTTTTGATGTCTCTGCCTTCTTACCAGCCCAGATACAGGAGGTTCCCTTTGTCACTGGAAAAAGCTGTGTATAAGATGGTGATCTAAATGTGAGCTATAGCCTGCTTGGTCATCATACACAACCAGGAATATTTTGGTGGACTTTAAAACCCAGGAAGGAGAATCCACAAGTCAAAAAAGCAAGAGATGCAGTTTGACATCTTGCTCCATAAATAGGAGAATACCAAGGACACCTTTTATTGGGCATAGTAGGGACAAAGACAAGTATTTAAAGCACTGTCAGAAGATGCTTTAAGATAGTGATGGCACTTGTTGGGGACGTTACCAGCCTCTCTGCACAGCCCTGGTTCATTAATTGTGTGACCAGTGCAAGAATTCTGGTCCCTTCATGAAGGAAAACAAATTCACCAGAGTCAGTGCTTCAGATGATTGGTGTTGTCCCCAAAAGGCACAGAACTGAGTTTCAGCAAACCCATGCTCCCTTTTTTTCTGTATAATCATCCTGTCACGGGCCATACATACATGAGGAAACTTCAGCAAGAGAAAGAAATGATCCCTCACTCATCTTGCTGTCTCTTGTTACTTGAAAAGCTTCAGTAAAAAAACACCAAAAATGAAAGCAGGATGGCAGTCTGGAAAGCTGGTAGATCATGGAAAGTAATCGAAACTTTAAAACCACTCAGAAATTAAAATTCAAGTTGTATTCGTAAATTCTAGAAAGGGGAAAGTGCTACTATGCACTATAGCTAAAAATTGCTACCTCCTAAAAAAAAAAAAATTAAAACCAAAAATATCTGAGTCATCCAGGGAGATTTTGATCAAAGTTGTTAAGTCTGTGTGGGTTACACTGTTCTTGGTGGCACATAGTAAGTTTTGTGTTAGGTATTGTACAAAATTACAAAGTTGCTTACTACTATTAACTACTATTAACTTTACTGTGTTCTTTCCATTATATACAGATACTACATATTGTAGTTCCATGTGTCTAAACCCAATGTAGCTACTAACTCAGTCAAACTAGACAGTTGCATGTTAGGAATGTAATAACAAAACCAATGCTTCATATCCACCTGGAAGCCTTCCACTGGAGATGATTTCAGCTTTCTAGGAAAGGAAAGGACAGATTCACCTTAAGCTGAGTAGAAGGATTTTGTTTCAGGTCTACGTAAAAGGTATAAAAGCGGACAGAGCATTACAGGTACAATGAGTTCTGTTCACCTGAATGTCAATGAAATGCTGGACCAAGTGGCCTTGCTACATTGCCCCATCAACAAGCATGAGACATTTTTTCTTATAACTCCTTCTGAATCTTCAAGGCAAGGTCTTAGGAGAAGGTCCTTTTGTAGGGCTGCAATTGTGTCATGACAGCAAAGACCTAACTGCACACATATCCAGCAACACCAGTATCCAGGTCACTCGCAACCCTCCATGGATGATGCATGAGCCCACAATTATTTC
The DNA here is from genome assembly GCA_013401335.1 of Brachypteracias leptosomus. Taxonomy (NCBI): domain Eukaryota; kingdom Metazoa; phylum Chordata; class Aves; order Coraciiformes; family Brachypteraciidae; genus Brachypteracias; species Brachypteracias leptosomus. Next base: position 77,999 of record VYZX01019257.1, read on the forward strand.
TGCAAATACCTCTCAGGTTTCCCTTTGGGTTCATTGCATACCATCCTGGAGTTCATGAAACCCGACCTGCCAACTTGCTCATCTCTCACTGGCTTTATAGGTTAAGTAGAATGACAGAACCAGACTAATAAAACAGAAGAACAACGTTGGAGCTATTGAGACAGAGAAGAGGAACACAGAGGTGACCACACAGTCCTGGAATGCATTACCAACCCAGGCACTAGAAATTTATTCAAGTTGTGCTGCAAAGCTTAGCTTAAATGTTATCTTCTTCCACAGCTGTTTCAGCCTAAAGGCTCTCCTTTCCTTCCCCATCCACAAGAACTACTTGTAGAGCAAAACCAGCTCTTGGCACCCAGAGAGGTGCTGCTTCTGCCTTCTACATTCCCCCACCTTGCCCAGATGCAAGAATTACAAGTCAAAGCCCAGCAACAGTCTATTAGAAGGCACAAGGGACTAAGAGGATTCCAGAAGCTTCACCCAGGATGCCAGAATAAACAGCAGCCAAGAAGGAGCACATAAGGTTCCAGTATGGATGCAATAAATAGCAGAGGCATCACTGGAGGTACCTCCCAGAGCTGGGAGACCACCAGTGTGCAGGAGAACCAACTAGGAAACCCAGAGCAGCAGTGGGGAACATCTGCATTGAGCTTCTAAAGCAACAAAGTCACTCTCTTGACCCAGGAATACATCTGTAAAAATAAAGCCCTGTGATCCCCTTGTCAGCCTGCAGCAATAGAAGGCTGAAGGCAATTCACCTCAGGATGCAGCAGACCCTGGGTGGGACAAAACTTGGAAGAGGGAGTGATGAGGAAATCGTGTTCTGTAAGCCCAGTCCAAGAAAATGGGTCTGAATTCCTGGTGGACATCAGAATACAGAAAGAACACAAAAGGCTAGACTTTATTTGGGCCCATCACCTTCAAGCTGATAGCTGTCAGTCAAAGCTTCTATTTAATAGAAACAGAAAATTCTACTTTTAACATAAGCACCTTAAGAATAAGGATAGTTGAGCTATATTATAAGAAAGCAAAAGGGGAATGAGGTGAAACATCTTAATCCAGGGTCCCTACCTAGACCTCCTGGTGGCAAACTGGAATCTGAAAGAGCAAGGAAACCCTACCCTGCTTTCTGGTCCACAAGAAGCCACTGTCAGGCTTGGTACGTGGGCGTTCAGCTTTTGCCAGGCCACAGCTGCCAATGTTCACACACATGATACTATTTCTTTTTGTTTAAAAGAGCTTCATTTCTACTTGTGCACGACAGCCAGGGCTGTCCAGACAGGAATGCTCAGGACCCTGCTGGGACACTAAGGCCATCCAAAAAGAGCAGTTCTCAGTAAGCTGAGCCCTGGCAAGATGCTAAATCAGTTCTTAATATCCCAATGTGGGAGCCTAGAGCTTTTGAAGAGAGAAGTCAGATATCCCATGTGGGTGTGGAGGACTTCTGCCTTTTCATAGCACCTGGGGAAGGCAGGAAAAGCTGAACGTGCACGAGTCTTTCAAAGGACAGACACCCAGTACCATGTAAATCTCAGTTTTGCTAAGCCCCATAGATATCACTTTTAACTAACGCCTTTCCTTGGAGAAGCCCCACTAGCAAAGTGCTCGTGCTGCAGGCAGGACTGCTGCAGTGTGAGATGGGGACAGGACCTGTCCGAGGGGACACAAACAGGCAGTGGCACAACTGTGAGGGGGGCATGGAAGCCAATTCCTGTCCCCAATTTGTAAAGAGACTTGCAGCTGATGGCCATCAAAGCAAATTCAGACACTGATGGGAGAAGTTATGAAGAAAATGCATAAAAGCCTCCAGCTCTCAGCAAAAGCTCTATGTGTGTGTATGTTTGTGTATTTAGGAGGCAGCTTCATCAGAAACAAACCTGAGTCTGGACCTCTGATCCATGTGAAGTACATTCAGTACTACCTTTATGGTGCAGGTAGCAAAAGATTTGGCAAAGTTGAATCCTTGGCAAAGATTCTGCAAGTGGATTTGTGAGGGGGGACTGCCAAAAGAAAGAAAAGAGCTGTGAGAAGCCTCACGTATGCTGCAGTGATACCCAAGGGGGTTATGTCTGCCACCTCAAAGCCACAAGACACTCATTTGCATAGCTGAATCTTCAGCTGTTAGAACCAGAGTCATTTTAACAGACATGGACAATTTATGGAACTGTAGGAAGGACCCTTTTAAAGAGAAGTGTATTAAGCCTGTCTCTGTTAATCAGATGCTGTCAAGCAACAGGGAATGGCAGGAAGTTTAGAGGGACAAGACACATCAACTTTGAATCAATGCTGCCTAAGATTATCTATGAATCATTATCCATGTTGCAAATCTGTAGCCTTCCAGTAAGAAAGTGTCGATAGATAAACCTCAGCTCACTTCCTCCAGAGAGCCACGAGAGTTTTGCAGGCAAGAATAAAGGTGTCGGGAATCTTCAGCATTAGACTAAATGTGAGCTGCAAATAGATAAATTAATAAATCAATCCGTAGCTTTTTATTTTCTTTTTTCTTTGGGTTTTTTGTTTTTGGTTCACATTTGGTCAGAATGTGGTTTTGCTTGGAAGAGACCAAAGAAATGTAATATTTTTTTCCTGCCACCAAATCCAAACATTTTACAGATTAAATTCTTGGCCTCATATCTATGCCAATAAATCTTATTAAAAGGAGAAGGAAAAACCACACATTATGGTTCTCAAACCACTTTCCACACAGCCTGAGGCAACCCAGCCACTTGGGTCATTATCACTATCTAGTGACATCAGTTCTCACAAAAGAGATGATGCCTGTATAAAACCATCTCTGAACACCTCTCTCCTCCCTCTCACCCGCTAAAGCCAAACTCTGATGTTTGTGTGACGTGACTGACATTACACCAAATAAAAGTGTCAATACCTACCTGCTAGTTGATGTGATGAAGAGTCACACTGTTCTTCATTATTTGACCTGCTGCTTAACAGTATCGTTAAAGGAAAACCCTTCAGGTTTGTATTCGTCCCCTTTTAAAAATTATTTTATTTTAGATTTTTAGACCCATACACTATGCATTCCACCAAATGTTTTAGAAATCACCAGTGATGTTCTTCCTATATAATCTTATTTACTAATTTTCTATGAAATCCAGAATTGCTTTTCTAATCATCACCCTGGTTTGGGACATTTCATCCCATCTGATGAGTCGTATTTGTTGAATCATCAGGACTAGGGGCTGAAGATCCTGGCTCTGATTCCTCAATGTGCAGCACTAAAAGGGGCCAACACATCCAGACTTAAAGTCCTTGCTGCAGAAATGACTCAGACACTGAGGAATCTCAGCCTAGTTGACAGGATTTAGGCTCCCATGGTCTCTTCCCTTACATCTATAAAAAAAAAAATTTAAGAAATGTTTGAAATCTTATGCCTGAAATTCCAGTTATTTTTCTTTTCTCAGGCCTGTGCAGTTAGGCCCTAATAAAAATTCTTGTTGATAAAACTGTTTAAGAGCTCAGTAACTGCCTGTAGCTTAATACAGTACTGGGGGATGTGGGACACTCCCAGAGAACCTGATAGCTGCCTTCTGAAATGTCCTTTGAGACCTGCCTGAGAGTGACATATTACCTCCTCTGCCCTCCTCCCTGGAACAAGTGTATATATGTATATTCCAGTTATATTCCAGTGGAGCATCTTTTTTTGTCCTTATTTCTTGATATATGTGAAGAGTGACAAGTTCCCAGGGAGACCACAGGGACCTGCCTGCCTCATGCTGTCACTCCATGGGTCTCCCTGCAGTCTTGGGAAGATCTTTATTACTGTTGTGTTGATGCCAAAAAAGATGCAACACAATATACAATGAGGTGGGGCAGTGTCAGAGCTTTATCAGTGCTCATCTGTTATGACCTTTGTGACTTGGTTGACATATCTTTCATGAGCAGGGTGGCCATGCCAGCTACATGTTCACAATATCCCTTACCACTTGCAATATCACTTGCTCCTTCAGGCATCCTTCTCTTAAGCAGACCAGGATAAGCCTGCTCTTCTCCCAGAAGTCCTTTAAATATTACATAGATTAATGCTCCCTCCTAGTTGCTCTCCCTAGCCCCTCTCATCCCTCCATGCTATCATCTTTTCAACCCTGTTCCTTCATTTCCACATGTACATCAGACAGAAATCTACCCTTCATCAGCCTCCCAACCCCTCATCACATCCTGGTTCAGATGTGGAGAAGACTCACAGAAAGCCAGTTCATTACCGAAGAGAAATTGTGCATACTCAATGGTTTCTAAGCACAACTTTCTATGGTCCAACTCCATGTATTCAGGAGGTGACAGTGCCCCTGGGATGCTCCAGAGAGACACAGATTCACCTGCTTTATTCAACGGAGAGCTTGAACTGAAACAATCAAGACCCAGGACTTTTTTTAGGCTATTTTTGATACTCTCTTGAACACTTTTTTAGATATTCTTTAGCCCAAACATGCTGCCAGCAATATTTGGATTGCATTCACTCACTCACCCCCAAAGCAGGCACACATCTGCATGCACTCACATGTACTTTCATGCTACACCAGCCTTTTTTACAAACACCTTTGATTTCAAGGGAATCCAGGACAACCACTGTAAAATGTGCAAGGCTTACACAGATCTCCTCTAGTAACACTATTTGAAGCTGGGAGGGGGTGCTTCCTCTGTGTGACTTTTTACTTGCTTCACAAAACTCAACCGTAGTAAGAATCAGCTTACCTCAGAGAGCCCAAGAGGTGCATTTTGTTTGTTGTTAGTTTTGTGTTGTTTTTTTTTTTTCTAGAAGAGGCACCATTATCAGTCCATCTCTACATTCACGCAGGACTTATCACTTTGCCATCTACTTTCACAGGTGCGTCTCCTGCACCACACCACGCATGCTTTCTTGCTTTAAAACCTCGCTTTATCTCATTGCACACAAGCCAAACCCTGGTGTCAGCAGCCCTGAAAAAGCAAATCCCCCCTGGGCACAGCAGCTGATGTTACCACCCTCCAAGCAGAAGCGATGCTCAGACACAGCTTCACACGTGTCTGGCTCAGGGAATGCCCCAGCCTGAAGCCGGGCAGCCCAAGTGCATCCCTAAGGTCCATCCTCTTGCATCTCCCTTTCGGGCTTACCGAACCCTGAGTCCAGCGTTGCCGCTGGGGATGGGGATGAGAGGAAGGGGACATGACAGGTCCTGACGCGGCTGCTCTCCCGCTGGGCCGGGCAGTCCCCACACCCACGGCCGCCCTGCCGTGATCCTCACCTTCTGAGCCGCTTTCAACACCCAGCGCTCTGCCCCGGGGCTGTTACACAAACCGCAAGCACCGGGACAAGAAAAGTACAACGCAAACACCTTCTGAAATGAGTGGCTTTCCCAGACAGGATTTTCCTGAGGAGGAAGGAAAACAGCTACTGCTTGCGTAGACCGAGTGGCTACACGGTGGGGAGAGGGGGAAACTAAACCCTCCTCTCCCGCCGGCCCCGCGGCAGCACCGGCAGCGGCACACCTGGGGGAGCGGCACTGCCCGGCTCGGCTCCCGCTCCTGGTTCCGTTCCCGTTCCCTGCTGCGGCTCGGCTCGGCTCCGGACCGTCCCCGCACCGGTACCGGCACCGGGACTGCTCCGGTCCCGGACCCCTTTGGGCATCGCCGCCCGTCGGGGACCTGACCCTTCCCCTCCAATCCGCTCCCCTAACAGCCTCACCCTGACTGCTCCAGGCAGGAATGGGTGATCTTTTCCTCCTTCTTTTGCTCCACAACACAAATACTAGCAATAAAAGGCGAGGGGGAAAGAAAGAAAAAAATAAAATTGAAAAAAATCACACCACAGTTTTCTCTGCAGATCCACCTGGATGCTAGGTAAAGAGGGACTCAACTCAGAGGCACTTCTGCACCTTTCCTTATATCCTTTCCCTTATATCTTTCCCTTTCCCTTTCAATTCCCCTTTCCCTTTTCATTTCCCTTTCTCTACTTTTACTTTCCCTTTCCCTTTCCCTTTCCTCCAGAGCTCACCTTTCCACCCCTGCTCTCCCACCTCCCCAGAGCTCCCCGGCTCCCACCTTCCCTCCCGCCCCGCACTCGGCTCTCCCACCCGCCGTGCACTGAACCCCGGGCTGTTTGTAGAAGACGAGTCTCTCCTGCAGTTTCCAAACTCACCTGCAAAATGCTGCTTGTTGCTAGAATCCAGGGCAAAAGCCACCTCATCCCTGGAAGCCGGGATTAAATACATTGATTGAACCCAGATTTAGAGCCGTTTTGAACAAAAACACCACTTTGGGGAATGCAGAGCAATCCTGAACTGGCAACCTAGCCTAGGCACTCTGCCTTTTTCTCTTGGCTCTTTGGGGATTTTATTAAAGACAGATCTGACGTCAGGGTGAAGGACAAGCCCTGCATTTTTCCTCTGGAGAAACTTTTCCTGCCTTCACTTCTTCATTTTTGTGTGTGGTGTTGTCCCACCTCCTGCATTTCAGTGCTCGCTGTTAGCCAAAGGGCTCTTAAAGGGAAAGCTGCAGTGCTGGGTCCATCGCGCCGTGATTTTAGCAGCACCGGAGTGCTCAGAGCTCACCCCTCATGCTGCTCAGGGCACTCAGACTCCTGCAACTCAGCTGGCATGGCAAGGAACATTGGATCTGGCTTCCCTGATTGTGATTAATGGCCTAACATGTATAGAAATACACACAGATGTTTAATTTATTTAATCTGTAAAAAAGAGTGGCTTCATGTGAAGTGCAGAAGGACGTTTGACCTGCAAGCCCACCCTGTGGCAGGTGTTCTGCCAGCTCCCTTGGGAACTCTGCTTTACAGAGCAACCCACACGGGAAAGGAAAAGAAGGGCACATTGTCCCCTTTCATGATTTCAGTGGGGTGCATCGCAGCTCCTGGGCCCAGCTATATTTCTCTCCTGTGCCAGCACTGGGCATAACAAATATTGCCCAGGTACATGAGAGTGCAACCCCCACCCTGAGCAGAGCTAAACCCTCTGCTCATTTGTATCCCTGTTAATATGCTCCCTGATTTTACTGGGGTCATCTCTGGTGTTTTTTTCTCTTTTTATTTAGACACAGGCACAATATTTTCCCTCACCCTTTAAATCTGAATTTGACAGTATTTAAAGTCTCTTTCATCCTTAAAGTGAAATAGAATAGTATAAGGGAAACGAGTGCTTGCAAAAGGAAGAAAAGTCCTATTAAACAACTTTACATGTTTTAAATCCAAAAAAGTCAAGATATGTGCTAAAAGTGGTGACAAGGTAAATTTAGAAGTAGGCAAAACCTACTGCTTGATGAGGTGAGCTGGGCAGTGGTGAGTGGATGAATACTTTGATGGCCAAACTAGAACTGAGATAGTGCTTTAACCCCTGCTCAGCCTTGGCTACCTCCTGTAACTCAGGTGTGCCTGGTCAGGTGGAGGTGACTCCCCACAGACCCCTCAAGAGCCATCCCAGCCCTAGGGGAGCTGGCACTGTGGTGGGGTTTGCTCCCCTGACCCAGCTCAGCTGGACACTCAAGGCTGTGGCTGTCAGATGGTGGGGAGGGGAGAGCGAGGTAGCTGTACTCTAGTAATGCAGATTCTCACAGTGACTTTAATCCCTTCATGTTTTGTGACGTGACATGGATGGTTTAATGGTTTTACACCAGCTGGACCAGGGAGCTCTAATAGGACCAGATTTTCTGTGGACACCCAGCTGCCCTGGGAAATGATTCAGCCAGAGCTTGGCTGCAAACCAGAGGAAGTGCCACCTCCTGTTTCCTCCTCTAGCACCTTCACCTCTTCCACAGCCCCCTCCCAGGACATACCTAAAGACCAGGTCAGGGATTGTATTTTTTGTTAAGCTCCTCCAGGGCTATTTCTGTTTTCCTTCCTCTACAGCCTTCCCTCTCTTTCCTTATTTTCTCCTCTGTTCATTCATTCCACCTCTCTCTATTTCAATATTCCTCTCACTCCTCTCTGTCACCAGCATACACCCTTCCTTGTACACCAGCAACACCCAGGCATAGGGACTCTCTTTCTCTGCTGAGGAATCTAGAAAGAAGCCTACCATCTTCTTGTCACCTGGGTCATGATCATCTGCACATGACTACCACTCAGTGCCTGACTTTGAGGTGCAAATCCCTGAATACTTTGTGGAGAGAAAGGAGCATTTTGAAAGTACAATTCCTCTGACCTGAGTGAGATGGCCTCCTAAAAAGAGAGGTGAAACTAGATGGATTAGCTCAGGGTAGTAGGCACAGATGTCAAGTAGGTGGCTAATACCTCATACAAGCCCTGCTTGCTGGCTTGGAGCTGAAGAGGCCATGCTAGCAGTCCTAGGAGAAGTAGCTCTGCAAATGGGAGAGGGACAAGAGTTCAAAGCTCCTGGATTATCAGACTATAAAATCAAGGGAAAGAATATTTAATAAATGACATCAGAAATGGCAGTGTGTTGGTTTTTTTCCAAAAAAACATTTGGTTGTTATCTCATTCTCTTTTGACTATTTCCCCTGCATATTTCAATCCCCTCAATGGATTTTTTTGCTAATGCTGTGGTCAAGTGTGTCAGCAAGGATGGAGCCTTTGAGATGTGGACATCTGGCTGCTTGCAGCTTCCCACTGGCAACCGGCAAGACGATCTGGTCAAGGCTTCACAGCGGTCCACAGCTCTCATGTTGGTCATGGGACTTTGTCATGTGGTGATCATAAACCAGACACTGTCTTAGCTTGGGTGAGACAGGGATCAAGGAGTGGGTCTGCAGCTCCAGGGCAGGGGTGCTGAGATACCCGCTGCCTCAGCAGCCTTTCTGATTTCGATTCCTGTGTGGATATGGCACATCGGTGAACTTGCAGATGTGACTGGGGGTGACATTATGTCATTAAGTCTCAAATGACAGGAACATTGTTTACCTCAGTGATGACTGCAGCCCACAGCTTGGCTTCTGCTTCTAGGGGCTCTCAGTTCCCTCTAAGGATGACAATGGTAAAAGAGATCATTGCAATCCTGTATCATGCTGACTTAATCCTCGAGAGTCTTGTAATGACCCCAGTAAACAGAGGCGCGAAAGGCATTTCTCTGTCTAGTTCAAAGACTTAAATTCCATTTAAGACCTTCAGATGATGGAAAATCCACTTCATGTTTCGGTGAGTTCAGCTACATTCACTATTAAAAGTTTGTGCCATATTTTCAGTCTGAGTTTGATGGTTTTCATCTTTCTGCCAATGTCTGCTTGGCTGATGAGAATTCAGTACATTCTTCCAACACATAAACATGCAAGGGTTCAGTAAATCACCGCTGACTCTTCTCTTCAATAAAACAAGGAAGCCACATTGCTTTTAAGACTCAGTGTCTAGTTGGTTTTCCGGACCTTGAAGCAATTTTATATTTTTAATGACTTTTGTCTCTTTACCTTTCACCTTGCATGGACATTATGTCTACAAATGCAACTATCCATCACTCTGCAGTCAGGCCATCCACAGTGAACTGGAAACAGGTAACATGCCCCAGTGCAAACCAGCTCTAATTCTGTTAGCCTAACACTTTAACATCACTTCTTCCTCAACATGTCCCTTAGGCCTTTCAGCCATATAAACAGGTTTCTCAATTTGACTCCATTTTACAGTCTTTTTAGACTAAATAATCTGGGTAATGGATTGATTTATTTTATGCTGTTTGATTTGCCTGACACTTTTACTGAGGGCTGGAGCTGGCCAAAGAACACAGGGACTGCTAAGAACAGAAAGAGAGTTCAGGGGGGATGGATGCTGCTCTTGCTTGCAAATGTGTGTCAGGAATAGCTCCTTGTCTGTAACGGATTTACCCTGTAATAGGTGAGATCAGAGTCTGCCCACAAGTTCAAGGGAAAAAAGAGCACCTTGGAATTTCCTGACTCATAAAAGGTAAAGGTTGAGTCATGAATCTGGCTTTTAAATAAGCCCAACAATCGTCTGTGTTAGCTTTCTGTCAAGGTGCCCTTAAAAAAGGGCACCTTTTCTGTCTTTCTCCATGCTGGGGTGATGAAGGAGACCCCTCTCCATGCAGGATTTGCCTGCTGAACAGCAGGAGCCCTGCTAAGACTGCAACCATCAGGAAGGCTAGGAACCTCAACCACTTCAGGAGGCACATACTGGAATGGGAAGGGAGGTGGGGGAGTCAAACTGCACCATCTATTATTGCTGTTATTACTACTTAGGTAATGAGACAGAGAGTTACATCAGCCTGGCCCTTTGAAATATCAAAGAATCCTTAAAAAGAAGAGTATGAAAACACCTGGTTTAGCTGACTCTTGATAACATCAAGCATCTGAGCACTCAGCCAGTCCCACCAGCACAGGTGAATATCTCATTTCCATAGAGTTCCTGGGCTTTGCAGTTGAGACTTGACACCACAGAGCACAAGGAACTGCAATAGAGCAGGAGGATTCACTTGCTGTCTAAACAGTCTTTCTGAAGAAGATGGATAGGACTCAATATAGAGAGCCAAAAGCTCCTTTGCTTCTGTTCAGTCTTGTATTCCTAGTACCATGACACAGAAGGTACCAGAAAGGAGCTAATGTGGTAAATCCACCACTGGATTCCCTCAGTCCTTAAAAAATGCCAGTTGAAGAGAGGTACCTTGAAATATTATTCATCCCAGGTTTCCAATAGTAAGTATGCATGATGCTGTATGGCTCGCACTCCTTGGGCCAGGATAAGTGTAAGGCTGATAACACATCCAATACCTAAAATCAGTGAGTTCAGGTAAACCAGCCTGACCATCAGCACTGCAGGACTGAGGGATTATTTCTCCAAAGAGCTTGTATAAATTAGATCCACTGATACCAGTGAAGCTGCAGCTAAATCTAAAAAATGGAACCTTCAATACTTAATTCTTGCATGCATCCAAAATAATTTATATTTGAGTGAGAATACTGCCTTTGGGGAGACATGACTGTGGTTTCACCCCCCATAAATAGACTCAGATTTATTTGGACAGGTCTTCAGCTGGTGTCAATCTGTGTGACTCTGTTGATTTCTGCAGTATTAATCTGGCTGACAGCGGCTGAGCTGTTCCACTGTGAGTGAAAACATGAGGGTTTGAGTGACAGTAGCAAAAAACCAAGCCATTAAAATACTATTTTTTGTAATTTCTCATTTAAAAAAATCATAGTACTTCATTATTAATTTACAAATATGTGTTATATTAGATTTTCAGTTATTGATGTCAGTAAATTCAGCTATTGTGTTTTCTTCCTTGCCTTCAAAGCAATGACCTATTGTGTTTATCTATTCTTAAATTCCCATAATTTCCTGTTGGACATTTATGTGGCCATTATGTGGGCAAAAAGATATTTTGATGGTTTTGAACCAATACCAGGCATTCATGACAGCAGCAACAGTACTCTGGTGTATCCACTGTTTTTCCTTAGCAATTATCTGTCTCAGTATCTGCTCTCAAAAAACATCAGTTTCATAACTAAAGCTTTCAAACAGAACTTAGAGTAAAAACAAACAACTAAACCCACAAACAATAAATACAAATAAGATGCCAAGCTCTGAGAACAATTAATAACCAAAACAAACAGGCCACAAAAAATCAGAAACCTGCCAGAAATATGAACAAGCTCTGATAAATCCCTGCTGCAGAAAAGTAGTCTTCTGGAAATAAAGATTTACATAGTATTTACTAACCAATAAAGGAAGCTGGATTAATAACACATAGTGAGTCTGTGCCTCAGCTGGTATAAAAGTGAAGTCCTTGGAGTCGCATCGATTTGTGGCATTCACGGGTGCAATGCATTATTCATAAATATTAGTTCAGCCATTTGAACAAATGTGGAAAGTGCAGGGGAGGAATTAACCTTTGGGTTTACCTCCTGCAGATGTGTTTTCTTGATGATATAAAAAATATATTCACTAACAAACTGTGAAAGGATGAAAGGGTGAAGAATCCCAACCAATACTGCACACATTCCTGAAGCAGCACAGTCTGCTCCCTGTGTAGTTTGGCCTGCTTCGTATCATAGCCTCCTTGACAAGTAATTTTGTGACATGCTCCAAAAAGTGACTTCACCCGCTATGAATAGAATGAATTCTCTGATATTTCTATTCTCTGGATCAGTGACTACAGAATTACACAACTAATTGTTCATCTGGGCCCTCTTTCCTTCTAGTACAGCAATATTCTCCAGTCTCTGGGATGGAGTTGGCTACCCAAGGAGGGAAATTTCCTCTGTTCTACTGGAAATTCACTGTGGCCAGTGTCATTGCTCCCAGTTGGGTCTAGGTAACACTGGAATCAGATTTGACCTTTTCAATCACACATTGAGGCTTCCCGGCACTGTAAATGTGTCAGTGAAATTCCAAAATTGGCTAAGAGTATACACATCTTTGGTTGGAAGAAAAGTCAACAAGCCAATGAAACCAAACTAAGTGTAAAAGAATGAAGGCCATGAAACCATCTGTTATCTCTGATAGGCTTGTTTTTCTGTTGGAAAGTAGCTCTACCCTTCTAGCCCACGTGTTTTTAAAATATTTTATTAATAAATGAAGATAATTTTTTGGTTGTTTTCATAGTAAAGAAAATAAGAAAAACAACCCTACGAGATGTTAAGAAAAATTATGAATAGATCCCTGAGAGATTGAACCTGTTTGAAATATGAAATATTTGAGGACCCATTTTCCCTCTATGGCTGGAGTATCCAAATTCTGTGTTCTAACTCCAGTAACATTTTATTCAAAGTTTCCTTTGGTATTTGGTTGGTAAACGCTTCTCTCTCAACAGAGCTGCTTTCAGTCTCTGTTTCCTGGGGAAATGGAGCTTATGCAATCGCTTCGTACGCGTTCACGTCTGTCTGTCTGTGCCCCTTTGCAGTAATTTTTGAGCCTCTTGGCCAAAATCAAGCCAAATTTGACAGCGAGATATCTCATCAGCGATCACATTCCTGAAGCACTGAGGAAGAAGAGGGAGGCCACAGGAGTGTCATACCTTTGGGAAAAGTGAAGTGTTTACTCATGCACTATTAGATGCCAGAGAAGCCACACAGCTGAGACCTCTCAGACGGCCGACTGCAGGAAAACAGCTTCAACTGGAGTTTGCAGCCAGCCACCAGACACAAATCTGTTGGGAAAGTGGCTTTATTAATACAGTGCTCACAAAAATACTGCTACTTCAGGCACACATAGTCCACATGCTCTCAAGTTCTCATCTTTTAATTGTTTTTATTTCTTGCAAAGAACACCTTAAACTTCCTCTCTTCCCAGTCCCTGCCAATATTTTTCCTTAATTTAGTCTTTGTTATAAAAGCAAAGAGGGTGCAAACAAAGGTATCCATTTCCACTCTGCCATTTAGGAAGTAAAATATTAATTCTGTCAAAAAGTCTTCCTTGGACATTTTCAAAGTGCAAAGATACAGCCACCTTTCAGTGGACATAGAGTGGTCCTGCCTCAAGAAGGTGAGTAAATTGAGGGTCTGATATAGACTGTTTTAGAAACCTCAGCAGAAGGTGGTCTCAACAATGGAGAGCATTCAGGATATGCATGTTTTTATTACCATTGATAACTGCATCTTAAGCATTAAAAAAAGATCATAATGAAGATAATAAACTAATTTTCCATGTCCTGGAGGGTGTTTATCACAATGCCTTTGTTCTCAGCTTTACAAAATTGGGAGCTTTATGATTTTGTTTCCTGATTTCATTTGAAGCACCACTCTTTGCCAACTGCAAAGACATAGTCCTGAGGCAAAGGAAGGGAACAGGGCATGGAGAGGTGATGTATCATACCTGGGGTGCCAGAGCAGATCCTTGCCTCAAGTTCTGCTGTTTGTGATCAGTGTGATAAATCTTTCCACCCTCTCCTGGACTGAGTAATCACTGCTTCCTTCTGGGCTTATTTTTCCTTCCTTTTCCTCCTGTCAGTCTTTTGGAGAAGATGGGATGGTATAGACTTGGATTCAACCTGAGGGAAAAGGAGAAGAATAGGCTGGAACATGCCCTGTGCATGCATGCTCAGGGGAGAGGTTGGTGCAGTAGATGTCTACCTTGATCCAGCAAATGCTTTTCTCTTTGCACAGTGTGGACAGTTGTCCTCATCTCATGTTACCTCCTAGAGGCATCGTAGGAAGAAAAATCTCTGACCTGTTTGAGACCTCTATAACCTCCCTTATGAGGAAAGGCTGAGGGAGCTGGGTCTCTTTAGCTTAGAAAAAAGGAGACTGAGGGATGACCTTATTAATGTTTATAAATATGTTAAGAGAGAGTGTCAGGAGGAAGGAGCCAGGCTCTTCTCAGTGACATCCAATGATAGGATAAGGGGCAATGGGTGTAAGCTGGCACATAGGAGGTTCCACATAAATATGGGAAGAAACTTCTTCACAGGGAGGGTGACAGACACTGGAACAGGCTGCCCAGGGAGGGTGTGGAGTCTCCTTCTCTGGAGATGTTTAAAGACCGCCTGGACGTGTTCCTCTGCAACTTGGTCTAGGTGATCCTGCTCTGGTGGGGGGATTTGATTAGATGATCTTTCAAGGTCCCTTCCAATCCCTAACACTCTGTGATTCTGTGATTCTGTGTTTGCTGAGAATACAAGTAAGGTGGCCAGCTTAGGAGAGCTTTCACATGTTAAAAGCCTCTTGGCTTTATTTATTCACCATGTGTTGGGTCAGAGTCCTTGAAATGTGTTTGAGGAACGTGTCTGCCCAGGTGATGGAGAAGGCCTGTTTCCCTCATGGTACCAATAATGCAATACAGCTCCTGGCAAGGGACCTCTTTGGGTGGGAGCCTTCATAACCTCCCTTTTGCCTCAGGATTCCAGGCTTACTGCTTTTTTGGAGCCAAACTACTGGGTCTCTTCTGAGATGACTTAGGAGTGGGAGAAGAAAAATGGGAGGGGGGGGGGGGNAAAAGAGGGGGGGAGGGGGGGGGAAGAAAGGGAATACCTCTGAGTCATAGAGGCCTGGAAGAGACTCAAGTCTCTCTTGGTTGACTTTAACTCTCCCTTGCTGCAATGTAAGTCCACTGTTCCTTGGGCATACTGGAGAAATTTTTCCTTTCCTCTTCATTGCAGCATTTAACCAGTTTACAGACAATACACATACCTCTTCTACAGCCTTCTCTCCTTCCCCATTTCTCCTACCCTTTGCTCAGATATAATTTCTTGCTCTCCCTATAATCTTTGAGGTGCCCAAAACCAGGACTAGCACTTGAACCAGGCAGAGACCTTCTGTTTACACTTCCTAGAATTCACTTCCCACTTCTTCTTGTCCTGCAATGCCTAGATTACTTCTGCAGAAAGTCACCTATTCCCACCACGCTGGTTGCTCCCATTTGAGGTGAGTGACTGCCAAGCCAAAACAGGTAGTCACCCGAATGGCCACAACCCTGTTCTTAGCATCTGGAAAAGCAAGTCCAGGGACCAGTGCAGCAGAAGAGGGATGATGTCTGCAACATCAGTTAAATCTGCTGAGGTAAAATGGTTGACAAGAGCAACAAAATCTCAACAGCAGCAATAACAACCCTCAGATATGTCCTGGCAGAACCAGTAACCTGCAGGGCTTTACTTCTCTCCCTCTCTGCCATTTCGCCTGTGTTAGTTTTCCTATGGCAAATGCATGTCAATCCTATTCCTTCATCCTTGGAGAATGAAAGTCAGTGTTGTTGATACAACTGAGGAGCCTGAGCCAAGCCCATGCCTACTGTTCTGAACTCCTTAATGAACGGATTATTTCAGAGGATCTCTGCAGGCTCTTTTCTTTTCAAACCTTGGCTTGTATCATCAGCAGATGTAGCTCCTATGTGCTGCTGTCCAAGATTTTGAAAGACCCCAGGCTACATCCCAGGCCCCCACTCTAGCTATTCCTCCAGGGCAAGAGAGCAGCACAGACAACCTCCACTAAGGATAACCCTCCTACCAGACAGATATCCACACTACAGGATTTAATCTGAGCTAGATTCCCATCTCACTTAAGCAAATTTTGTGTGAGATAGCACCAAAAGCCTTATGACAGTCAAGACAAAATCACACCACAGCAAATTCATCACCTTCAATGGTATGTACTCTGTCTTCATATCCTCAAGATCTGTCACGAATCTGGTGTTCTTTTAATATGTTTTTAACCAACATATACTTGGTGTTGCTAAGGTCCTTCTGATCTCCAAAGCGCTCAAAAATAATCTGTTCAACTTCTTTCAACACTTTTCTAGGTGTTGAAAGCATGCTGATTGGTTGATAATTCCCTAGCTCTTCCTTTTCTTCCACATCAACAGACACATATCTGCCCTTTTCTCTCCCTCTTAAGTCTCGCATATTCTTCAAGACAGTGGCTAGCCAGTTCTCTGATTTGAACAAAAAAATCAGTCTTTTCAAAGAATGCCTTTAACCTGCCTTTTGCTTATTGTAGACCAAATTCCTCCTTCCCACTCATTGGTGTTATCCTATTAGTCATTGACTCATGGCAGTTCTGGTGAAGGCTGATATGTGAAAGACACCAACCATTTCAGTCATTCAGACATTACTAGCTCTCCTTTCTCATTAAGTGAGGACTAGCTTCTTCCTTCATCTTCCTCTTTCTGCTGAAATATTAATAGAAAGATTCTTATTACTTTTCATGCCCCTTGCTACCTGTACTTTATCCCGTGCTTTGGCCTTTATGATTTTGTCCCTACATGCTCAAGCAATTCTTTTATAGGCACCTTTAGTAAAGTGACCACTTTTTACATGTCCTCATAGACCATCTGTCTGATGCATGCAATTGCCAGCTGTTACCAGCATAGGCTGCCTTACACCTCCAGTCTGGAGACTGGGAGGAACTGGGATTTTCTACCAGCTCATTTTCACCACGATGAGGTTACTAACAAGAAATACTGTAGGATCACTGCTTCTGTGAGCAAAGAGTAACCTCAGCGTTGAACTGGGTTGGAGAAGAAGATGCCTAAGAAAGGGTTGTGACAACAAATGACAAAAGATATTAGCTCTCTGTATTCAGTTATCAATGTCTCTTAATTACACACTCTCCTTCAAACTGGGGCATGGGAATTCTGAGGAGGAACAGGCTATTAAATTGTTTCAGACGCACAATAGAGTGCATGAATCCCCTCCTGGCTTTTCTTGAAAATTTTGCTCTAGAAAGTCAAAATGGCAGCATAGCAGCACCAACAAGCCCAAAGCCTCCATTTCTTGTGCCATGTCCCCTGTAAACATTCCTGGGAGCTGCAAATCTGACTGAGGGATAGCTGCTTCCACTGTACTTTCCTGTGGAGAAGCATGGTGAGAAAGTGCTGGAGTAAATTATCTGCTGTTTGAGTTATTGTCACGAATGATAAAACAGATGTTTCATATGCATGAACTTTTCATGATCTTGGGCTTCAAGCTGGCCAGATAATGTGAAATCCTATTACAGCTTGGAATAAGGAGCTGTAGTGGGCATATAAGTCCCAGATCTAGCTCCTGATGATATAGTTTTTTCCACAGCTTATTCCTTAAACCACACACGTGCTAGTCCTTGCACATCCAGCAGCATTTCTGTATCCATTTTTAGCTGGAAGTGAGACTTTTGGCAAATTATTTGGAAAACTCCATAAAATGTATATTCCTGTTTCCCCAGCTAATGCTAAGCCCAGTGTCTCTCACTGTGTTCTGGGTCTCTGGAAGGTTTCTGGGCGTGATTGTTTCTGTTGCCTTCTCCCAGGTGAGAATGTTTATTTTTACACTTACCATTAACATGCCCTAGGCTTTGCAAGAGAAAATGCATCAAACCCCTTTGCATTGCCCCAGAGACGCAAAGCAGCTATAAAGCAAGCTAAGGCAGTTAATTGCTCTTCTTCCCTGACACAACATAAAGGAGTTAGAATACCCTGGAGAATCGGGCATTTACAGAGTAGTTTTCATTGTATGAAAGGCATAGCCCTCAAAATCACAGCCATAATGTTCAAAGCTATTTCAGGAGATCACACTGTCCAAGTTTTTGCACTGAGGTGGGCTCAGGGTTAGGGGTAGGTTACAACTGATGATGTTTGCTTGAGCCTGTTTTAAAACTGAAGATTTTCACACAATATTTTTCTGAAGATTGATTTGTACCTGCACATGCAGAATGACTGAGGCCTCAGAAGAGATTTATACACCAAATCCTCAAGCTACTCTTTGGGTTTGCTGTGCAATTTTCACACCTGCTGTAGAGTGGCTGACAGGAACCAGCACTCGAAGTAACAGCAGAACTCCCTTCTCCCAATAACCACTGGGACCTGAACCAGGACTCATGAACTTTTAGGCTTGCTACCATATGAAAGATTGCAACCCCATACTTGGGAACCAGGCAAAGCCTTCCTCCAGCTGCACTGTTGGGAGACAATGAGAGAGAATGATTCCCCGTTGAGAGCTGTCTCTCCAGTGGGCCTGAACATGTGTAGAAGAGCTGAATATCCCCAATATGCTGTATGTGTTAATCTAAGATCAACCCTAGGTTATATTACTGCCATATTCTCTCTTTGTAAACAAAATGAAATATGATGGAGTTTTGGTATAAATGACACTGATTTTGAGTAATTCCTTGCAGCACTTCCTTGCATTCACCCTACTAATCATGAGGTTAAGGAAATACTGCTTGAAAGATGTGGTAATGACTTGGAGTCCAGCACAAGCAGTAAAATAACGCTCTGTGTTAGGAAATATTGTCATTATCCCATAATGACGGCATATCTGCATAGTCTCTGCCTTAGCACATATGGACCACAGAGAGGAAATTATGTTACAACATCACATTGCCATGTGCAATTGGCAGGAGTTCTGGGAGCTGTTCCTTAACTCCATGTTCAGATGAGAGGAGAATGGAGAAAGAAACAAGTGACAGGTAGAGCTTTATCAAGGTAGAAGATTTAAATTTTTGAATAACTTTTCATCTGAGACAGATGTCTGATGATAGAGAGAGAAACTCTTCTTTCCCCAACTTGGTCAAAGTTTCTATGTGATGTAGTCCTTCATATGCTGTTTATACATGTGTTGAAGTAATTTGCTTGGCCACATCCTACAAAAGCAGAGATATTTAGTTTCCTTTACGATATGAAATAAAAGTAATTACAATATAGGCCAAAATAATGTATTCAGTTTGACCCTATATGCTACTTATGTTAAAACACTTGTCAATAGCATTAAGAGAAGATCCATAGGACCCAAACTCATGGCATTCATCACATCTTCCATCATAGGAGGTAAACCTGAGTTGGCTGTCTGGGCTGCCATCATAGTCAGCTGAATCAGTGGAGTTTATGGTTCAGTTTATCCACTCACAGATAGCTGTGTACTTAAGGAGATGAACTGTTCTTCCAACTCCATGGATGCTACTGCTTGTTTTTCTATTGACCTTAAAGGGAGCCTACGTTTATTTGGTCACATATAGCCACCTTATGGAGATGTGCACTATGTGATGTGAAACCCACTCACTGACTTCTGTGGGAACCTGCAGAAGTCACCTTTCCAAGGAACTGTATGATATTTGGGTTTGGGGTTTTTTTTGCAGTAGGAAATTTGTTAAATGGTGGAAATGCATCACTGACAGATATGTGATGCCAGATGCACCAGCCATGTTTGACATGCTGGATTGCTACCATTAAAGGGAGAGAAAGAGGTCAAGAAGAACAGAAAAAAAATAGGAGAACTCTCATATATTCTGCTTCATAATCCTTTATTAAAAATGAGATATGCCTACCCATATTAATGTGATGAGCTCTGAAATCTCTGTACAGTAACATACAGATATACCTTGTGCATTACTAGCAGCTCAAAGTAGGGCCATTTCCACAGGATTTAAGAAGACCTTTCTTGCTTCCTGTGAATTGCAAGTCACTGAACATCACCCCGTGGCCTGCAATTGGGTCATGCTAAAGGATTATCTTGAAAAGCATCCAGCCATGGCTGGAAACAGCAGGAGACTGAGCTGCCACCACTCCTCTTTCTGACTTGTTCCAAGGATCTAATCAGTCTCCCTTTGGAGAGACTGTTAGACCTTGCCTCTGCCTTAGCTTGTCTCATTTTGACTGCTCACCATTGTTTACTGTGCAACTTCTCTTTGTATTTTCTCCAAACCTCCAAGAGGCACCTCATTCTTCTTACCTAGGAACTTACAGAAGCCAAATTTTCTAATAACTCCATTATTTCATTGTGAGATCTTTTCTTGCAGCCCTTTAGTTTTTTTCTGTGGTTGTACAATTTTTCAACAGTCCTACTACAACATGGTTGTCAGGCCAAGACCCACTTCATACCACTGCTACAAACCCAG
Source organism: Brachypteracias leptosomus (assembly GCA_013401335.1). NCBI lineage: Eukaryota > Metazoa > Chordata > Aves > Coraciiformes > Brachypteraciidae > Brachypteracias > Brachypteracias leptosomus. Next base: position 98,198 of record VYZX01019257.1, read on the forward strand.
GTAGAAATCACACACCTTCTCTTACTCACTTTCCTCTTCTACATCTGATGATCACATTGGTGATGTTTTTTCCCCCAGAATCATTCTTAAGATTAAAATTCACCTATGTATCCAATGTCATTGGCTCTGTTTTGGTCTGTACTTCTAGGATGAAGGTGCCACCTTTATTCAATTGCGTTTACTTTGAATAGGCCCAATTTACTAAATGTTTCATCATCTTGTTGTTATTGTCACCAGATAATTTGCTAGTCTGACAGTCTTTATGTCATTGGGAAACTCTAGATTCAATCCCAAAGTTGCTGGTAAAAACTTGGACAGTTTTGAATCAATCTCTGTGAAATCCACTAGATGTGTTGCTTGATAAAATCTAGTCACTTGAAAAAAAAGTTCAGTCTGTCAGTTAAGTGGCTTTTTTATCCATTAAAAATGTGCTTCCATGTTGTACAGGACATTTTTCATCGTATTTCATTTAGAACGTTATGTGATATTAAAAACCTAAAATATCTAGAGTGTGTTCAAGCTATTCAGCCTCCTTAATCAGTCAGTTTATTGCCATATGCAAAATATCAGTTTGGTTAGATAAAAAATATTTTCATATTAACATGTCACTAACAGTCATTAATTGCAGCCCTAACCTTTAACATCATTGTTGATTTATTAACATGTCTCTTTTTTGATATAAATGGCTGGTTGACTTTCTGCCTATCTTTGCGTTGTCTTGTTTGTCCTCAGGAAATATTGGCAGAGAATTAACATTTTTCCAGTCATTTGTAATTTCCCCAGTATTGTGAGATTAAAAGAAAACATCAGGGAACCAGAGACCGCATCAGCCTCACTTTAAGATGCCTGAGTTAAAGTTATCCAGGCCTGTTGACTTCAAGAAGGGTCGTTTCATGTTCTCTGAACCACTAAAGCCTCAGAAGGTAGTTTATCATCCCCATGTGATCTTAGTGTATCGTTCTGCTTGATCCCAAATATAGACTAGAAGCACGTTACCTTTATTTCTACTGGCATTTAATTTGTTCCTGATACACTTCCAAAACCTCTCTTTCTTCCTGTCTTTGTCTTTTCACCTCTGGAAAGTGACTTCAGCCTCCCTTATCAACTACCATTTTTAAATTGCTTCAATTCATTGCCTTTACTTGCCAATTGCACTTTTAACTAAAACTGGTGTGGTGGGGTATTTTTTTTAATTTTCTGACGATCTAATACATTCTTCACAAATAAAGTCCAATTTTTATTACTGATGACTTTTTTTCTTTCTTTTAGTGCATTTTAGTGCATATTTTATCTCAAGACACAAGCTTATAGGTAAACTTCATTGCTTCGATTTCTGTTATGGTCAATGCTTCAGCAGGAAAGTCACAGCATATGGACACCTGTTAGCATCATAAAAATAGTATAAGAAACCCTAATGCAGGTAGTCTTTTGGTAAATTTGTTAAAGAATCTACCTGAGAGCTTCAGACTGGTACACAGGGCATCAGTTTGGTTACCAGGAGAATAAAGTCCTGAGCTGACCTCTGGCACTGTCTGGCTGTGCGATCACTGTCAACGTTTTCTCTTTACCCTTCCTTTGAATGTGAACAGATAACAATAAATAAATTATAAGCAAATATCTATGCCCGAGAGAAGTTCACTGGAGGGTGTAGATTCAAGCACAAATCTGGTGTTCCTGACTGTCTGAAGAATCATAGAATCATAGAATTGTCAGGGTTGGAAGGGACCTTAAAGATCATCTAGTTCTGTAGTGGGTCTGTCTGAGCTGATTTTCCCCATACAGCCCTCATGCTGCAGTACTGGAAGCCAGAAGGTGTTGATAACACACAGCCTTGTTATGACTCCCAGACAGCACCAAAGGTACGGGGTGTGTGGGGGGGGCAAGATTTGGGAGGGGATACAACCCAGACAGCCGACCCGAGCTGACCAATAGGATATTCCATACCATATGACGTCAGTTCAACTATAAAGGGAGGAGGACGGGGGGATTCTGGGAAGACATTTGTCCTCCGAGCAACCGGTACGCGTTCTGGAGCCCTGCTTCCCGGGACAGGCCCGACACCGCCTGCGGATGGGCAGTAGAGAGTAACGGCTTTGCTGCTTTTGCTTCACGCACGCGCGACCTTGCTTTCTCTGCTGTTTATTAAACTGCTTCTTATCATAACCCACGGGTTTTCCTTTTCCATCTTACTTTCNGGTGCAGTGACAACTCATGTTGAGCTTCTCGTCCACCAGTACCCCCAAGTCCTTCTCTTCAGGGCTGCTCTCAAGCCAGTCACTGCCCAGCCTATATCGGTGCTTGGGATTGCTCCGACCCAGATGCAGGACCTTGAATTAACTTGCAATGAAAAATTTTTCTTCTTCATATTTCCTCTTGTTTGTTTGCTTTTTTTTTAATATGCTGTTTCCCAGGGATTAGGGTTTTCTACTGAGGGAAGAAAGTAGCTTTCTTTTCATACACTGTTTGTTTGCTTGCTTTTTTAATATGCTGCTCCCATGGATTTCTCTTTTTTTGTGGTAAGCAAAGAATCCCACAATGTCTTGCATCAGTCTCTGCACTATGCACCAGCAACACAGCTTGAACCACGTCTTGAGCACCACAGCAGAGAGCAGAGATAGAGCTAATAGTAACCACCTACAGGAAGCATCTACTAGCCACAGCCAGCCAGGTGTTGAGCCGTGCTGCGCTGCTGAGCCTGATGTGGTGGGCACAGGTGAGTTTACAGAGAGATCTTGTCTTTCTCTTTTTTGCCTCCTGCTTTTATGTCTCTGAACTACTGATGGTGTGTTTTTACTGGCAGGGGCCCTGCTATGTAGAGCATCAATATATGTAGCCACACATTCATGCCCCAGCATTGCAGCAGGCTCATAGGGTTTTCTTGACAATCACCCATGATGGAAGAAGTGCAGATTTTTATGACTAAATGCAGCTCAAATGAATAAGTCTGGAATTCCACACAGCAAAAGAAAAAGGTAAATCTCTAGACCCTAGATTTCCTTGCAGTGAAAAGTCAAAGGCCGGCAGAGAGCAAGGCTTTTCTTGCATTTCTCGGAAAGATTAGAATAATTCAGTAAGTCTGACAAATGTCTCTGTATCTCTCCCTGTGTTATGACAAGGTCAAGGTAAATATTTGCATTGCTCAATTCTTATGCTGCGTCACCATTATGGCCGTTGCTGAGCGTGTTGTGACTTACCAGCTGTGAAGGCAAGGCAGGACACACAGGGACCAGAGGAGGGAAACATTATTTACCCCCTGGGAAGCTACTGAAATCTGTGAAGGATTCCTTTACAGATGATGGGATTACTCTTGGCAGGTTCTCTGTAAAGCAATCACTGGCAGATCTGAGTGACACCAGCTGTGCTCTGCTACTCTGGAACACTTTTTAGGAAACTGTTAGAAAATGTGATTTCTGTAGTCATTCAAATTAATTACAGATTGAACATATGTATAGGAAACTTAAACTCATAGCTGTATTTCCTGACTGTCCTCAGCATTTTTTTTAAATGAGGCTTGCTCTGAAGATGCTGGAAAATAAGTTTTTATTGGAAATTCTATTGAAAAATTGCAAACAACATGTCATCAACTCAGTCCTGTGTCTATGTCTGTATTTTTTTGCTGAGACCACTTATTAATTCCACATTTATTATATTGTGTTGATGATTTCAGCTAGCAGGATGCAAAATATGAATGGCATCAGCAAAAGTCAGCATGATCTATTGGTTGACCCTAATCTCTGAGAGATGTACTTACATGTTTCTACTCTTCTTTAGTAAATATTGGGTGATACATTCACACTGTCAGATAACATCACCCAAAATATACTTTCAAGTTAACTCTTTTAAAGGTTTACTTTGATTAATTGCAACTTGTGCTTTCTTTTGGAGTAAACTATCTCTTCATCCAGCACAAAACTTGTGGGAGATAGTTGAGCTTAAGGGCCCTTCCCAATAAACAGGATGAGCAAGACTAGAGTATATGTGGCTCTAACCCTTAAACTGCATCCCCAGCAAAAAAAGTTCCCCAAGGCATGTTATGTATTTTGATGGTCCATGCCATGAAAGCATTCCTGTTCCACAGAGTAGTCCACAAACTGTTTTGGGCAATTGAAACAAAAATAACTCACACAAATGGGTAATGATATCTTAGAGGCATAGGGCACCTGATGCCCAGGAAAGAGAAGTGCTAAGTGCTATGTCGTGTGACAATCAGAAAGTGCCAGCACTCAATGATGGGGATACAAACTTTCTGCACCATTTGGCTGTGGGCCCATATTCACTCCCCAAATGGCTGTAATAGATATTTTTAACAGTATAAATGCAGCCTAAAGTGTCTTTGTCTTGTTTACGCAGTTTATAAAGCCTTCCCACTTGACTCATCTGTGTCCAGTCCTCTAGGCTTAAGAAATAAATTCTATCTTTCTTTTCCTCCTAAAATACTGAGTAGACATCTTTGAAGTTGAAATATCCAAACAATAAGTCTCAATCCCCCTTTAACACACACAAATTACCTACTTGATTTTTCCCTAAGCAACTTCCCCAGTACTGTAGAATATACCAATACCCATAAATAGTGAAAGAACCCTGGAATCCCCAGGAACCCTCTAAAAGTAAAGAAATGACTGTTATTATCACAATGTGTAATAGGAATGCTATTTGACATACATCATACTCTTTACACACTGCAAGAAACATCCTCTGATGCTTGAATCCCATCATTTCCTTGGAAAAAGATCATGGAATCAAACCCACAAACCTTATGTTTAAATAATATTGCAGGCCTGGCTGCAACCCATAACAGTAATGAAAATACTTAATTAAGGTTTCCAGTTTACCTCTAATTCACTCCACATTGTTTAACTATTACAGCATATGTCTCACATTGTACTTACAGTGAGATGTCTTAGGGAGCAAAGAGTCCCTCTGCATCCAGGGAATCTGGATGAATTGGAAAGGATTTTATCCTAGTTCTTGAACTTACTCTTTCTGTAGGTTTCTGAGTGATCTTTAATGTTATTTGAATACTGCAATCTTGGTAGCAGAATCTGGTTTTTACAATAACATTAGAATAATTACAGGACAGCCTAAATATGGCAATGTTATTAGCAAAATTGTTAAAGACTACTGCTTTATTTATTTCCTTTCTATCACTATAACATTCACAGATAAAGCATCGAAGAAAGATCTCAGGTGACAAGGCTTTCCACAAGGTTTCTAGGTGATTTTGAACTATCACTTGGGTCCAGGTTTAGCCCAACTAGCTTTGATTCTAGGCTTCCTGTGTTGTCAAAGGATGAGAAAGACAGAGAATGAAAAATAAGAGGGAGTAGAGACTTTTAGAGAGAAGTTTACCTCACATTAATGAGGCCTGCCCAGGTGGCTGACTTTCCTTTGAAAGCTGAGGGAACCTTGGCCAGTTGTTTTCCTGCTTGGGAGCTTTGGTCAAGTAAGGAAACTAAATAAGAGACATTTAGGCATGTCTCCAGGAAGCAGATCTTTAACTAGTAAATGTTGGCCTTTGTGCAATGGGGAGCACTGAAGGAGATTCACTACAGAGTGAAAGATGCTGCATCCACAGTAGCTCAGCCAGGCAGATGCCCAAACACAAGTCCTGTCAGCTGGATATGATATTCATATGGTCCTTAAACTCACATAGACAGTAGGGTCTTCGCTGCTCCATGTGCATTGGTTTCATAGCATGCTAGCTCATATCAGTAATAAAGTCTGTAATATTTTAAGCCCTACCCTGTCTGCAGAAGAACAGTCAAATTTTTATAGCATCCAGTATATGAGGTTCTACTGCAGGTACTGCAGCAACAACATATCTTCCTGTGAAATTGCCCAAAGAAGTGTTTAAATATTCTTTTTTTTTTTTTTTTGAGACTAAAACACATTGGTTCACACAACCAATCATACCTATACAGAAATATGGCCTGCCTTGAGCTCCCATTGCAGGTTCACCACAGCTGGCAACACTGTTCTGGAGGGAGGCCTGGGATGTATGCAGAAGTGCAGCAAAGTCATGTAGAGTGACTCCAAGAGTCACCTGCCCGACTCTGGGTGTTGCTCTGATGAATGGTATGTCCCAGAGAAGCACAGCAGATCAGTTGAAGAAAAGCTGAAGAATGATTGTTGCTATCCTTGTTATTGCCTGGTTCATCTGACCTGCTCCAAGATTGCAATTTATCATCCCAGGTCCTGCTGTTCATTGCAAATTAGTATTTAACTCACACACACTATAGTAGTGACCCATGTTTACAGCAAATTTAATATAGTTCAAATGTTAAATGCTTGGCTTTGTAAAGCTGCTTCAGTGCTATGTTGTCTTTTACTGACTATTGTATATTTTTAGGGGGATAGTGTTTTTTCTTTCCCACGTCTTGCAATGTGATCAAGACAGAGGCAGAAGATTAACCCTTCTAAATCCAGAACATTCAAACCCAAGGCACATCCAGCCAAGCTGCAGAGCCACACACAGACTCTGCCCAGGGAAAAACCAGTCTGTGAGGCTTCCCGAAATGGGGGCATCTCTTTATGGTGAGGACACATTTTGCTAGGAGAAGATTGTGCCCTTGGTGAACACAGCATAGTAAACTATTATTATACCCAATTTTATCATATTTTGATTGTGGCAACTTCCTTGGTGAGTGGCTCTGCCTAGCCAGTCCAGAAACTATTTCCAGTTTTGAAGGAGTCTGTAAGCTATGTCTGCAGCAAGTGACAACCACGTAGCCTATGGTTACCCAGATATGTCTTAAACTGACTACAAGTATCAACAGCCTTTAGCATTAATGTGGATTTGTTTTCTTAGGCAGATAAACTAGTCCACCCCTAGGCTATTGACAGGCTGCTTCTAGCATCCAAAAGGGAGTGCTGATGGGCATAGGCCCAAACTGGACCAGCTTTTGTGCTAGTACTTAAACTTTAGGCTTGACCACAGCACCGTTAAGCCCATTCCCCCATTTTAACACTACAGCTGTAGCCACACAGACAAGTCTGAATCTAGCTTGATGTTCCTAATCCTGATGAATGCCTGCAAGTTAACACAGACACTAAAAAATCCAGGGGGTTCTACTTTACTAAGACCTCATGTTATTTCATGAGGCAGTCTTGTCTCATGATAGTTGAGGCTCACAGTTTTACAAAACATGAGACAAAAAGAATTCATTTTGCCAGGAATGGATGTGTTCATTACCACCCCATATATGTATCACAGATGTCTCGCAAGACAAAAATCTAAGACTGTTCTGCAGCAGCACAGATAATTTATATTCCCCTTCCACAGCTAACTGTCCTTCCATGATTACAAAATATTTCCTTCTCTTTCCTCCTTAAAAAAAATAAAAAATAAAAGCACTTGTTGGGATGCTTGGTGGGATGATGGAATGTCTGTTATGCTGAAATAGGGAATGGTGCTGGCTAAATCTTGATGTGTGGAGTGTAACTTTGATGTAAGTTGTCATCTTTAAACGTTTAGCAGCTGCTCCTCACACAAGATCCCCTCTTCCCCTGCAGAGCAAGCACACAACAAAGCCTGTGGTGCTGAAATATTTTGCATTCTGGGATTTAGAACATCTCTTCTCTTAGGGCAGGATATCATAAAAAAATAACCCATGGGTCGTTAGGAAGCGTTTAGCAAGAGCGGGAAGGCAGACAGTGTTCGTGTCCTCAGCTGAGCCCCTGTTAGTTACATGGTGGCTGACAGATGCTCTCGTCCTGAGATGAAATGCAGACTCAAGGTTCAAAAACAAAACCTGTGCTGCCAGATTGAGTTTCTGAGATGAAACTATGGGGATCTACTGCGACTAAAGCAGCTAATGTCTTCCAAAATAATGGACACTGAAATACAGCAAAAAGTACAAGCCCTGTCATGGGATGAGAAGTAAGTCAATAGTAGACTGAAACCATGAAAGCATCTAATCAGCCTTGTATTTTAACATTGTTTCCCATGACAAGACCAGTTAAGGGCAAATGTCTTGTGTCCTCTTTTTATTTTTTGTTATGTGCCATTGTTTATGGGGATCAGGATGGAGAGATTTTTATATATGATTCTACCGTTCCTGGGTTTGAATTTATTTGGGCAAGTTACTCATCTGTGACTAATTATATTTGTTATAATGCCATGGACACACTGTTCTAGAAGATCTTTTCTGTATTTTTTTTCTTCTTTACTGTGTATTGAATATGAATTTCCCCTATAAAATACTAGCTAAGATCTCATGACTTGTTTCTAAATATTTATGAATCACAGTAATTTGCGCAGGAATAAGGAATAAAATTACTCCCAGACAAGTATCACATCTACCCAGAAAACAAAAAAAGATATGACTCCAGTCTGCATTGTTGACCACGCTCCAAGGGCTGCTCTTTAATAACACAGTATCTCAGTCACAGCACAGAGGATGAGCATGTTACCACAAACAGATTCTTTCTCTGATGGTTCTTTATCAGTAATCCCAGTTTCACTGTTGATTCAAAAACCACAGGACACGGTGAACATTAATACTGCTCCACACTCAGAGTTTGGGGTTGTTTTCATTTGCCTTCCACATTTTGACACAAACACATTTGCCTTTTGAACCTAACCATGAGGGTCAGAAATGTACTTTCACTGAAAAAGAGCAGGTAAATCCTTGCAGGATCACTTGACCCCAAAAGCTGGCCTTTGAAGAAAAACAAAAATCATTGGTCTTTTAAAGATATCATTCTCCTTCCAGTTTTATTCTTACCAATTGCCAGTTAGTCTAACCCTAAATTTCTTGCTAAATACTGAAGATAGGATGGAGAGCAGGAGAGGCATCATTCATCAGTTTGACCATAAAAATGTTCAGATGTCCAAGCTAAGCTAATCACAGGCACATTCCAGGGTTGATGGAAGAAGACGGGAATGGAGGGTTGAGACAATTTATTTTAAACATGTACCTTAGTATGAGAACAATTGCCCTCTGGGATTGACCAAGGAAGGAGTCTAGTTACTATCTGGAATACATTCATAAGAGATACATGATGTAATTATTTCAGATGACCTTAATTCTACATTATGTGCCTTCAACAGAGCCCCCGAAAGTCATGGCATGCCTGCAGTATAAAAGCACCATGGGAAAATACCAACCTTTGCAAAAGGCCAGAGCAGAGACCCTACATGAAAGAGTGCTTCAAAATAGCATTAAAGTGGGGCATAAACAACGTGTGTCCTCTGAGAAAGAATGAATTCTGCTGTCCCACTGCTATCCTGCTCCTGTACTTTGGATGTTGCAGCCCTCAGTTCTGAGGACAAGGCTAAAATATTTCACTTATGAAATTAGTTCTTATAACAAATATGTCATCTTAAAAAAGCCAAAATCCTGTAGAGCAGTAGTGGAAGGGCAGCATATCCAAGATGGAAGCACCTCTAAGATTGTGTATCAATTTTCTACCCTGTGCAAGCAATTCCCTCTTGCAGTACATATATATATACCATTATCATTGGAAAATAGAAACACACTGAAAATCTGCTGAGGATCTTCAGCTCCATCATCACCAGAAGCTCCCTCTGGTCTGATGTTGAGATATAATTGGAACCTATGTTTTCTTTCAACACACAAAGCCAAGCCTCAACAATGCACAGTAATGGGTACTTACATTGTTATTATTACCCTGGGGCAGACGGGATCTAGCTCAGAAGCACCGCGGTGGAAGAGCACAACCTTAATTGCCTTGAAATTGGGTCTAGAGGGAGCAGTTTCTTGTCTGAACCTGCTGTGCTAATCATAGTCCTGCAAAATGAACGTGAACTTTGACCTGTGTTTGCAGACATAGCTTCAAGACAGCCCTTGGCCTGGCTCCAGGAACCGCCTCCAGATGGGAGGGTCCTGGCACTCATGAATCACCAGAACAGAAGATCCTCCATGCGTACATCGAAAGAGGTGGAAAAATGCTGGCTGAACAAAATGATTCTAAACTAAGTTTCCAAAGAAAACAAGGCTTTGAAAATGCACAAAGAGTAAAGATGACAGATAGACCTTGTGAAAGTATATTTGTCTGAGCATAGCTGGGAACATAAAGATTGTTTTATGATTAAGATAGGAAATTGAATGGAATCTAAGTTCAAACTAGCTCTTGCAGACACTCATTCCATATTTTTCATCAAGACACTGATTCAGTCCTTCAGAGCTAACAAAGAACTGGCTTGCAGGTGTCCTTCTCTCTGCAAGATGGAGAACTTGTAATTTCTTTCTGTATGTCTTGGTTTTTGCATGAGCCCCTCCCTCCGCAGTCTTGTAACCATATGAAGGATAGTCAAAATGCATAGACACAGTTATAGGCTTTGCATTCATAATTTGTAAATAGAGATTGTCATAAAATTCTAGGCTCTGAAATAAAGAAAAAGTGTGGATAATAATTTAGTTACTTAAATATTTCAAAAATTTAATTTCCAAGGGATATTTCAGCAAATTGAGCTGAAATTGTCCAAAATTGAGCTGAACCTTCTTGGATCCCTGCTAATTAGCAGGCATCATGAAAGAGTAGTTTAGTTGATGTTTTAGATCCTAAAACTAGGATCCTATAAATAGATTCTATATTCGAAATAGAAAAGGGAATTGTGTTATTTAAGATTTTTGAACATAAGAATAATGTGAATGTATGAAGAGAGTACATTTGGTGACTGTCAATCCATAAATAATTGTGTCTGTCATTTAGGTCAGCAGTGACATATAAATTCAATGGAAGTATCCCATAAATGGGGGGACTAAATAATAATAATAATAATAATAACAACAACAACAATAATAATAAATAGTAAATGATAAAATGCTGAATAGGGGTTTAACTCATCTTCTGATCTTTCTTCTAATGTACTCATAGTTTACATCACCTCCTGACATGTTAGCCCTGGCTCTGAGATGAAGTGCGTTGATGTGATTGGTGATAACCCTGTATGCTATAGTGACAAAGTCTCCTTATGTACTCTGTTGTGTAGACAAACACTTGAAGTGAAACGCAGCTCAGCAGGAGTACACGACTGTGGTGTGCTGAAATGTTAGCCCATCTCTCTGAGAGAAGGTGTGTGGCTTGGGGCTATGTCTTGTGCTGTCCTAGGAGGCTTTTTTCCATACTTTTCTTTGCAAAATGTGGCAATGTAACCTGCTCTGCATCCCTCCCTGCTAACAAGGTTATCCCAGGTAATTTTTAATTTCATGGACCTTTGGCTGAGATGGGACAAGACTAGGGGATGAGGTGACCTCAAGACACTCAGGTGAAACAACTTGGGTTTTTTGGCCTAAAATTACAGGAGCTAAGGCTGACCGATGTCAGACGTCAGATTATGATGTTTGAATTTAGTAAGATAAATCCCTTCATTTGTATTTTCTCTCAGAGTGATTTCTCACTGCACCTGAAACACAGACAACCCTTTCAGAAATCAATAGTAACACTGTAAGGTGGTAAGACGTAAACCAAGAAAATGGGGGAAATAATAAGGAAAAATACCCTCAGCAAGTTGGAAGGACTTTTATAAAGGAGCATTTGTAAATAGGTCAGTTAGTCCACTGCAGTCACTCACAAATCCTATTTAGTTTTTCTTCTAAGCCTGGCAGTGTCTTTCACAAGGCAGTGTAACCAAGGTTGGGTGGTTAGACATTGAGTGTTAAGGACAGTAGGCTTTTCATTAAGGAGGGTTTTTCAAACATGTTGTTCATCCTCCTAGGTACATCTGAAATGTCTACAACTCATGTAGGATCATGCATTATTGATTATTTGATTCCAGCCAGAAGTAATGAATGGAATGTGCTAAGCTAAAATGAAAGTCAGCCCTAAAAGTCTTCAGCCTTTAGTAGGTCTGACCATTTTGTCAGCAGCCTCAAAAGGGTAATTGTTATTCGGTTCCAAAACTCCAAGCACTGACAAAGTCTGAGAGCTATTTATCAATGCCCAGTACTAAATACATCTGACAGTGGCACAAGAATTTGAAAAACATTGCAGCCAGGGTGGGATTACTGATGTCTCGTCTGTTACTACAGGTAACTGGGTACAGCAATCAACACTAGTGATGTGATGACAAGGGGAAGCATCCAGAAGCGGATGTAAAAGGTTCTCTGAACTTGGCTGTGTAAAAAATTGGCATAAACAGAACATTCAACTTCCAGGTTTCCAGGTTATGTTAGTCACGCTGAAATTAATAATACTCAAACCCAAAAAACCTTCTTGCAAAAATACTAATTTATCTTAGGCAAAAATGAGAGTTTTTTCACTGATGCAGGCACTGAACATAGTTGTAATGTTTATCACATGAGAAGACCACAAAGTCTTCAGTACCTGCATTTTCTGGGTTAGGGAACAAAAGTATCACATGGCCATAGGCATGGTGGAATTTCCACCACAGCAGACCAGAAACCCATGTTTTCTCATCTCAACACGAAAGAAAAAATGAACACATGCCTTGGAATTATGAAACTGTGGTTGAATTTCCAAGAAAGCTTAGTAGCTGTGATTAAGCCAAATGCCTCAAGCCAGGAGTCCTGGTGCGCGCACATTTGAGGAGAAGGAGAGAGTGTTTGGGATGTTTGTGGCAAGGAACATCTTCAGGCTCAGAGAGGTGAGAGGGGCTGCTCAGAGTGGGAAAGGCTACTGTGCTGGTGCACACCATGTGGAACTGTGTCTCCTGCCAAAGGGGCTACAGTAAAAAACAGTCAGAGGCGGAGGTTTCACTAAACAAAACGAACTTCTTGGCATTTCATGCATACAGAACTGTTTCATGTTAATGACCTCTAGAGTAGTCAATGGGAATCTCAAGAAAGAGAATTCTGAAGAAAAAACCCCAAAACTGAAAGATGGTTGTGAAATGAAAACTGATCTTCAAGAGAAATTGTGGGTTGGAAATGTATCTTTCAGTTGCATTCTCTTTAATCCCTTGTCCCTTCCTTGTCTCCTTCCCTATCTCAGACACAGCCATGAACATGACTCAAAGGAAAAATAACTCTTCATATTAAAAAAAAAAAAAAAAAGAGTGGAAAACTACAAACTCTAATAAACCTGCTACTTCAATTTTTATGCAAAATGTATTCAAAGCTCTGTCTTCAGGACGGGTGAAGGAAGAGGAAAGTGGAGATAGGTAACATGGTGACTGACATGTGGACACTCCTTACAGCAGATGGGACTGTTAGGATTTCACTTTGATGGTTCATCCTGGGAAAGAGACAATTTGAATTGGGAAGTCCACTGCTCACACTGGCATTTTAGGATCTCAGTGTGAGATCCTCACACTGTCTACACTGGGGTATCGCACAGGTAACCCTTTATAAATTACAATTAGTCAGTAGAGTTTTAGGCTGTGAAACATCTGATTCATGAGGTGCATCAGCTCTGGGAGAAGCTCTTAGGCCATGCCCTAAGATCATAGAATCATAGAATGTTTTAGGCTGGAAGGGACCTCTGGAGGTCATCTGGTCTAATCTCCCTACACAAGTAGGGACATCTCTACCTAGGGCAGGTTGCTCAGAGCCCCATCAAGCCTGACTTTGAATGACTCCAGGGATGGGGCCTCCACAACCTCTCTGGGCAGCCCATTCAGTGATCTATCACCCTCATGTTAAAGAACTTTTTTCTAATATCCAGCCAAAATCTATCCTTTCCTACCTTAAAACCATTATTCCTTGTCCTATCATTACAAACCCTTTTGAATAGACCTTCCCCTGTTTTCCTGTAGGCTCCCTTCAGGTACTGGAAGGTCACTATAAGGTCCCCCCGGAGCCTTCTCTTCTCCAGGCTGAACAGCCCCAACTCCCTCACCTTGTCTTCATACAAGAGATGCTCCATTCCCCTGATCATTTTGGTGGCCCTCCTCTGGACATGCTCCGATATGTCCACATCAAGATGCTTTGCTTCTCCTCAGAAAGGGACCTGGGGATGTTGATTGAGAGCCACGTACTCCAGGAACCTCCTGGATTGTTTCCTTTCCGCTGTATTGTGTTTCCAGGAGACACCCGGGAAGTTAAAGTCACCTATGAGAATAAGTGGTTGTGTTTGTGAGACTTCTCACAGCTGCTTATAGAATATTTCATCTATTTCTTGATCCTCATTGGGTGGGCTATAAATAGCAGCTCCCACCATGATATCTGCCTTGTTGGCCTTCCCCCCGATTCTTACCCACTCAATCCTATCATCACCATCATTAAGCTCAAGACAAAACACTCCCTAAGGTATAGGGCCACTCCATTGCCTCTCCTTCCTGGCCTATCCCTTCTGAAGATTGTATAGCCACCATTGCAGCACTCTAGTTGTGCAAATCATCCTACCATGTTTCTGTGATATCACACAACCACTAAACTTTGTAGACTTTAGGAATTGCAAGTGGAGGAACAGATTTTTCCTTCTCTTCTTCCTCTCCTGGGTGTTTCTTAAGGGACTGGGACCAGATCCTGCTGGACCAGTACAAAGTGTGCTGAGGGTGCTGGATGTCCCCTTGTACTATCTCGCTCCATGTCAGTATGAAACATCCTACCCTGATCCATCTTCTTCACAAGACAGACAATTGCTCCTGTGTTTTCTGGCCCTGGATTGCCAGTATCACTTCAAAATATCCTTCCTTTCAGAATGATTAGTTCTGAGGGACAATAAACAATATCAGGGAACACAGGAAAAAGAAACAAAAATGTTTTTCTCAGGATAAAACATTTCAAAACACTCTGTAGATAAAGATTAGAAAGGATTGACGTAATCCAGACATTTGGAGTAGTAGTGAAACACCTGGCTCAGATCATCTGTGGTTTCTTGTAGGATGATGAAAACTGAGGATCCTTAAGCATCTTACAAAAGCAAATTATTCAGGAACTCCTGTTTGCTGCACAGGCGCCTTTTTTTGGTCACTTAAGGAAAAAAAAAGTGAAATTTCTGTTTTCTGTTGCATTTGCTTCTCTTTGGAACCAAGTAGAGAAAATAATCTTCTCTTTCAAATTAGCAGTCTGAAGACAGAACATTTCTGCTTTGGCTTTCATGGTGGAAGTGTGACTGTAGCCTCCACAACAAAATCTCCTCAAATGGCAAAGAGTTTGAGCAAGAAGGAATACATTCCCATATCCTTCCTCTTTTTCCTCTTTTCTGCCTTTTGTGCAGCAGTTGGTTCTATCAACACTTTATTTTTCTTCATTGAGAAAGAATCTTTAATCCCAAAGGACCCCTGAATGTTGGCCCGAGGCTTTTCAGAGCTTTGAATGTTTGGATTCCTTAAGCAGAGAAGAAAAATGAAAGAAAAATTCATCTCTTCTTGTGAAGGCTTTGTCTGACTCACCAGCTACTGGATGACAACCTGGAAAGTTTTAAATGCTTCTGACAGTTTTGGCCATTAATAACTGAGATGATACATGGTTTTCTGAGACTGCCAACTACTTCATCTTTCACAGGCTTTAGTAAGGACTCTGTATATTTTTATGTCACTTAATGCTTCTTCACCATGAGGGCAGTGAAGTGCTGGAACAGGTTGCCTGGAGAAGCTGTGGATACCACATCCCTGGATGTGTTCAAGACCAGGTTGGATGGGGCTTTGAGCAACTTGATCTAGTGGAAGATGTCCCTGCCCATGGCTGGGAAATTGGAACTAGATGGCCTTTAAGGTCTCTTCCAACCCAAACCATTCTATGATTCTGCAGAGGACATTTCAGGTAATNATTGTATAGCCACCATTGCAGCGCTCTAGTTGTGCAAATCATCCTACCATGTTTCTGTGATGTCACACAACCACTAAACTTTGTAGACTTTAGGAATTGCAAGTGGAGGAACAGATTTTTCCTTCTCTTCTTCCTCTCCTGGGTGTTTCTTAAGGGACTGGGACCAGATCCTGCTGGACCAGTACAAAGTGTGCTGAGGGTGCTGGATGTCCCCTTGTACTATCTCGCTCCATGTCAGTATGAAACATCCTACCCTGATCCATCTTCTTCACAAGACATTCAATTGCTCCTGTGTTTTCTGGCCCTGGATTGCCAGTATCACTTCAAAATATCCTTCCTTTCAGAATGATTAGTTCTGAGGGACAATAAACAATATCAGGGAACACAGGAAAAAGAAACAAAAATGTTTTTCTCAGGATAAAACATTTCAAAACACTCTGTAGATAAAGATTAGAAAGGATTGACGTAATCCAGACATTTGGAGTAGTAGTGAAACACCTGGCTCAGATCATCTGTGGTTTCTTGTAGGATGATGAAAAATGAGGATCCTTAAGCATCTTACAAAAGCAAATTATTCAGGAACTCCTGTTTGCTGCACAGGCGCCTTTTTTTGGTCACTTAAGGAAAAAAAAAGTGAAATTTCTGTTTTCTGTTGCATTTGCTTCTCTTTGGAACCAAGTAGAGAAAATAATCTTCTCTTTCAAATTAGCAGTCTGAAGACAGAACATTTCTGCTTTGGCTTTCATGGTGGAAGTGTGACTGTAGCCTCCACAACAAAATCTCCTCAAATGGCAAAGAGTTTGAGCAAGAAGGAATACATTCCCATATCCTTCCTCTTTTTCCTCTTTTCTGCCTTTTGTGCAGCAGTTGGTTCTATCAACACTTTATTTTTCTTCATTGAGAAAGAATCTTTAATCCCAAAGGACCCCTGAATGTTGGCCCGAGGCTTTTCAGAGCTTTGAATGTTTGGATTCCTTAAGCAGAGAAGAAAAATGAAAGAAAAATTCATCTCTTCTTGTGAAGGCTTTGTCTGACTCACCAGCTACTGGATGACAACCTGGAAAGTTTTAAATGCTTCTGACAGTTTTGGCCATTAATAACTGAGATGATACATGGTTTTCTGAGACTGCCAACTACTTCATCTTTCACAGGCTTTAGTAAGGACTCTGTATATTTTTATGTCACTTAATGCTTCTTCACCATGAGGGCAGTGAAGTGCTGGAACAGGTTGCCTGGAGAAGCTGTGGATACCACATCCCTGGATGTGTTCAAGACCAGGTTGGATGGGGCTTTGAGCAACTTGATCTAGTGGAAGATGTCCCTGCCCATGGCTGGGAAATTGGAACTAGATGGCCTTTAAGGTCTCTTCCAACCCAAACCATTCTATGATTCTGCAGAGGACATTTCAGGTAATAAATTTGTTCACAGGAAGACCCTGGAAAGTAGTGGGGGAAACTCAGCAGATNTACCACATCCCTGGATGTGTTCAAGACCAGGTTGGATGGGGCTTTGAGCAACTTGATCTAGTGGAAGATGTCCCTGCCCATGGCTGGGAAATTGGAACTAGATGGCCTTTAAGGTCTCTTCCAACCCAAACCATTCTATGATTCTGCAGAGGACATTTCAGGTAATAAATTTGTTCACAGGAAGACCCTGGAAAGTAGTGGGGGAAACTCAGCAGATGTCTGTGGAGGGATGCTTGGCTCCACAGCCCTTAGCAGATCATCCCAGTACTGATGTAAAGCCTCCCAGGTCCTTCACTAGGATGCTGTGGATTCATGGATCCCTGTCTCATCTGCAATTTCTGTAGCTATAAGCAAGCAGAGTGGTGCTGTCTAGAAAAATGGCTGAGAAACCTGCTACTGCTAAGTGTTTTTAAAGCTTCCCTTTAGCTAATAATGATACACCATGTTTTGGGAATTTAAGATAAGAGCTCTTGTTGCAGCTCTCAGAGTCTACAAGTTATTTCTGTACTTTTCATATCTGCTGTCTGTTTGCAGGGATTGCCCCAGAGCTGTAATGAAAAATAACATCCCTCACATGCTGCTAACTCTGCAGGTTCAGATTACAGCCAGAGAAATAGTGCCCAGTGAAGGCTTCAGCTACTGGGGCAAAACAAATTTATAAGACTAAATTTTATGCTCTCATGGTGTGAAAGATACAGACATGATGATGCACAAGAGAAAGCTTGCAGAGCATTACTGAGCTGTTTATTGTTCACCTAAAAGTGGTGTCAAGACTTTATAAGTCATTGGGACCAATTTACACTGTATTTTAGTAGGGTGAGAAGATATTGTGTGTATATAAAATGCGCTTTTTCCTAACAGAGACTAGCACAGTGTTGCAGCCCAGGATTTGCTGGAAGTGCTTTGCCTTGGGCTTCTACTTAAAAGATACTAGCAAGTGGAAGGAAACATCCAGTTTAGTTGCACATCATACTTGAAGAGAGACTTTGTAAATAGCAAATTATTTATACCTCCCTGTGTAACCATAGCAATATTTCAGTTGCATTGAGTCTCTGGCTTGACTGTGTGATGCACAGCCTCAGAAGGAGACTTTCACTGACAGGGACAACCTCCATCCTGCTGGGCATGGCTGTGTTAAGCTGAGCACCCTTCTTAACCCTAGCCCTGCCTCTACTCCCCAGCACCACCAGCTGATGCTGTGAAGAGTTACCCCACTCATTCCCTGCATGTGGATGTCCATTCCCCTTCCCCTGCAGATCTCTGGCCCTTCCTCTTGCAAGAAATGAACTCTCAAATCAGTTATCAGGTATCATGGTCTGATATTTGATGCTGTTACCTCTTTCCTTGATTCTATCTACATTGCAGGCCACAGGGTGATGAGGGTTTAGAGTTACACCCATTATTTCTAAACTAGCCACAGGCCAGGCTCAGCCCTTCACTTTTTAAGGCTGAGGCTTGGTGTCTTTGCAGTGTCAGCACCTTTTTTTTGCCCTTCCTTGTCCTTTCCTCTCATCAGAGAGGACTTTTATTTGAAGTCAGAAAGGTCTTTGCTCTGGGTTTCAGTGGGAGGAAACCTCAGCTTTGTTTGACCCTCTGTTTTCTTTCAAAGTACTCAAAACAGAACTTCAGGCTGCTTCCAGGGCCAGACACTTTCTTGGCCAGTTGCAAGAAGCCTTCCTGACCTGGCTGCAGTACAAGCGGTCAGAATTTCACTTGGATGAATTGTTCTCAAACAACGTCTCCAATGTATTAGGCAAAAACAGGCTTTTCTTTTGATGTCAGCTGTGATGCAGGTTTTCTTTATCTCAGGATACTTTTGTTCCCAGACCTATTTACTGTGGTGGATGAGTAAAAATGCTGAGTAGGAATTAACCATGTTGTGTCTCAGGCACCACCACATTGCAGTTTTAATTTCTTTTTTCCCCCTATACTGTTACCATTAGATTTTATCTACTTCCCTTAAATGTTGCTCTCTGGGGCTGTGAATCAGCCACTTTCTGCAGAGCTACTTTTTAAAATTATCACTAAACTGACTCCCCAAGCACCTTATAACAATATAAATACTATTTAATATATATATATATATATAATTTTTCTATTTAAAGCCATCATAAACTGTGAAGTAAATTTAATGAAAAATGGAAGTGGAACAGCTCCAAGTTTCCCACAGCGGCAGCACAAGGACAACCAACAGTGTAACTGCAAAACACAGCGTTAAAAATGTTTCTGTTAGTGTTTGCTGCAGTTCAGGGCAACATCACTGCACAGAAGCCAAATGAGCATGAACAGGACCCCTTGCTAAGTGCCAGTCACCTGGAGAGAAGAGGGGTCCCTTGCTGGGACTTTGCAAGGCACCTAGCTGTTGGCTTTGCATCAGAGGTTCAGCTTAAAGATGGGGGAGAAGAGTTGTGTGAAATGAATATGGGCAGTATAACAAAATGGAATAAAGCAGAGACAAATAATTAGGAGTTAAAAGAGAACAGAAAAAGCAGCTGCAGAGGGGACGAGTAAGGTGGAGGCAGGAAAGAGACTGTGTGCTGGAAAGCAAAGCCTCAACAGGCCAAGGAAAGGCTGTGGATATAGAGTAGGGCTCTTCCAGGACAGCACTGGCTGTTGATTCTAGGGCAGTGATGAAACCAATATCAGTTGGGGAATGTGGATTTCTCGTAACATTTCTGTACTGGCAAAAGCACCACTATCATAGGTTTTTTGGAGTCCTGTGGGCAATAGGAGTGTCTCTTTATTAGTACAAGTTGATTTGTATAGAAGGGCCAACTGTCCCAATTGAAGTGTCCTCACAAACCTTTTCTAGCACAGACCTGACCCTTGGCAACATCAAGAGCAGGATGGGAATGTGATCTCCTCTAATTTATCTTTTCCTGAGAGTAATTTATTGCACCTCTATACCTTAAAATCTACCTACCTTTCCACATCACCCCAATCCTGTGTCTGAGATGACAGAAAAGAGGAGTTAAACAAATGATGAAAGAAGCCCAGGTAGATATGTTTGTGGGCTTACAGCTCTCCCAGACAGGCTCGTGCTTGAACTCATACACTGCAGATCTGTAAACATGGCACTGCTGGTAAGCTGAAACTCAAGAGCCTACTGAAAAGCTGAAGAGGTTCTTATCATCTGTGACTTAGGCTAAGTATGCCAGGTCTTTATTGTACTGATCTGGCTGTAAAGTAGGAGTAATAAAAACTTCCCTCTTTCTAGGCAGGGGAAAAAAAAATAGTAAATTCCTCATATTGTAAGCTATAATTAAAAAAATGATTGATTTTTGTTTGTTTCTTAAAACTAGAGAAACACCCTATTGAGACATCTGCGTCTGGGGATACAGAGCACTCACCTTTCCTCAGTGTCTGCTACTGGGCATTAAAAGGAATAGGTGCTATTGGGCATTAAAAGGAATAGCTGCCCTTGAGCATCTTGTTGCACAACCATGTGTGTCATGCTTAGACATGATGCTGTGTTCTGTAAGCATCATGTGAACTGAATTTGAAGTGATGACCATCAGCCAAGGAGGACCATGAAAGCTAGCAGGTAGCGAGGGTGACAGGAGTGGAGGAGCAACCAAAGGAGGTGAACAACTGACACCAGCCTTGGGTCACTGATGAGCTTGTGCAAAGAGCAACATGGGATCCTCCACCAGATCCAGTCATGGGGAACTGCATGCATAGATGAAGTGCTGGGCCTGGGCTGTGGGACCCGAGTTGGAGTTGACCTGTGGATGAGTCACAACCCAGAAGAATCTTTTTTCCCCCAGTGATTTCAGGCCCCAGAAACAGAACCCAGCCCACCTATGTGAGGCCCTGCCTGACCCCAGGTGATCACAGTTGGGGTGGGGGGCGAGCCTAGAGATATATCAACCAGGAATTGACCAGTTTGTGAGAAGCAACAAGGAGTTGATCAGTTTGAAGAGAGTTCTGGTTGAGGCCAGTGAAGAAAAGAGTTCTTATTTCTAGGCAGTTTGCTGAGCTCTCTTGGTGTGTTCCCCCTTGGCTGATTGAGACAGAGAAGAAATGAAGGTATGCTGAGGGGGTGTTGCAAGTTCAATGTTGACCTGTATAATCAGAGAATTAGCAGCACAGTATTGTCGTAATCAGCAGGGTTGTTTGAAAGAAGGAGAGAGCTAGCAAAACAATGGGAGAGCAATGAGAATAATAGTAGGGAAGGCAAATTTCACCCAAAAGGAAAGACTGGATTAAAGTAGTAGGTTAGATTTGTCTGAGGAGATCCCAAGCACCTGCTCCCTGGGAATCACTCTCAAAGTTGATCTGTCTAGTCTTTTGTGAAGCTTCACTGAGCTCCAGTCTGTGACACAGTGGCCTTGCTGAGAGCTAAGTGTAGACCAAGAGGTCTATTTTTAGCATACTAAAATATTCCAAAAAGGTGAAAAAAGTTGTAAATCTGGAACTGGATTCCAGAGCGGAGGGTTGTGGGTTTGTTGGGGTTTTGTTTCTGTGAAAAGTGGCTTCTCAGAGAAAGTGCTCCTTATGGAGTATTTGTGGCATCTTGGCAAAGGAATAATTTGTTCCCTCATAAACACAGTCACCACTCTGAGTGGTGTAAATCAGCACAGCTCCAGCCGCTGGCTCTGCTGGCATTCCTGTCTTCAGCTGAAAGACAGGCCCACGGCTTCTGATAGAAAGATCACTGCCAAATTTAAGAGCTTTGGCCCTTGCCCAGGCTTTTATTGCCAGGCATGAAAGGAGTGCAAACTGCCATGCAGGCGATCTGCAGCAAACACTTCTGTCAGACTCTGCCTGTCAGCTCTCGGCTGCCTTTGAAAGCAGCCAGGCTTGTGACTGTGTGTTTGACTGTGTCGGCTGGGTCAGAAACAATTTGTCAGGCTGATCCTTTGACTGGCTGGATGGGAGCCTGTCTCCTGAGTGTGCTCGTCCCGAGGATTCCCACAGGCAGGCATGCAGCCCTTGCATCATTGTGTCCGAGAGGTTCAGCCTTCATCTCACAGCACAAGTCCTGACAGCCCAGGAGGCTGTAACAAACTGTGAAAACACAGAGTATTGGACTCAGAGAAACCAGGCTGTCAACAATGACTCTGGATAGTCTTGAAAGTTTTATTTCTTGCCCACATTTTATGTAGTATTTACCTACAATAACTAAGAAAAGGTGTAGTAAAATACTTAGCTCCTAAGATGTTAAGTTAGGTGCCTAAATAACTTTGTGAATTTGGACCAAATGGGGAGATGGCATAGGGGTCTCCTCAGCACATTTTAGGAAGTGATTGCCTCCTTTCTGGTTGCTTTATTTCCCACTGAGTCACCCTCTGGTGAGGGAGATGCAGGGTGAGGTCCATACTTCCACTGTCGTAACTGTTGCTGGAAACAACTTTACTACTTCTGGAAAAACTTTTGTTGGCTACCACACCAGGCTGATCTACACCCCATGTGATAGTACCTGACCTACCCCTTACCCCTGTTACAAGTTAGGATTTTGAACAAAAAACACCCCTTTAGAGTTTTTTCTTCACTTTAGGTTCAGCATCTCAGCTCAACCTAATGATACTGCTTTGGCCTATTCCTTTGATAGACCAGTTAGGGCAAATAACTAACCAGCTATCAGCATCCCACATGATCTAATTAACTCCTAGGAACTTAAATTCTCCATTGCAAACTGCAGATCTGAGGTCACATCCTTCTGACCAGCGGGTTACCAACCTCCCTACTCTGATAGCTTCTCTCATCTCCACCTAGTTTCTTGTGGTCCTCTGCATCTCTGCTCTGCAATGTAAGAGAGCAATATCTGCATGCAGGTTTCATTACATCATGGTGCTGCAGAATTGTATATTGATCTACTACATCACTGAAATATTCTCATGATAGCAGAATCCATTCTGCTTCATTTCAAGTTTCTTAAGCTCAGTGTTTGACAAATTATCATCGTAGTCATGATAATGAAGGACTGTACTGGATACAAGCTAAAAACCTTTCATGTTTGAGCTGTGCCAGTTTTGGTAGGCACAGAGTAAGGTAGTCAGCATTCAACCATTCACATTTGACTTACCAGTCCAAAGATTATTTCAAACTTGTATTAACTGTTTCTTGTGATGCAAGTACCAAGCAAGCTCTTCAGAGCCAGAATAAATCCCTGACTTGCCTAAGACATCCTGCTCTTAAGGTTCGTAGCCAAAATCTTTTAAACAATAGACTGAAAGTTCACCCATCATTTAAAATGGACATATTTGAACAATTATGATTGCACAATGTAATTCTTTTTATAAGATGTGTAAAACTTAAACCATGGCTTTCCTGATGCTGGTGTTTTATTGCATTTGTTTTTCTTCTCTTCCCCATCCTCGCTGTTCCCACCCCCCCCC